>VXBT01004278.1:0-124206 GCA_013400235.1 Oriolus oriolus | reverse complement strand
TTTTTTTTTTTTTTGGTGGCAGTTTGGTTTACTTTGTCACTGTTCCCAGTAGTGGAGGACGTAGCACAGTTTGTCTCAGGTCTGTAGATACAAGCCCCCCAGAGGTACCAGGCTGTATTTAGAGAAATGGGCCCAGGCAGTTAAGCATTAATTATATCTATATTTTGATCTGGCTTGATAACAGCTAGCACAGAATGGAAATGGTGCTGCCATGTTAGAGCTGTGTCATCCCTGTGCTAATAAAATATCTGATTTTTTTTTTTCCTAAACACTAGAACCATTTTGTTGTGGTCCTTCAGCCATTTTTGAGAGCCTTTTAGACTTATGATTGCAGATGTTTGAAACCAGCATCCCACATCTGAGGGATCCATTCTGTTACCCTTTCTCAGGCTGCAGACATGCTTGCATAGGTATATACACTCCATAGGTGGGAGTAAAGGATGCACTGAAAATGGTTATATATGTGTATAGCTATATCAATGCACACTTGCATGGTGGTTTTATATACTTAAGGACTGAATGTCACATGAAGAGAATTAATAGAAAATGAAAGAACGATAGATCTGGTACTGTTACCAGATGATAAATTGTCTACACCTGGTGAGCTAACATGATGCTTGTTCTACCAAAACCACTGGCCTATGGAACTGCACAATGCCCATTGTGTAAGAAGGAGAGCAGGAAGTTCACCAACCCCAATGCCCTGCCAACTCAGCCAGCTTGACTGGAACGCTGGTTCCCCCTGACCACTATGGACCAGCAGAGAGACCCCCAAGACAGAAGAACGGATGTGTAAAGAGAATGGAAATATATTAATGATTTTGTGGAAGTGATTATCATATGTATGTTTAGTCCAGGACAACCAATGAATACGTATGTAGAATATAGTCACATCTCTCTTTGCAACCCTTGACTTCTGCTCCTAAGTTTTCAGTGACATTCAAGAGCATTAGGCTAACTGTCAGTATAATGTTGGACATCCCTGTTATAAAAAGGTGTTTATATTTCAAAACTTTCTGGTCACATACAGGAGAGGATCAAGCATTTAAAGAAATGTTATCTTAAATTTTAAATATTTTTTGCTGTCTCTTCATTTTCTAGTTTTACTTGAAAAAAGTATTAATTAACAATTCATGAACTTCAAATTATCCTTCAAAAGCCATGTTTGCAAAAATAGCTAAGTCAAATTTTTTCACCTACATGAAGTGTTCATCTTTTCAGAGGAGTTCAGTGATCTGAGGCAGTTGATCTCCTTGTGGTCCACATATGCTGAACATTGAGACACTTTGTTATAACTGCTTAGATATGGTCATAGACTGTTAAATGTCTAGGAATCTAAATGGGAACTGTAAATAGTGGGTGCCTTCAGAATAGTGGGTCCATGATTCTTTTCAGAGTGATGTTTATATGCTAATCTTTCCCAGTTGCTGCCTATGCTCATATCTCCAGTCTTCACTGTAATGTATCTTCATGGTATTCCTAATCATATCAAAATTTCTCTTTTAGCTTTCCTGCTGAAGACAGATTATTCAAGAAAAGTAAAAAGTATCAGCATCCAGACCATTTTTTATTCAGCATTTATTTCAGCACCTTCATTTATTAACTGACCTATTTTGTTTCGGTTATTTCTTTTCTCTCTGAGGTATTTCTTTGTTCCTGTTGTCATGTTATCTAATATGCATTTATTCTTTCTTTTCTTTGAATTAAACCCAGAAAAAGTGCTTCCTTAAAATCATTGTTTTCTTCTGTATCACTGCATCTATTTTTCTTCAGAGTTAGAAACTATTTTTTGTGACATCCTGATAATTTTTCTAAGGGGTTAGTATGCATGAGAATTCCCTAGTTCTGCATCATTTATTACTTACTCCTAATTAGAGTGTAATGGCTCCATGAAGACTTCTCTGTACTTGAAGCGTAACAATGGCTTGTAGATTTGGTGTTTTGTGGGACTGGGGGAGGGGGTGTCGACATCCAAGAGAGATGCAGAGGAGCCTACTGAGTGGTGAAAATGTCTGGAACACCCTAGAACTTGTCTATTGATCTCTGAGGACTGAATGAAACACATTCAATAATTTACTACATGAGAAAAGAAAAATCAAAACTCTAATCTATTTCTGCAGTAAGTAATGTAACCGTATCACAGACATTTTTTTTTTTAACTTCTCTATTTCTAGTCCACTTCCAAAATCAGAATAGTACTCAACATCTACGACAGAACTGGATAGGATAGAACTGGTCACCTTGAAGGTAATGTACTCCAGCCACTAAGGACAAACAAATTTTTGTGAGTGGGAATTCTTGATTATTCCAATAGCATATCTGACATGAGGTTATAAAATTTCTATAGGTGTTCAAGAAGCAGACACCCAGTGCATAATTCCTGATATTTTCAGAATCATTTTGTTCTAGAACTGTGTATTTTATATTTAGTTTATACAGAAGGCAATGCTGAAAGGCTCAGAGACTAAATTCTAGGATTTTTTTCTCATTTTGAGCTGAGAAACTGCATGGTTAAAGCTGAGCTGAATGAGGACAAGAATAAACTCTTTCCAAGCCTCATGAACACCCCATCCACTAATAGATAACAAGTGCTGGAAAGCTTAATAGCAGATGACCAATGCAATGACAGTGTGAGCAGAAGAGCTTTGGAATTGCTATTACTTCGGTGTGCTCAGATAAGGCCTCTAAAGATGCCAGTGAGGCAGATAACAAGTGCTGAATGCCTGATCAGTCTCTTCTTCCTGTCCTTGTCTCCGTGCAGCTATATCACCCGTATAGATGCAAGAATGAGACTCTCTCCACTCTCCAGTTTGAAAACAATCTGCACCCATGGACCTCCAGGCTTTTTCTGACTATTTAGGGGCCAAGGAAGGGGCATGCTTTGCAAAAAGGAACAAGATCACGGGCAAGATCTTTAAGGAATGATACTGTATTTTCTTTCTAAAACTACATTCCTGTTGATGCAGAGACAATTATTTACTAATATCTTCTGTGGTTAGCTGCTTCTAAAGAGATGCAACAGGGCAACAAGACAAATGGTCATGATGAAATTTTATACTGCTCCTTATACTGTGTGCCATAGCTCTCCTTCTCTTTCAGGATCCTCTGACAAATCTCATTCTTTCAGTAAAGCATGCTGTTTTTACAACCTCTTCCTTGTAAGAGTGCCTTTAATTGTAAGTAATTGCATATGCCTGCATCTAAAATTATACTTGTGTATAAGATTTTTCTACTAGCAGTGTTGCTTTTGTTTTAATGCAGAAGTTCTTGCTATAACCATATTAAATATGTTTCATGAAATATACCACTATTACCTAATGTTTTATTCTATTTGTTTTAAAGGTAATAGCATTTTTATAGGTAGGCTATTAACATGGAAACATAATGACTGTAATACACAAAATATATAACATACAATAGCAAAAACCTTAATTTGCTGTCCCACAGCATTCTGCACAGAAAAAAACCCCCAAAACCAAAAAAAAAACCCCATGAAGAAACGGAAGGCAATTAAAATATAAGATAAACCGATTATTGAAAATGGATTATGTGAGATTACCAGTTTCAATACCTTCCCTTGGCAAATGCATACATGGTGTTTTCACCTAAAAGCATTATCTGCTGTTCTTTTATTTATTTTCAGAGTATTCAGGCTTCTCATATATTTGCTTTGCTTTATTTCCATCATATTTCATAACAGTTTTGAAACTTTGCCTTTTTTATAATTACTTTGGAATATATGTTTCCCACAAAATAAAAGCACTAAGAAGAGAAAGCAATAAAACTGTTTTCAGAGATTTTCTTTGTACTATTTTAGTTTTAGTACCAGTGCATTACTTAAAATATTAATGCATTTTTAATACCATCTGTGCGTTGGGAGATGTATCTCTTCTTAGTAAAACATTAGCATGTGATATCTGAAGCTCCACTGAAATCTGCAAAAAGTGCATCCAGGGATGCACAGTCCTGAGATTTCAGGGCTGCGCAACCACGAGGCCTCCACTAATCTTATGATATAGAGCACTTACTACTCACTACAGTGTATTAATAAGGTTGGTTCAGACCTCTGTTACATTCTTCTCCATCCTTCATTCATCTATGCCCCTAAGCAAGGTTTTGTATTTTAATGCTGGCTATAAACACTACAGTTTCAGACTGTTACAAGAATGTTTTTCTTGTATGTTGATCACAATGAGGAAATAGAGAATAATTTACATAGTGCACCAAAAATATTTAATTCAAAAGAAGTAGTGTTGCCGTACCCTGGTAATCGTTTCCACTAAGATAATTAATCAATAGAGAGGATATCCATTTTTGCAGAATAATAGAAAACAAGTAATTAATTTGAATTTTCTGGCTATAATATGCTCAGAATTATTTCAAAAAAAGACTGCTTTGGTCACCTAAGATTGTTACAGCTTAACCAGACTGAGATACCTGAGAAACAAAAAAAAAGTTGCATACATATGTTAATAAATAATGGCCATTTGAGTGATTTGCCTTTCTATATGTCCAGGAGTGGAATTAGACAGAGGGATCTATCTCACCCAGCTTTAGGATCCATAACACGCTGCACTGCAAAAGATGAAGAGAAGTAAAAATTACCTGGGAATAGTTGACTTGGAAGTCTACTTCAGGGTGCAATAATGGTATATTAAAAGTATATATTTCACTTCAGCAGCTCCAAAGTTTAAATTATTTGGAGTTTGCCATGTAGATCTACAAAATTATTAAAAATTAATTCCATCAAGGAGATTTTTACATTTTTTTTCTTTTGTCAAGATAATTGAAATTCTTGTGACAAGGAATATGTCCACAGTCCTGTAATGTATGTTCATCCTAAGTCAAGTGTTAGCAAAAAGAACTTATTTGCCGGATTAACTCTGTGGTTTGTAGTTACAGCATTTCATGGCACTTCTTACAAGTGATGTAAGCAGCACACTGCAGCCTGAGTTAGAGACTGCACCCAGATTCTTCAGGGATCTGTGCATACACAGATTGATGCCAAGAAGATGGTTTTTGTCTAAAGAACTGATGCTGCAGTACAGTGGAATTAGTTGCTAACAGCTGAAATATCTCTTCTTCATTTCTCTCTTTAAGAGTAGATTTTCAGTTTTACCAGAGCTTGTTGTAACAAAACATTAAACCCTCCTTCACTTCTCTTAATGTTTGTCTTTAATGGGAATTTTCAAAAGGACTGTGCATTTTAGGAGCAGAAATCTTTTGTGAATTTTACTTCATATTAACATGAATAATTTTCTCTGGTATTTGTACACTCCAAAATCACACAGACACCTTCAAAAATCACTTGCCAGTTAAATCACAGCTTGCTATTTCAATCAATTTCCTAAAGCACAGATGTGAAAAGTCTAGTGTAAGGAGGGATTAGTACCATATAGTAACAGATACATGTAAACAGATATTTTTTAAGATCTCCACAGAATTTTTCCTACCCTAATGACTGAAAAATTGAGACAGACTGTTGTGTCACTGCTAAAACACAGATAGTTGGGAGAAATCCTCATTCTGTAACCATCAGGAACTTCTGGCTCAAGATGATTTCTGAAGTCTGGGAGCCCTTGCTGAAAATTCATTGAGGGAGACCACCTCTCCAGTTGAGGAGATTTTGCTATGTCTGAGCTGATTAGGGAGTGAGAAACCAAGAACTGAAAATCACTGATTGCTAAGAGCTCCTGTCAGGTTTAACACAGATTTGAAGGATGGAGGGAAGCAGTGTTCATAAGCATAATCTCTTGGCCTTGGAACATAACCTAAGAAAATAAGAATTGCCAACTTCTGGGAACCCTTCTCAAACCTGAAAGTGAGGACTTTTAGCCTGAATCCTGTCAGGCTTCTACTGAGAACTTTTGTTGTGATTTTTTTGTTCTTATTTTCTAAACTAGAAAAAAACCCAACCAAATACACAGTGTTTATTGTTTGAGTATATATAATAGAAGTTATTAAATCCTATTAATATGCAGAAAAGCAGAATGGAAAGTGAAGGCGAAACAACAGGTCTTTTTCTGCCCCAATACTCTCTCATGTGGTGGCAATGACAGCAACAACTCAATGACTTTTTAATACTTTTTTTTCCCCAGAGATACGCTTGTAAGTAGTAAATTGAGAGAAATAAAGGGACAGAAGGAATAAAATAAAAAGAGGATGGGGAAAGAAGACCAAGGACAGGAAAAGAGAGTAGAGAGGGTTTTCAAAGAGATGGCAGATAAAAAGAAGAAAAATCTCAAAGAAGCAGTACTCCAAATACAAAGATGGGGAGGCAAGTGTTTCAAAGAGAGGGTTAATAAATTTAGCTTTGGCTGTGAAACAGATGTTTATCAAAATATTCTAATTTCTTGATATGAAGGGAAATTACAGAGTGATTATTCTTTTACTTTGTTTCTTTTCCTGCTTTCCTCTTTAGTGCTTATGAAAAAGTGCAAGAGCACTATATACTATCATAGCAAAGCCACACACCATGGAACTTTAGTGTGCTCGAGATACTGTGACCGCCTGAAAAGGATACCAGGGTCACAATGCCTCTTGTACCTGGATTTGGAACAGGTTAAATCACTAGAAAATATCAAACAGATCTGATCATTAGTAGATATTTTATGTGCATAAAACAACAATGAGAGACATAATGGAAAACAGGAAAATGTGAAAGTTCTGCAGGAGAGGCAATCAGAGTCCTTGCTTGTTCAAATAACATCAATCAAAAATAAAACAGTACCTCCATGAAGGAGCCAGGTACACTAGGGGACTGTAAAAATGCTGGTTTTCAGTAAGAGATATAATTTAATTTTTAATTTCACACACTTTTAATTTACAAATAGCTAGTTTGCTAGTTGTCCCACACTTCTTATATCCCCCACAGTTATCTGTGAATTGCATGGTTTCTGTCTCCTCTCACTCCTAATTCTTCTTATCCAACATCCAGTGTGTCAAAACCTATTTGAATATAGTTTCAAATTCTGATGGCCTGTATTCATTATGGGAGCCTTAAGTGTGTTAGTGTTTCTGTTTCTGTTTCTGAGTTAGCTTCACAAAGGTAAGACATATAATAGAGCTTTCTTGGGGATATAAAGACATGTGATTACTTTTGTGGAAGTACTGAAACTGTTGCAGAAAATAAATGGTTAGTTATCAGTCTTACAATCAGAAAAAGAGCCCATGCTGACAACATTCCCATGAGTAAAAAGCTCATTCTGATCAAGATAAAGAATACCATTCTATTTGGCAGTTGTAGAAGAGACAGCTTCGATGTATAAGGATATACACAGGGAAGAGGTCTTTTCCTGATGCTTGTTGACATCTCCAAAATGCGAAAAGTAATTTGCAATATTAATGTAATCTTTACAAATACCTTACCATTACTTCACATACACTGACTTTCTCCGTTAGATTTAATAGTATATAATGGATATTTACAGAATTTTTAAAGATCTTAAAAATCAATTTCCTGTGGTTTCTTTTCTTCTATTTTTCTTTCCTATTTCTGTTTTCCTCTTCAAATCAAGATATAGATACATTTGATTGTATATTAATCTGTCTTTACTTTCTCTTTGAGTGGTGCTTTCTTGAAATGTGGCAACTTACCTTTGTATATAAACACAAGCTAGATGCTTGCATGCAAGATAGAATGGCGTTAGTGAACCCATCTGGAGTCAAACATTGGCAACTGCTCCAGTTAGACATGTCCCTTCTTTCTTCCCTTCACCACCATCTATTTTTTCCTTAATTCCAGTGAGTTTGGCAACACTGATTTCCTTTTTCTGTCTTCCAACTGCAAGGAGGCTACTGGGCAAAAATTTCAGAAGAAAAGGAGAAGATAACATTTCTTCTCAGACTCTTCTGTGTGTAGCTGAACCAACAATGTAAGGAAACTATTTTCTGTGGGCATGAGCGGTTTTTCCTGGAAGAAAATGGGAACTTAAAATCTCAGGTTTTAAGAGCAACCAAAAGGTCCTGTTGCAATTTCAGTGGGTTCTAACCCATGGGTTAGACAATGGGTTTGAACCACACTTTGGTCCTTCATGGTAAAGTAGATTGAGTTAGCCCAGCTGCTGTGTAATCTATAACATGGCAACCATTCTTTTGGTTTGGCTGGTCTCTCTTAGCTCTTACCAATTGAGGTACATGGTTGTTTGGATGGTCAGCACCAGTTCTGTCAGTCCCTAGTTTTGAGTTATAACATAGCAAAAGTCATTTCTGTTAGGACATTTTGTCAGTGTTCCTTCTCATTGACAGTTCTGCTGGATATGTACATTAGTTGCATTTTGTCTACAACAGCTTAGTTGCATTTAGAAGTTTTCCTACTGCAGATTCACCCCTGCAAATTAAAAGTAAATTAATCTTAAAATCTATAAAGAATGACTACATTTTTTTTTCATTGATTCAGTCTATTTTATTACTGGTATAATAAATGTCCAGAACTTTCTGCGAAGAAAAAATACAGCAAAAGTAGTTGATTTCAATAGTAGTATGTCAAAGATGAAGTTAACTCTCAGAAAAAGTACTTTTTTTTCCCTGCCCTTACCACAATAACATTGTTAGCACAAAATAAAAGAAAATTGATGAAAAAGATAGCGTATACTTGATGTTGATGGAACGCATGTTTGTGTCTAATACACTAGAGAAACTCTCCAATAACAATTCACCCAAGTGAAAATATTGGACCATTTTGCTCCCAAGGTCAATGTCAATTGAGGTTATTGACTATATAAATGCTAAATACAAAAGTTTGTATTGTTCAAGGCTACTCTTAAGTTGTACACTATACTTTTCAAGGTTCCTCAGTTACATTTAGAGTTTGCATCCCTCACTCATTTATGCCATTTCTATCTTTTTGTCCTGTTTCTTTCTTTCACAGTCTTTGCAGTCTGTAAATCCCAAATGTTAAAGGTGTCACTGTTATGGAGGGAAGAACATCACATTCAAGAACCCATTTTTAGCTTGTCTGCTAAAAAATGTCCATTTTCACAGACTAAGGTGAGCCTAGAGGAACAGAGGTGGGAGGGACAACGGCTGGGCTACATCCAGACACACCATGGGGTTCATCAGCCCATCACAGGTCTGTCTACAACCTCAGAGGAGTACGGGAGTACAATGTCAAGTGGGAACCCAAGTTAAAGACTCAGAGGAAGAGACATTCTTGTCTAGGCCATTCCCAGGAGAACCTTAAGCCTGGTTCAGATGTCACTGCTATTCCATGAGTCAAAGGGAATGTCTGTAAGATCATTTTACTGAATAAGTCACTACTTAGGGAATTTGCAACATGTTATGGGATGCAAGAGAAAAGCATTTGGGATTACAAAGGAATTATTACAGAATGTTGAGGAGGAAACAAAGGCAAGGAAAAGCATAGAGGGATAGATCTGGGTGATTTGGTGAGGAACAAGAATGAGAAAACAAAGGAGTAAGAGGATAAATAGGCACATTTGCATGTTAATAGCTTGTTGGTCTCTAGTTTTTAGCCATTCCTTGCACCTGATCAATTCAGTCTGTCTTACCTTCTTGTTGAATTCCCTTCTAACTCTTTCCTACATAAGGGTATCTCTCTTCAATGTGCATGTGTTTTAAGGGGGCTTGAGTTCCAGCAAATGGAATCAGACCAGTGGTCAGAGGGAGCAGCAGTGGACAGTTGTGAGGGTGTGACTGGTTTTGAAGATAAGCCAGATGAGCCAGTTGAGTGGATGAAGTGACCTGGGAGCCAGTCTGTGCGTCTCTGATAGGGAGACCACAGCAGAAGCTGGTTTTCAGAGTGTCCAGGGAGTCCCAGAGAGCTGCTGGTTGCTTGCATCTGTGTCTTTGTGTGTCCCTGTGTGTGTGTGTGTATAATGGTCCAGCACCTGGATGTGACTGCAGCCCTTGGGGGGTTGGATGCCAAGATGCAACTGGACAGACTGGGATTCAAGGGAAGACTGGGTGAGCTCTGCTGCTGGAGGGATCCACCAGGTACAAATGTACATATGCATACATACACACACACAGATATATAATGAGAAATGGGAACAGAATGATGCTTTTGGTGCTGTTTGTGTCTGTGTGAGTGATGAATGTTTTCATCTGTGTTGATCTGCGTGGCCAGCTGCGTGTATAATGTGGTGTATATTTGTGCTCTGTGCATGTGTGCCCACTGGGAATACATGTCCAGCCTCACTACTGACTGGACAGGGAGGCATGGGGCTGCTGCAGCAGCTTTGCCTCTACCAAACTACCAGATTTGATAACTGCAGAACTTGACGTAAATTGTTCTGCAGTCATGCAATCTGTAGAATAATATTATTTATAAATATCTGAAGTCCAAGACCAATATTAACATTATTGGGCAGATGTAAAAAATTTTAAGCCACTCAGACAAAAACCCAAACTGCTTCTTTCAACTGCCATTGCAGATCTGTACACAGAGCATTTTTGATGATTAGAGGGAAGTGGGTGAGATATATTTCATACTGAAAGGGATCAGTTTATGGGTGGATTCAGCCTTCTGATATTTATGAAAGGTTCTGCATGCTTTCCAACTTTCTGATATATATGGGATTACTCACTGAGTAAAGAGTTAATCACTGTGGCTAAAGTTGACAGAATTAGGCCCTGATTTATTTGGCTGAAATAACAGGAGGAGTCAGTCAGCATTAGAGCAAAAATAGACTGTGATTCTCACCGTAGTTCTTATTGCAATGTCATGGTGCCAAGCTGGCTGCCTCTCATTAGAATTAAAAACTGTGACTTTTTCTTTAGTCATTTCTCCTTGTTTCGTGGTCTGTTTGGTTCAAAGGTATTGTGCAGACTGCATAGTACAATGAGCTGCAGTCCATGAATGGAGCCAAAAGGTGTACTGCATGACTCCAAATATAAACCTGTAATCCTGAAGCACAATAGCTACTGCATTTTTTTTTTTAATCCAAGGGATTGCTCACAATCTTTTCACAGTTCTGAAAAAAATACCAGAAGTATTATAAATTTGAATGTAATCTGCTGGACAATCTTTTAGCCATTCAAATCCCATGACTATTGAAGTATGCCTTGCTTATATTTTGCAGTTATGACTGTGTGATAATAGTAGCATGTTACACAAAGCAACGTGGAATCTAGCTTGGACTAATCATCTAAGTATCTATCCTGATTCTTGGAAGATTTCCAGCCTAAGGCAACTACTATGACTGTCATATTGGTTAATTTACAAAACATTATTCTGCAATATTAATGCTGTGCTTTCAAAGTATACAGTGTACATGTACCCAGATTATTAGTAAAACAGAAAACAAATAACTGAATTCTAGATTAAACATGGAGGTAATGAATGTACTGTCTGAAAAAAGAAGGTAAAAGAAAAAAAAAAACAACTTTGTGTTTCCTATAAGTGTTTTTCCATATTTATATTTCTATTTCCATTTCACCAGGTAGAATAAAAAGGGAACTCTCTTTTTTCCACCTTCCCCAACCATCCTAGAGTGAACTTTCACAATGTGTAATAGCAATGTCTGTTATGTCACCGCTGTTTCTTCCACCTCATGCACCTGGCTTCTTGCTGTTAGATCTCACAGACTGAGACTGAAACCATAGGAGGGAAAGATACCTCTTCATATCCTGTATATGGGAAGTGCTGGCAAAATCATCAGTACACATATGGCCCCTAGGACCAGTCAGACAATATTTCTTTCTTGCCAGACCAGTTTAATAACTTTTTTGAGGTGTAGGCTTCAGTGGATTATTGTTTTTTGTAAAGTGTGTGATGGAAGATCAAAACAGAAAACAATTTGTTGAAAAAAGATTTCTTACAGATTTTAAACTCGATATCTGATTTTGTTTTAATCTGTGTATCAGAAGATGAAAGGCTAATGATGTATTTCTCTGAACAGGTTTTTGTTGCATCGTGTAACTATTGCATCCATACAGTCCTTCTGTTTTGTAAATCTTTATAAAGGTTGTGACTCAGAAGTATTTGTACATACTGAATAAGAGAGGTTTTTATAGTCACTGGATATGGAAGCGTGCACAAAATGCTGCCATGTTAAAGCATCCATTTCATCTGTGCAATTTAGTTTAGCTTGTTAAAATGAATAAGCTTCCAAGGACCTATAGTTATGCTGGAAATTTTCATTTGTGAAGTTTGATCAGACTTCCTGGTTCTGTTCCTAGCATTTATAGCTTTAGCATTTGGTTGTCAGAGTCTTAAGTGACTGTAAAAACCCCACCAGCATTCAAATATTCAAGAAACTGCATTACATTTTCAATAAATTTCTGCTTTAAAAAATCAGGTAAAAAGAAAGACTTTTTAAATTAATCTGTGCATAAAGCACATGTATAATAGTTTTAAACATGGCAACAATATCATTCAGGATCTGATCCAGTGAGTCCAACTCAGACATATAAAAATTATTAAAGTTTAAGTTCAAGAGCAGTGCAAATTCTCAGAACACTACACTAATTTCACTTAATTCCTCTAGTTCTGTAAAGAGTGGCTATTTGAAAAAGTTAACTGTGTCTGTGTGGTTTTAATGAGATTTACTGAAAAGGTGAAGCAAAGAAATATAGCACTCAAATACATGAAAATAGCTGAAATTGCTCTTACTGCACCAAGCTCATTAAATTAACTTGCTTGAATGTTAGCTATTAGAATTATCAGACCAGAGATTTAATAGGTCTAATGCATCTGTTTGGTGAGGTTCACACATCTCCCTACCGAAAGGTTATTGAGCAGGCACAATGTATTTCTTTTCGGGTAGCTGTGGTGCTGGCATGCACACTGTGGCTGTAGTGCAGGGAAAGTGCTGTTAGTGCAAAGTCTGCTCAGAGCAAAGAAAGCAATTAAGGGCAACCTGTATAGAGGTAACCCTTGGAAAAATTCTGGTGGAGACACATTCCCAATAGAAAAATCACTCCAAATCTGGGTCTCAAGTTAATTCAGTGAGTTTTTAAATTGATTTAATGGTTTAGATCTCATATGTGTCACTTAGTCAAGTCTGTGCTATACTCTCCTTCCACAGTTAAGCTGATTATTTCATTTCAGACCATGATAAGGAGTCTGAATGAGCAGGCGAACTTCACACAGTGTGAAGATGATAAAAAAAAAATAATGTCTTTATTCTACAGCCCAGTGATGCAGAAGACTCTCCTTCATCCTAGTAGATAATATTAATTTCTGTTTCTCTACCTACAGAGCACCAGCTTTGCCATGCAGTTTTAGAGTGAATGTAGTTAGCCACTAGCCTTACAAATTCAGCAAGCCCTTAATGCAACCAAAGAAGTAGAGCAATGTTAGAGTTTAGTATGATCTGAAAAGTTAATTTCTGAAGACTTGCAGGTTTCAGCATCCTGGATGCCAAACAGGCGGAGGCAGCACTGTGTGTCAGTGCTATGTTCCAGTTTGCAGGTACATTGGGTGCCGTATCTTTGTCTGATACCACCCTGACAGGCTTACAGTGTCTGCAAGAAGAAAGCCTTTTTCTGAGGAATTCACCCCTACTTTTAACCTGTCAAATAGTTAGAATGCTATTAGAAATTACTAATCATTTGACGACTAAAAAGGTGATACAGCGCTCAACCTATTCATAGCGTGAAAGAGCAAAAAAGGGTTATAGAGCAAAAGGTCAGAAATAGCAGAGAGTAAAAGCAATAATAAACTTCTGCTTCATTTTTCTACTACTTTCAGTTCTTTCAGGCTTGTTTCCTGGGTAAGCATGATCAAGAAAAGTTGGAAAAGGATTTAGTAGCAAACCAATAAAAATGTCATGATCGGAAATCCCAGTATGTATATGTGTATGTATTTATTTATTTATTCTCCTAGGCACTGCCCAAGAAACCTCAGAAGGGTACATTTCCTTATTGACTGGGAAGGTGAATAAAACCAAAGCCAGTTCCAGACATTCCATTTGTGCTGACCTTTTTAAGGAACAATTCCCACTTACCGTGTTTTAAGCACCAGCTCTGAAGCTCTGGGACTAATTAGATGGTCCATATGTTCTGATTACAATAAACATTATGCACAACTTTTGCAAAGAACAAGGTCACTGTGATTACCTATGTGAAGTTTCATTCAGGAAGTCCATTGTCTAGAGAAACTTATTGCTGCAAGCAAACAATTCTCCTCTCTTTTCTTTTTCTTCAAAAATACCACTTGAAGAGCAATATAAATATTTCATGGAATGACTTATTAAGTCATAAATTTTCAATCATAATTCAAGAACATTTTAAAAGGAGAAATTTGTTCTGCACTGTCAGAGAATAACTACTTTAAAAAATAAAACCAAAGAAGACTTTATAAATGCATTTATTTAATTTTTTTTGCCTTCAGAAGTATTCTAAAGGTTAAAAAGCAATTAAAATTGTAAAATAAGCAGACTAACTGCTCATTTCATTTATTTTATCTTTCCCTTTCCTCTTTTGAATGCTTTTTTTTCTTTAAATGGTAATTTCCAGATATTGCTATTTCATTTGTACTTTCTCTTTCTCTAATATTGTCACTGTAAATATCCCCTTAAAGTACTTCTCAAGTATCTGCCAAATGTCACTATTTCTCTACACTGACAGAATGATGTTAATTAGATTTCCTTTTTAAATGGTTTCAAAATTTAGCTTCTTTAATTAAGAATGTGATTTAGAGACAGCAGAAATTACAGAGAGGATGCTCTCATTTTCTGCTTTTGCTTTTCTAGACCATGGTCCAAATGTTTCCAGAAGGAAATGTGTATTACTGCAAACAGAATATTCTTCTGATACTTACATTTGTTATTAAAAGGTGTTCTTCCACACTAAATCCTTGTGTAGGACTCTTTCTTCAAAATTAATATGTGGACCTTTCTTAAAAATAGGTAAAAAGCCACCAACCTATACTTACCTTTGTTCAGCTGGGGGGTGGGCACTGATGTGTAGAAATGGTGACATAAAACAATAGAGCAAATATTGTATTTTTTTAATATTTGCATATATTGATACGAGACAGGTAAAACAGAGAATTCAAATAAGCTAAAAAAGTTACCTCATTTAAAAAAATAGCCAGGCCTTGCATCCAGTTTTTCTGTAATAGCATCCAAGATAATGCAAGTCTGTCTCCAACTGAAGAGTATGTTGAAGACAGCCAAGTGTGAAGATGTCATACAATGAACAGAAATAAAAATATTTTAAACTGGGAGAACAAAACAACTGCAGTAAGCAATCGGCCATTCAGGTAAAGAGAACAACTGTGGTTTAAGTCTCTGTTTTCTTGGTTATTTCAGTATGGATGTGTCAGTGAATAATGCAAATAAGTAAAATTAAATATAATCAAGGACCCGAACTCATAGGTCAGGTTTTTTTCCAAAGGTTTAGCTAAATGCCACAGAATTTTTATGATATTATGTGTTTATCTTTCTAATTTTCTTTCACATTTCTTTGATTTTGTTTTAGGGTCCTTTTACTTAATTTCATAGAGCTGTATTTTGCTCACTAGATTTCTATTTTTTTCCAAGTTGCATTGCTACATTGTTGGGGGTTTTTTTATAGTTGTTTCATATGTTAATAAGATTTAACAAAATGAAAAATCTGTGTTCATAAGATAAAGAGATATTTTTGGTAGTTACCATCTTGTAGGAAAGAAAGAAAATTTGTGTAAATAAAGTCAGTTAAGTACTCATAATGTGATGATATAGGTGATCGTGATTTTATTTAGACAGAAGATCTCTGCTGAAGGTAGCTTTCAGACAATTGTATTGGTAAAAAATCGGTGAAAACTGATGAAGTCATTAAATTTTCAAAAATTACAAATTATCCTGTAAAGCTTCAGTGACTGCAAATTAGCCTTTGCTATAGCCCTCTGCTAACAGTCTATAGATCATTTTATTATTCATGAATTTTAGTAATTTCAGGACACCACAGGTCATCTTATGCTCATTTATTTGCTAAACACCTTGTGCTGGTATGCCTGTGCTGAAAAATTGCTACTATTTACTTCCCACAAGACACACAAGCAACAAAGTGGTGGATTTGGCCCCAGACATCCACTATGCCAGGCAGCATATATATCTTGCTGTCAGGGAAATAAATGAGGCCTTAAATTGGCTGCAAAGCTTTAAGAACTGAAATTTATATGTCTAGTTATCAAACAGAAAGTTCAGAACGCCTGCCAATATGAAACATAATTGTGACAAACTGTTACATTTTACCTTTAACTTTTTGGCATTAACACCACAACTTCATTATACGGATCTCATCCTCCCTACCCCTCCTTTCTCTCTTCGTCCAGATTAGTTCTCCTCCAGAAAAAACCCTCACTATGCTTATCTATTTGCAAATGCTGAGCAACCATAGATAGATTTGCTCATCTCTCATCTGATGCAAAAAAATCAAACCTATTAAAAACACTAGAATTTTCTATGAGAATAACGAAAAATACTCACAGCTTACCGTAAAAGGCTAGTGGTATTTAGATATTTGCTCTTTATAACCTGCTTGGAAGGCTTTCCATAGAATGTCTACAACCATTAAAAGCTTCTAGGTTCTTTTTTTGTTTCGCTTTACCTTAAAAAATTCAAAATTCCTCTGTCTTCTTTCATTGGCCAACTTCACTATCCTTCCCTGTGTCCCAGTTTCAATGACACTTTTTTTGTTGCAACAAATCCAGCACATGCTAAACCCTTTACACTTTATCTAAATGTTCCATAAAGGGGAAAAAAAATCAATAAAAAATCCACTTGTCTCTGAACCACCTTTAAATGGTGTACTAAGTGCACTGCAAGTAACTAAATATTTTCCCTTTTGTGCATGTGTATCTGTTCGTCCATCCACTAACAGCCACATGAAAAAATGTACCATATTTAAAGAGAACATTTTTCCTTGTTTTTTATCTATCAATGAAGAGAATAGCTAGGCTAAAACTCAATTTTACATCAAACAAAAAATCAATATGGAGAGCTTAAAAATTCTTAAACCCCTTGACCAGCTGAACTTTTCTGTTCAATAAAGGGAATACAATATTCTTAGAAAGATAATTAAATGTGTGGCACTTAATGTTCTTTATTATTTTAACCATGCTGTTTAGCTTTTTCCAGCTCCTGTGCACTGTGTATTCAGGAAGTTTAGTTGTGGATGAAGTAGTTTATTATGGTCATTTGTCCCATTAGCCAGGTTTTGAGTCAAAAATTGGTCAAAACACACTTGTTCCTCCTACCAGCATGACTATGTCAGTGATTTGAAATGAGTTGAAAACATGGAGGTAGTGCATACTCTTCAAAGAAAGAAAGATGAGAACTCAGTAAAAGGCAGACTTCATTTTCACCTTGTACAGCACAATGCTGCGTACTAAATCTCTAATCCCCACAGAGAAGCTCTTCACATTTATTCCCAGGATCGTACATTTAAGACATGAAATGGCCTTTTGTGTTCAGTTTCCATTCTTTGGCCAAGGAATATTGCATGAAAGCATCATAAAGAAAAGGGAAAGGGGAAGGTTACTACCTTTTAGTTTCTTTCAGGTTCTATTTAGGCATATTAAACTAAATGGCGATGGTTTAGTTGCTCAGAAGCTTAGCTCAGCCACAGTTCTAGAGGTGTTTTTTAAACAGGGTATGCAAACAAATCTTAAAAGATTTGAAGTTTTCTATGACTCTATGATTAGATATATATATGCTGAGATTACATAGTTAATTTTGTCAGAGGTAGTTTTAGTCTTACATCTGAAGATATTCCACAGGATATATAATTCGTCTTGACCCACAATATCTGTAAAACTGGTCTGAAGAGATCTGACTAGTCTTGAAATAAACACAAAAATATGCAGTATTCACACATGGGCAAAGACTCTGCAACATGGTGGAAAAGGTGCAAAGACTTTATTGCGTATCCGAAATTCCCTTAAATATCAATAGAAAGACAAGAAATCACCTCATATAAACAGGAAAGATGTTCACCTCAGTGTCCCCCAGTTGCCTGGAATATTTCCCAGACATTGCCTATTATGGTGAAGGATAAACAATACCTTACAAGGTCAGAAACTGCAATTAGCACATCTCATAGGGCTGACACTGTCCGGAAACCCACAATCCTCTCTCAGCCCTTCCCCGGTGACCTGGCTGTAATCCCAGGGTCACCTCTGGGTCTGAGAATGAGGCTCTCTCCTCGGCCGACTAAACTCTCTTCCAGCACACAGTGTAGCCCACCAAAAATATTTTGAAAAATGCTGTCTGAAACCAACAGAGAATCTCAGGCTTGTCTGATGCAAAACAAAGTAGAACCCTCTTCAACATTATACCGCAGAGAACATAACTATGATCAAACAAAAAAAATCCCAATAAAAACCCTCTAGGCATTATAATTTGCACCTTAAATTTATCAGATCAACAGATGACTCAAAATTTCTTAAAGCAATGTGATAAAAAAGAAAATATCCCAAAATTACAGCTCTTCATAGTATCACTATGTGAGATGATGGGTTTCGTGGGAATATCTGGCACAGAATTACCTACCTATCTCAATTATCCACTCTGTGTGTTAGATATTTTTCAGTGGGGGAAGAAAGGAAAGGAAAATTTATGTCTATAATTTTGGGATGAGTTAAGGGTTTTTTGAGTCACCAAATTACCATGATTGCAAGTGTGAATTAATAAATACTTGTACAAATGAACACATGCATATCCATTGGATTGATTGCTACAAGGATATTTGCATGTGTCTTCATATGATTAATGTAATTTATTCTTTCATTGTGTCTATGTGTCTAACTACAATTTCTATATAGCACAAAATTTTTGTACAATTACTTCTAAACATTCTTTTGTTTTTTCTTTTTCTTTGCTCCCTGGCTACATATTACTCAGGTAGATAAAAAGAAAAGAGTGGTTCTTAAAAAATATGGTCTTTTTTGTCCTGGTGAGAGTGATGTAAATGAAATCTGTGGTATGTCAGCCCATCTAGTTAATTAGTGATATGAATTGTGGGAGTTTTTGTTTGATTGTTGTTTATTTCATGCTCCGTTAACATAAAGCAGAAACATCAGAAATGAACATTCCTGCTGTGTCAGAGAAGCAAATTTGAACTGTGAATGCATTAATCCCCTAAGAAGTAGCAGGGTCTCAAACTTTAAGTGAAACGCATTGCACTGCTTAATACCAAAAAAACCATTTAATTGTATTGGCTTTGGTGGATGCATGGTATGGATGATGAATAGTTCTGTGTCTTGGTTTGAAAGACAGGTGTCCACCAAAGGAAGGCAGGAGCCTCCCTTGAAATGGAAAAATGTAAACCCCCTCCCTCCGAATTATTTCTAAGTTTGAAATTAAGGGGCCTCTCAGGCAAAGATGTGGGAATAGGAATAACAGTTCTTTACTAGAAAAGAAAAAAAAAGAAAATACAAATGCAATAGTACAATAAAGACGACGAAACCCCTTCCCCCCCCAAGCCTACTGCCAAAGTCAGAAGAATAGAACCTGACTCCCTGCTGGTCAGGGTGTTGGTAGTAGTCTGGTTAAGTGGTGGCTGCAGTCCTCCTGGAGTGGCAGATGTAGTTCTGTTGAAGCAATGGTCCTGTAGAAAAGGTGNCAGTTATCTGTGAGCCATGGGGCCAGGCACTGATGGCCCATTAACAGAAGATAGTCCAGGAGCAGAGTTATCTGTGAGTCATGGGGCAGGCATTGATGGGCCCATTAACAGAAGATAGTCCAGAGGGTGGAGGCAGGGAGTACTGTCTCAGCTGGTTTTAACAACTTAAAAAAAAAAAATTGGAATAGAATAACCTGTAACCCAGGACATTCTGAAAAAAATACAACCAAATTAGCTAAATATTATAAACAAATACTTTCTAAGATATAGATCTTGGTAACTTATAGATGAATTATAACTGTACTTACATAGGTTCAAAAATAATCTCATGAAAACTAAGGAAAGTACATGTTCCCTTTATAATCAACTGTCAGAAAAATAAAATGGATGAATCTCATTAAGTTTTTTAGCAATAGAAAATTATTATCCATGGTTTTAATTATAACTATATTATCCATTTTGTGACATAAGTTCAGAATTAATGTGAAGATTTTGCATAATTTTATCTACATAAATCGTTGTTATAATAGACTTGATTACCTGGTATGCACAAAACCCAGCATGGAGACCTAGCATGGGCCCAGAAGGTGCTGATCAGTGACACATAGTCCAGTTGGAGGCTGGTAAACAGAGGTGTACCCAAGGTGTCAATACTGGGTCTGATCCTCTTTAACACACCAGTGGCATGCTGGTCTGTATCAGCAATAGTGTGGCCAGCAGAGCAAAGTCAGTGACCATGCCCCTTGCTCGGCACTGGAGAGGCCACACCTCAAGTCCTGTGTTGTTTTGGGCCTCTCACAAAAAGCAAGACTCTGAGGTGCTGGAGCATGTCCAGAGAAGGGCAACGAAGTTGGTGGAAGGTCTGGAGCACAAGTCTGATGAGGAGTGGCTGAGGGAGCTGGGGCTGGTTAGCCTGGAGAAAAGGAAGTTCAGGAAGGATGTTCTTGCTCTCTGCATCTACCTGAAAGGAGGTTGTAGGGAGTATCTTCTCCCACACGACAAGTGGCAGGACAGGAAGAAATGGCCTCAGGTTACATCTGGGAAGGTTTAAATTAGATATTAGGAAAAATTTCTTTACTGAAATGATGGTCAGGCATTGGAACAGGCTGTCTGGAAGCATCACCATCCCTGGAAGCATTCGAAAAGCTTGTGGATGTGGCATTTGAGAGGGACTTGGCAGTGTAAGGTTTATAGACTCCATTCCTTGATTGTAGGAGTCTTTTCCAACCTTAATGATTTTATGATTTTATGATCTTCATTAATGGTCTGAATTGTGGGGCAGAGTGCGCCCTCAGCAAGTTTGCTGATGACAGGAAATTGATAGGAGTGGCTGATATGCAGGGAGTTGTAATACCACTCAAAATAACCTCAACAGGCTGAAAAAATGGTCTGACAGAAATCTCACTAAATTCAACAAGGGGAAGTGTAAAGTCCTGCACATGGGGAGGAATAATCCCATGTACCAATACAAACCAGGAACCCCCATCTGGAAAGTTGCTTGGCAGAAAAGGACCTGGGGGTTGTGCTGGACACCAACTTGAACAAGAGTCAGGAATGTGCCCTCGCTGCAAAGAAAATTAATGGCTCTGCTTTAAGAGTACTGCTGCCAGCAGAGCCTGTGAGGTTATCCTTCTTCATTCAGCACTGTTAAGGCTGCATTTGCATGTTGTGTCCAGTTCTGGGCTCCTCAGTGCAAGAGAGACATGGACATCCTCAAGAGGCCTCCAAGACGACTGCAAGACTAGAACACTCTTCTATGGGAAAGGTTAAAAGGCAGGGGCTGTGCAGCCCAGAGAAGAGAAGGGTCAGGGGAGATGTTCTCAATGTACATAAATACCTGAAGGGAAGTTGCAATGAAGACAGAACCAGGCTCTTTGCACTGGTGCCCAGTGACAGGACTGACCACTCTCATACGTGCTCTCATAATCTCTGTAAAATCTCCTCTCCCACAGTCTATAGACACCTTTCAGTTGGAAATTTGGAGAATCATACCATATGTAAATGTATGTAATGGATCTAAAGTTTAGTCTTTCTTTATAGTTTCAAATTATTTGACTTAAAGTACTTGAAATGAAGATTTTTAAGGTAAAATCTATTTTAAAAAAAATCATGCTTATATCATCAAAGGTGCTAATTCATAGCATGCAAAAAATTAATTGAGGCAATTTTAAGAGAATTTCCATTGCAGAACTGCAGTTACTGGATTGAACACTCTAAATTTACTGCAGATTTATGACACTGTTGCACGGGAAAATTTGGCTCAGGCAGTTTGCATCATTGAACTGAAAACCCAAAGGGCTAAGCTTTACGAAAATCTCCCAGGTAAATAAGTTCATGTGGGGGAAAAAAGATTAATTCCCAATTTAATAACAGGAAATTAACACCTACAGTTTTACTCATCAAAGAGAAAAGAAGATTCTTAAAAACACTTTTATGCCTTCTTTCAGTGCTTTCAGTCTCTTCTCTGTCTTTGACCTAGTTAAAATTCCTCTTTAAAGAATCAATAACATGTCCACTTCTTTCCATTTTCAATTTGTTCTGGTGCTTGAGGAGCAATCAGAAAGACTTTTTATCTTTCTCATGTGCAAGCCACAGATCATACAGAAGAGAAATAGTGTCAAAAAGTACCCAGTCCAAGTAGTAGCTCATCTTGTTCATCTTTATCTTACATATTTTGCTAAAGCTCTGGAAGTTATACTTCTTCAGTGGTATAGAAATCTATGCATTGATTTCAAGTTTCCGTCATAACATAAGAGACTGACAGGTCCCAAAGGATAGTGACGCCTCGTCTCTAGAAGCAGACAGCATACAGCACTTTTGACTTTTTTTTTTTAAGGTTGAAAAGGTGCCAAGTTCACAGGACTGCAACACTCCCCATGGGGCCTGCTACTAAACTTCCTGTGAGCTATCCTTTTGTCACTGGGGGAAATGACAGAATGCCCCCTGCACGCATTCCAAAATTAATTTCTGCTGAAATTTAACATTTGTTTTTCTTTACTTGCTTTGTTTCATCCTAGTCTGATTTAAACAACATTTCTTTAAGAGTGTGTTAAAGAGTGTTTAAGCTCTGTGGAAGAACTTTTCTGGTTTTAAGCCGCAGCAGTTGTAGTGCAAGTTTAGTGTCTAAGGCGTACAGTAGTGACAATGGATGTTTCTGTAGGACAAAAATGTAACAGTAGTGCAGACAGTGCAGATCAAATGTAAAAGTTAAATGAAGATCTGGATTTCTGAAGGTTGAAAAGGTGTTCATGATGTCAATTGTATTTTCAGACTGAGTGTATTTCTAAAATCTCCCCAGCTTAAAGACACTACCATTATAATTATTATTATTATTATATTTTTACAAAATTCCTGTTGGATGAAAGGGAAGGCCAGCAAGCTGTTTATCAGAAGATGCTAAAATCTTTAAAGACAAAGTAGAATAAATTGTCCTATGAGTAGAGAAATTGCTAACACTGAATTTTGTGTGAATATCTGTAGTGGGCTCCTTTTGAGCTATATTTCCTAGTAAGGCGCTGTGCTGTGAGTCCCTTGTTGCCACTCTGTTGGATGTAATTCCTTTGAATTTCCTTGTATGGTTCTGTTTTAGAAGCTTCTAAGGTGTCCAGTACCCCATTGGCCCCCTGTACCTTTGTTCCTCCCCGCACCTCTCCTATTGGTTTGTTCATATTATGCCTTAGACCCCAATTACCCTGCCTATAAAGTCCCATGCCTCCATTGTGTGGCCCCCTCTTTTGGTCTCTGGAGTTCCTTACCCCCTCAATAAACCCTTGGAACACCATGCCGAGGGCCCTCTCGCTCCTTTACCTCCTCGGCCCCCTCCAGCCGCGATCCTGCCTCTGACCACCTCTCCGGGACAGGCACAGAGTGCCCGGTGCCCGAGCTCTGCCCCTGCTAGCCGGGGCAGGGAACAGGCACCGCGACAAATATCTTTCCTTTAAATCCCAGCTTCTAAATAATTGTGCTGAGGTAGCATGGCATCTGACTGCCTTTGGATTGCATGTAGCTGGATAATATAAATGGTTTTGTGAATAACAGTAGAGATTTTTTGGTTGGCTTTCTTTTCCCCTTTTTATTATGCTCATTTGGTTTTACCGTAATTTTCATGTCTTCTGCTGTCCAAATCTTTGTTTCATACAGATATCCTAGATCCCTATTAGACTTTACAGATTTTCGAGAGACGTCTGAAATAGCAGAAGAAATATTGGGATGATATAAGCATAAAGCATAGCCTGTAAACCATACCTGAGCACTCTGAGAATGAGGTTTAAAGACAGGGATCATATTCCTCATAAAGAAAATCTAAATACATCCTTCCTGTATTCTCAAGCAGTGATGAATTTTTGATCCGTTACCTGTGGTATCTTTGCCTCCATATTGATGTATAACTTCAACTACGGTTGAAATAGAGTTGTGCTTAAAATTTGTTGCTGAGAAAAGAGGCAACATACTTTATAAAGCCAGGAATATATTGTTAGTATAAATGGAACCTTAACCAAGATATAATCACCAACTAAATGACCACCTACAAGGTAACCAAAATAAATTTCAGCTGGATTAAGGTAGTCTTTGTCTTCTTTTTTGCTCTCTCTATACACAGCAAATTGAGGTTTAACCTGAATAAACAGAACCTAGCAAAGTTGGGTTTAGATGCACATAGCACCAATAGGTGCATGCAGCAGAAAATTGAGTGAGTATTCACATAAGCCGCATAAGAAAAGGCAAAATTGCCCAGTTTTTTTGCTGCAGCTCTTCACGTCTTTAAAAGACTGAAATTAATAACCCCATCTCTGTTTTCATACTTATGTCATGATTAACAATTTCTATAATTAAAAGGATTCTTTTAATTAAAAAGTTTTTTTATTATGTAAGTAGTTAGATTCAACTACAAATTTCTGTTAAAGTTTAAATTAGATTTTATTGCTATTTCTAGAGAACTAACTAGAACTAATGAACTCTGCTTCATGGAAGCTATTTGACTTTATACTTAACCCACTTCTTATCTTCCCTGTGTTTACTGGCATTAAAAAAAAAATATCAAAGCAAGATGCAGAAAAAAATGAAGCATTTTTTAAAATTTTGTTGCAAAACTTTATTTGAGGACAATTTTTTTTTGTTTGCTTTGCTATTTTTCTCAGAATAATAGTATTCCAAAAGAAATTAATAGATAGTAGCCTATTTGAAATAACGTTTAGATGATCACAGCTTTCCAGATGAAATGACAGATGCCCAAGGATTTTTTCAGTGGAAAAAATCAAGAAAAAAATAGTGGCTATCTAGTATATATCAACACATATCACTGTAAATTTTGGCTCGTGCAGCATATATGCTTCTTCTCTTAGCACAAGTACATTAAAATCCTAATTTGGCAACTTAAGGTAAGGAAAAACTTATTTCCACGACTTTATAGAGCCAACTGAAAAGATGTTAGCTCAAAGAGGGTTATTTGTTGACATTTCTACCATTATTCGGACTGAGAAGCCTGAGAAATAAATACCTTGAAAGCTTTCCAACTTGTAGGTAAACAAAATGATCACAAATATTTATAAGGATATTTTAATCATAATATCTCTCAGAATTATAGTTGTTTCGACAATTTTATGCCAATCTGGCATTCTGGATTCTGGCTCAATATAGAACAGAGATTTTATGAAAAGTGCAAACACTTCCTACATCTCTGGAATATCTCCATCATGGCTGGTGAAACTCTGAAACATCTACTGAGATAATCTGAATAATTATGTCAGAATTCTGTCTTAATTATGCAGATTTTTTTTTTCAAAAATGTGATGGTTTTGTGTTCTGCATGTTTAATTCTGAAATAATTGTTTTGGATATTTGATGTTTTCTTAATTCACTATGATAAAAGGAGTCAGTTGTTCCCCATAGTGCCTAATTATTAAAGCTGCAATCGTTACCAAGCATCATGCACTATTATAGTCTTGTTAAAATAGATATTCTCCCCCACATGCTTCTTTATTTCCCTTTTTAAAATATGCTGTGACAACTCTTGTTATTTTCTTCATTTTTTATTTCATGTGCTCCTAAAGTTTTTTCTAGTATTCAGAAAATATGGCAAAAATTCTGTAATGCATTCAACAATTTGTAAATCCCAACTGCCCTTATAAAATCTTTGTATTGCACCTCGCGGTAAGTAGTATTGTCTCTTTATTTCTAGCAGTGTCCATTCTACTCAGAAACTGTGTTTAGCTTCATACAATGCTCCCAGAGAGTTTGTTTCTCACAGACCATTAGGTTTCATGTTAGATAAATAAATAATAATAATACAAGGTGGGGGAAAACCCCTGACTCCTACTGTTGGTTATAAACTGATATAACACATTTTACTGCAAGATTAGAGGCATTTCTACATAGATGAGAAAAAGTGTCATCAATCCATTGTCAGGCACTATCAGTGATGCACAAATGGCAGAAAGAAGAATTAGGTGCCTCTGGCATGCATTAGTAATCTACAGTGTGGAGTTTTTTTTTCTTTCTATTTTTTCCTCAAGTATCCCTAAACATATAAAAATTACTTTCTCAATAAAACATGAAAGTGACAATGTTCTCCTTCTGTTTAATATATGTTAATGTGTCTTTATTTCTGAGAATTAAAATGTCAGATTTGCAATATGGTTCTGGTTCAAAAAAATAACTGCTGGAATTCTATAACCATTGTTCATAAACTGCAGAACTGGAGAGAGATGGATTTGATGGGTGGACTGTTCAGTGGGCAAATAATTGGTTGGACAGTCACATCCAGAGGTCAGCGGTCAATGGCTCAGAGCCCCAGTGAGCATCAGTGACAAGTGATGTTTTGCTGGGGTTGGTATTGGGACTGGCACTTTTTGACATCTTCATCAGTGACAAGGGCAATGGGATTGAGTGCACCCTCAGCAAATTTGCTGATGACACCAAGCTGAGTGGTGCAGTTGACACACCTGAAGGACAGGATGCCATCCAGAGGGACCTGGGCAAGCTCTAGAAGTGGGCCCATGGGAATCTCATGAGGTTTAACAAGACCAAGTGCAAGGTGCTGCACCTGGGTTGGGGCAACCCCTGGTGTCAACACAGGCTGGGGAATGGACGGATCAAGAGGAGCCCTGAAGAGAAGGACTTGGGGGTGCTGCTGGATGAAGGGCTGGACATGACCCAACAATGTGCACTCACAGCCCAGAAAGCCAAATGTGTCCTGGGCTGCAGCAAAAGCAGCGTGGGCAGCAGGGAGAGGGAGGGGATTCTGCTCCCCTGCTCCCCTCTGGTGAGACCCCACCTGCAGTGCTGCATCCAGCTCTGGGGTCCCCAGTGCAGGAAGGACATAGACCTGTTGGAGCAGATACAGATGAGGGCCTCTAAGTTGATCAGAGAGATGGAGCACCTCTCCTATGAGGAAAGGCTGCGAGAACTGGCAAATCTCAACCTGAAAAAGAGGCTTTGGGGTAACCTAATTGCAGCCTTCCAGTACCTGAAGGGAATTTATAGGAAAGATGGAGACAGACCATTTACAAGAGCATGTGACAGGACAAGAGGGGATGGGTTTAAACTGAAAGAGGGTAGGTGTAGATTAGATTAGGAAAAAAAATCTTTATTGTGAGGATGGTGGCAAAGATTGCCTGGGGACATTGTGGGTAGTCCATCCCTGGCGGTGTTCAAGACCAGGCTGGATGGAGATCTGAGTAATCTGATCTAGTGAGAGGCATCCCTTCCCATTGCATAGGGGTTGGAACCAGATGAGCTGTAAGGTCCCTTCCAACCCAAGCCATTCTATGATTCTATGATCTTATGCAAAAGTCACACATAACAATTTCAACATGCATAGCATGCATCATATTAACTTCATCCTTCCTACCTGTTTAATAGAAAAACTCAGCAAACACCTCAGAAAAAATAACCTTTGTCTTTCTATTTTGATGAAAACCCTTTAAAAACATTCTTCTTTTAACCTGTAAGAATAATATGTGCTGACTAAGGAATACATGAAGCGTAGGAAGAAATACATGATGGCAAGCATCCTTTGCACGCTTATTTGCTGCATTCTCATCATTGCCTCTAGTTAAATATATGCACAAGATAAAGCCAGCTAGTTGAGAGACTTGTGAAAGGCTGTTAATTCTGGAACTCAGCAAGAACAATATATGTGTATGTTATTAAGAAGAAGGAGTTTTATCAGTAATTGCTCTTCTTTATTGAGCACTGAGTAATTGCTGCAGAAACAAACTGGAGGCTTGCCCTGTCTCACACAGCCACCTTTCAGTGGAATTCTGTAATTATTGTTAAAGGTTCATATTTGCCAATTCTGAAAGAGTACTGATAACCGGATTTTTTTTTTTTTTAGAAAAGGATTACTTTAAAAAAATGTTTCTGAAGAGAAGTGCTCAGTGTGAGAGTGTTCAGGCAATTGTTGCAACGTTCTTCAGTAGCAAAAATGTTCAGATGCTTTTAGTCTTTTGTATTTGAGATTGCCCAGCTGGCAATGGCCACTACACGAGCCTGCTGAAAGTGAAGTATTTCCACCTGTCACTGAAATGTCTGCTCATCTGCTCTGGACAGCTAAGTCCCACTCTGCTTTCTGTTTACAGAAACTTCAAAAAAATTATGCAGTCAGACTAAAAGTGTTTTCATAACTGTATCTTTTATATGGTCAGAAGATTTTTCTCCCTGAGTTGCACTGTGATCCAAAACCTTAAAGGAAAGAAAGATCATTTAGACAATTACTTTTAGATGTGCCCTCCATAAAGGTTATGTCCTTTCTCCAGCGCTGCAGTAGGATACCTTTTTTTGTTGTTGTTTCACAGCAAAATGCCCCCATGACAGAGGTGTGAATAATTTTATAATAAATAAAAAACCAAAAAAAAATCTTTCAGGTGGGATAAGCCTTACAACTGGGTATCCTTCGGTGGTTACTTAGTAGAACACTTTACACAATACTGCGAAGTAGTAAGCATGAATGGAGTTAGAGAAAGTTTAGAAAATTTCAAATTAAGATATTTTTGTTTGCAAACCTCATTTCACTGCAGCCTTTCCCAAATTCCTCTCATTTTATTTTTCTCTTGTTCATCATAATAGTGAATATAAAAAGTAGTAGTAGTTGAGGTTGTTTGCATCAGGAAGAAAAAGCACAAAGCATTGAAAACAGAACAAAGCAATTCAGCACCAAAGTTCAGTGTTACTGGCTGCATCGTTAGAGTTGCAAAGTAATTTTGTACAGCCTGCTGAGCATAGCCTATTTTGTGAGGCATCAAATATTACCTTGTATATAAAGTCCAATCCCTCCAGCAATTTCTGACTGCTTCCCTTCTTAATTGTTATGGCTCGCTATACAGAGGTGCCATGACATCCTACAAAACCTATTTGTTTGTCCTCTGCAATGTGTGTCTGCAATGACCCTCACCTGGGACCCCCAGCTGTGGGCCCAGGACTGACATTCAAGCTCCTCAGACTTATGCTCATGGACCTCATTTTGTGAGTGAGCCTTTATCAAGCCCTGTTGAGCAGATAAAGCATTTTCTGAAGTTGGCCCGTGTATGTGTGTGTGAGAATATGTGCATGAATAACTAATTAGGAAGTGAGAATTGCCTCTTTTCAGCAACGTGTGCATTATGCAGCTTGCTTTTCTTTTAAGATACTTTCCTAACAAAAAACAATCAAGCAAAGGTAAAATGCGTGCAAATATTCTTCAAGTTATTGCTTGTTGACTCTACATTCATTAAGTTTTTTTGTCGTATTGTAGGTTTAATTCCTCTTCCAACAAATAAATAAGTATAGTTCTTAATAAAACTGAAGGTCAGTCTATGGTTGTTTTAGTAAGATACTGTAGTTATTTTCCTTTTATCAGAAGATAATCTAGATATTGAATTACTATCTCTTCATGTCTGTAAAAACATGAAAACTTAACCTAAAGACTAGAGTGGAACAAATTTAATAGATTCTGTTGGTTTTAAAACCAGGAAGGAGCCAAGCAATAAGAGAGTTAAAAGAGAAACAAATTTGTTTGTCTAGGCTGGTACAGGAGAGATTTCACAAATTTGTGGCAACTTTGAGAAAGCATACCATCAACAATTAGGTGATTAATGACTTGTATGTGAGAAGAAAATGCATGAACATTCCTTATTGCAAACAGGTTTCATTTACTGTGAATAGTAAGCAAACACAGATACATAGTTGTTTGTACCATTTTGAATGTCAGTGCTCAAAGATTTTAGATAACATCTGAAGTGTTGAATGTGGGGAGTTGTTGTTGGTTTTTAAGGGGTTTTTTATTTAATTACAGCAACTTTTCCCTGATCCTTACAGGTTCACAGAATCATAGAATACTTCAGATAGAAAGGGACGTCCAAAGCACCTACTTCAGCCCCACTGCTGTGGGCAGGGATATCTTGCACTAGGTTAGGTTGCCCAAAGCACCCTGCAACCTGTCTTTCAACTTCCTGATGTCCACAACTTCTCTGGACAACCTGTTCCACTGTCTTACCACCCTGACTATAAAGAATTATTTCCTTATGTCCAATCTATCCCATCTGAAACCAGGACACACCCTCTTTCAGTTCAATACAGTTTCCCCTGTCGTGTGACTGCATTCCTGGTAAAAAGTCTCTCCCCACTGTTTTTACAAGCCCACTTTAATTAGTGAAAGGCTACAGTAAGACAGAGCCTTCTCTTCTCCAGGCTGAAGAACCCCAACTTTCTTAGCCTTTTGTCATAGGAGGTGTGTTCCATTCCTCTGTCCTTCTTTGTGGCTCTCCCCTGGACCTTCTCCAACACGTCCATGTCGTTCTGCTGGGGACTCCAGAGCTCAACACAGTATTTAAGGTGAGATGTCATGAGAACAGAGAGGGAGAATCACTCCCTTCGACCTGCTGGCCACACATCTTTTCATTGAGCTCAGGATACAACTGGTTTTTTTGGCTGCAAGCTCATTACTGTCTCATATTCAATTTTTAATCCGCCAGCACTTGCAAGCTCTTATCAGCAAGGCTGTTTTCAATCCATTCATGCTATCTGTACTGATATTTGGGAGTTACAAAGACCCAGATGCAAGATCTTGCACTTGGCCTTGTTGAACTTCATGGGATTTGCAAGGGTGTACTCCTGAAGCCTATGAAGATCCCTCTGGACTGTGTCTCATCCTTTAAGTATATGAACTGCACAACTCAGCTTCATGTCATCTGTTTGGGACAGGTCACATTTAGCTATATAACAAAAATTATATAGCAATTTCTTGTGACCATACCTAACTAACCTTTTTTTAAAACTGCCTGCCCTGAAACAATTTTTTCTTCTTTCTGAATTCTACAAATACCTCATACACATTATCAGTAATTTCCCCCTGCATTTTAGATGCTAGAACTGAAGAATTTTTCTGTCTTGTCTTGCAAAGAAATAATGAGGAAAAAGTGAAGAACACTTTTCATATACAAAGGCAAGAGGAAATGTCTGACCTAATACACTTGTTTCTCATCAGCTAACACAATAGTGATCCAAATTAGCTAGTTAAAAACATGAGGAAAGGAGGTTGGAGACTGTTTGCCTTCATCCTCATAGACACATTGTAACTATGATAAAACCAAAAGCAATTACTTTCCAAAGATATTATTTAAAACAGAAAGAAGAAAAAAAGAGATAGATTAAGTACTGCACCATGTCTTCCTCACAATAATTCAGTACTTCAGTGGCTATAAGGAACAGTTGTGAAACTGCACCTATTCTCAGGAATATGTTACATTGGATAGGCAAAAAGTAAAAGCAAATTGAAATTACAGGCATAACTAGTATATTTTTGTGAAGTCTAATTAGCAGTGAAAAAGATAGCTCCAATTAATAGGAAGAAAAAGTCTTAGTCACAGAAATTTGGACACAGAGCATGAAACTTAAAGGACAGTAAATGATCTGAGAATGGTCAACTGACACTACTAAACTGGAATTAGATCTACTGTTGATACAATTAAAATGATGACACATAGTTAGACATAAAACTTATTCAAATTTTTGAAATTTTACATCTCTGACACTTTAATATTGTCTTTGATTGGATATCAAAAGCAAATGATATTTTGTTTTGCATACTTGTCAGATATTCTCTCTTCTGACTTCAGTGGAATCAGGAATAGATTGGATCTCCTGTGTATTCATGGAGTTTTGTTCTTAAATTATTGCCAAAAATAATCTTTTTTTTTTTTTTTAATATGTAAGACAGTCTTTTTCTTTCACATGTCTACTAAAACTGTAATAGTCAACATAATCATCCACCTCACCACCAGTGGTTCTGTTGTATCTAGTAGATACTGTGTATCCAGTGAATACCTTGTTAACAGTTTTAGGGAAATATGCTAATGGCACATTTGAGTACATGCAGCTGGATGACTACTAAGGTCTTTTATTAGGACTTTTTCACTGCAGATTTTTTAAGCCTAGGTAGAATATAAAATACTTATTCTGAACTGTATCACAGAAATTAAGATGTTTAACTCAGACTTGAATTAACTTGCTCAGCACACAGCACCATAAATACTTTATTGTATCACAGAATTTTTTCTATGTAAGCTTAAGAACAGAATTTTACGTCAGAATCAAGTAACTATAGAAAACAGATCACAGAAACTCCCATCTGTTCTGACCATACCTAATTACTCCTGAATAATCATACCCGATTATTCCCCTAAAGCCTTAATTTTAAGCATCTTTCAATCTTCAAATAAAATAAATCAAAAAATCTTCATACATGTGTATGGCAAGCTTAAAAAAACCCCAAAACTCAAAAAACCCCAAACAAATAAAAAACGCACACGAACCCCCCCACAAACAAACAAACAGAAAAAACCCCCACAAACCAACCCTTTTCAAATAACCAAGAATACTGAAGTGAGATGCATGTTATGGATTGATAATAGGACAAGTAAAACCTGTAGCTATTTTAATATAAAAATTAATTGGCTAAGTAATAAATTTCTAATTTAACTGATTAGGTAATTGATTTCCTCAAAGAGCCAATTTAGTCTTTATTTTCAGTAATAAATAACAAATCCTTAAACCTTTTGGCTACGCTGGACTATTCTCTTAAATTTACATCTTAAAGGAAAACTAAGAAATATATCTAAACAACCTTCACATGACAAAGCCTAGATAGTCTCATAAAAAAAGAAAAGGAGACAATTTCTTTCAAAGGCAGTGTAATGATTCGTTATATAGAAATTGGCCTGTAAATCAACTAGAATTGTTTTACTGGTGAGGACTGGGAGTAGTTTTTTGTTATTTTTACGCAAACACGTCTATAACGTTGGAAAATGGAAAAAAGTTCTAATGGCTTGCCTAGATACTTTACTGGTGCTCAGTGTGGGTATTGGTTAAGGTTATCAGTGCCTGTGTGCAAATGTATACAAGTCAATTCTATACCATCCTGTAGTTCAGCGATAGTCAATGAAAAATTGATGATGTGTTGATGTGTTTTGGGAAACCAAGGCTGAATTTAATGTTAGAATTTGATTTGATTATTTTTCTTCATACTTATGCAAATTATGTTAACAGGTTTTTTGTGGGGCCTTTTAATGTTTTGTTTTGGTTTATGGGGTTATAATTTTCTCAGTGATGTAATGTACTATGATATCAAGACAACAGCAAACACCCAGAACACAATGACTCTGAATTAAAATTAAAATTTAAAAACCAAAAGTAAAAGGATAAAATTTAGGTTAGTTTTAATGGGATCAAGCTTCACACTCAGAATTTTTTGAACTTATTTTTGCAGCTGGCTCTCCTTGTTTTCATTATGTGAAACTAGCAATTCATAGGTGTATTGCAAAGCTCAGATTAAAACAAACCCAAAAACTAATGTAACATGTTTGAGAATATTTGGACAAATTACCTAAGTAATGTATTGCAAAAATATGTGGTGTCTGAAAGGTAAGCTAATTAATACAATTTTTTAAATACTAAGGTGTATTAACAAAAAAAAAAACCCAATCCCCCACATAAACCAGCAAAGTATAGGATGGCAAAGTAGACTGAAATCTCTGCATGATACATTGAAAGGGATAAATCAATTGTATTCCAAATGGATACAGACTTAGAAAGCCATGTGAGAAACTAATATAAATTAAGGATATTCTGATAAATCAAGCAGCAAGTGAAACACAAGGAATTGAAGTACTGAAAAACAATCTTTCGTACTGACACTGAGCTTTACCTTGAAACATGAATCACAAAATAATATGACAACTTAAAAGCATTTTTAATATTTTAAAGAAATATGGAAGTTAACTTTTTTATGGATGTAAATATTGATTCTATATGTCATACGGTTATTTGTAACTATTTCCTGGACACTGATAGTTGGTTCAGAACTCAATTGCATGGCACGAGTACCAACGGTAAAGAACTTTTAATATCAAAGGCCTTGTTTCTCTCAGAAAAGAATTATCCAGAAAGTCAAGTTAGTGTTAAAAGTAATTGGACCTTTTGGTACAGATTGCAGCAGGCAGACCATTTTTAATAACTAGTTAAATTGCATTCTCTCATGAATTGGGATAATATCAAACCTGAATCAATAGAAAGGAAGTTAATTCCTCCTGACTTGATAGAGCTTCCTGGAAGCTTCTTGAAGCCAGATTTCTGAAACTCTACATAGCAAGAATAGCAGACAAGAGCATTTTGCTTAGAGACTCATTTAATGCTGTGTCTAGTCTAGAGTAACTAGGCTGATTCTGAGTTCAAGCATACTGTGTTGGAACCTAGCTAGGTACAAGTCTTCATCTTCTACTTCCCTTGTTTGCTAGAAAAAGTGAATCTAAATAGTTGGTTTTCAAAGGTGATGTGAATTTCTGCAGAGCCAAACAATCTCAGCAGTGAGCCCTGCAGGATTCCATCTAAATAAGAAACATCCCAGAAGGTAATTGAAGAAGCAGCCTATAAAAAGACTGCAATAGTACAAGAAAGTTAACAAGGGAATATCTTAATTAATGTGTAATTGTCTTGTCTACTTATTCAGTACGGAAAAAATTGGAATTTCAGGGTAGTACAAAAGCAGTTCCTTATTAGAAACAATGAAGAATGCATCAATTCTAGCTTTGTTCTAGTATACAGAATAACCTTTCAATATTTATTCAGTAAATTTCCATTTCTTTAGGTGACACTGTGAGAGAGAAATCAATAGGTCTTCACAGAGGTTTAACTGTGTATTACCTACCTCATTCAAATCTACCCAGTTGCCTTCCCCAGAAATGTAACATAAATAAAACTTCAGCAAGACTTTTGATGTGACCATCAAAGAAATTTCTACTCTATGACAAAATCAGCTAAAACAAAAGAAAAATGCTACAGTGTATCAAATAATAAAATGTTCAAATATTTTTAGATGTGAATTTTTATTGGTGTTATTTCATAATCAGCACTTAATAATAGGTAGATGTATTTATTTAAACTATTATATTTTATAGTTACAAATTTAATTAAGCAGGATTACTTGCACAGCAGTTCATTTACATAATGTAATCTATTTTATACCAGGCCAAATTCCCTTGGTATAAAGCGAACCAGAGAATTCTTATTTTTATTATGGTATTTTTGATCAGTTAATCAAGGCAATGTTCTAGTTAAAAGAAAGCAAGAAAATACCCATGCAAAACTAATTTTCTACTGCACTTTTCTTTTGCATTGAGAAGATTCAATAGGATTAGCATTTTCTACCACAACAGCAGTAATAGCTATATATGCTGGCATGTTCTTTTACAGTGTTAACCTTCATTCAAAATGTTCTGTGTAATGCATGACTCTAATGAAAAGTAGTAGTGAATCCTTTCAAAATCAGTCTTATAGCAAAACATGTGAATTTGATACTCATCTCCACTATATAAATGTAGCTGAATAAGTCTGAGAATCACATAATTTCAGAATTACAGAAGGGTTGAGGTTGGAGGGCACCTCTGGAGGTCATCTTGTTCAACACCCTGGCTCAAATGGGGTCAACTAGAGCTGTTTTCCAAGGACCATGTGCAGGCAACTTTTGAATATCTCGAAGGATGAAAACTCCAAAACACCCCTGGGCAACTTGCCTCACTCCTCAGTCATCACCGCAGTGAAAAAGTGTTTACCGCAGTTCAGGCAGAGCCTCCTGTTCTTCATTTCGTACCTGTTGTCTCTGGTCCTGTCACTGGGCGCCACTGAAAATCTGGCTCTGTCCTCTTTGTGCCCTCCCATCAGATATTTACATACTTGAATGCCATCCTTTTTGGGCTGCTTTTCTCCAGGATAAGCAGTGCCACTTGTCTCAGACTTTCCTCATATTTGAGGTGCTCCACTCCATTATTCATTTCAGTTGCCTATTGCTGGGCTCTATCCAGTAGTGACATATCTCTTTTGTTATTCAGAATAACTAAAATAATTTGTGAAAGGAAGATACAGTCTCATAGGCTTAAGTAAAGTCTAAACAAGATGAGAGATAAAGGCTGAATTTCAGTGTACTTCAGGATGGAGATTAGATTCCTCACCCAAATCTATAAAGAGTGACTGAGGCTGTCTTGGAGAAGACATTAAAGAATCTTTACATCCTGTGAAGACAAGAAGCACAAATATAGTGAAGGAATTCTGTAGACAACTTTCTTAATTTTAAACTATGGCTATTCAAGATTTTTGTAGAGACATTAAAATGGGAAGTGGTGTCTTTTTATGTTACTTCCCCTTGCTCTCATACCACTGCTTTTATCAAGATGCTTAAGTCAAGCTAATATACTTTGCCACTGCAAAGGAAGGATTTCCACCCCTCTGGCTTTTCTTAACCTTCAACATTCATGGGAAACTTGTTCCCCTCCTTCCTCTGTGGTGGAACTGACGTTTGGTTAATGATATTGCAAGTTCATTCAGCTCCCCAGACTGTCAGAAAACAGTTTTCTGTTTCACTTGTTGGATTAACTTTCTGCCAAACCAGTAAATTGAAATTTTGGTGTGTGGTCAGGCTAGGAGAAGACAGAGGAGAACTGAGTGGGAGCCTTGGGGAAGAACAAGATATCCCTTTTTGCATAGCACAGTCACTCTGCCAGCTCATCCCATCTCTTCTAAGTTCTTTCTGCGTCCCACTATCTGCTGCCCCCTTTACAAAAGGAGACAATCTTTCAAATCTTTCCCATTAGTGGGGTCTGTGGACCCGCTTCTTTCCTTATCTTCTCTCCTACAGAGGTAATTCATTGTTATCTGGTGTTCTCTGTTTTCCAGATTAATATTTTCAATGGGCTCTGACTGGTCTATCATTGCTAGCGCTTCTTTTAAATGCCATATATCCTGTTGACAGAGAACTATTGAGTTAGAATCTGACTACTTTATTCTGGATAATTTGTCAGTCTCCAGACAAAAGGGATATCAGCATAAAAGGTGGAGCTTATCAAGCTATGGTCAAAAGTATTCATGAAAAATGAAGAAATCATCTTGGATGAAATTTCTACCTAATGTTACATAAAGATTAAATCAGTTGCCCTTTATGACAAAGAATAGAGACATTTTCTTCTCTTGATGCTGTTAGATCCCCTTTTGTGATTATATGGTAATGTCATACACATCCCATTTATTCCTCACGTTTACCTTTAAACCAGTCCTTTGAGTCTTAGTGCTTTCAACTTCCATGCATAGTAGATGACTACAATAAATTATCCCAAATATCTGTGTTAGTATTTAATATTACAACCTTGCACTTATTGGATGTCCAAAAAGGCAAGCGTAAGGTAACCATTATTCTATTTGCTCTGCTTGTTATGTTGAGAAGAATTTTCCTGAAACAGATAAATATCCAGAAAATAACAAAAAGCTGTATTAAAATTATAGAGAGCTGACTGAAAGTTACTTATGAAGGCTTTAAAAAACAATTAAGGATGAAGGAGTCATCACTGGCAGTCTCAAATATCAATATTGCGCTCCACAAAGCCACAGAATCTTTTCTTATCCTAGCCCATGTAAGGACATCACCAAGTGGAAGGAACATCCTGGCATAACAGGTTACAATATCTTTTCTGTCATTTATTTCCTGTCTCAAAAGTTACCCAGTGTCTCCTTCCTCTCAACTTAGTCTTCCTCTAATACTGATATACAGTAAAAAATATTCACATTGACATGTGCATAATGAACCATTATGAAGAAAGTGGTAGATAAACTAACATTTGACTTGCTCAGACTCCCGTGTTTTAACAAAAAACAATATATCACTCTTTAGTATTTATGCACAGTATTTTTTCCTGTGATGTTAATTTCTCTCTTTTTTTTTTTTCCTAGAATAATTGTTTTCCAAAGTACCATGGATTAAGAGTGCCCACTAGTGTCAGTTCCTGAATCTTAAAGCCTTTTATTCTTTTTCTGTAACTGAATATGAAAAAGTATTGTACTGGTACAGAAAACATTGAAAGGAACAAAGGCAGAAAGATTGTCTTCATTAGAGTTGTATAAAAATTTGGTTTTAAAGTAATGCCACTGGTCTTCCTTTTCACAGCAAATGTAAACCTAGGAAAGAAGAGTATGCAGTTTGAATAATTAAGTCTGTGAATCTCTTCTCTGCCTAATAATTACTTTCACACATTTTTGGATGTGAAGATAAATTAATTTGTGATTTGCATCTGATACTTTGCATCAACTGATATCCAAACCATCAAATCTGGATATGATTTTAGATGTATAACAAAAAAACCTCAGAATAACTTAAATGGGATATTTTCATATGTACATTAGTTGCTACAATGAAGAAAGCAAAGAAATCAGTCAAGCAATTCTCTTTACTCTTATTTCCATTCTGTTAGCAAGAAATAAACACATTGGTTCATACGATACCTTACTGTAATTTGAAAAGCATAATTTAGTACTTGTGCTGCAAAAATGTAACATTTATATAAATTGTGATGTATGAAGTTAGCTTCTAAAGGAGTGAGGAAGAATGATATACCAGGGATTAAAGTCAAATAATCATTCCACAGCAACAAAAAACCAAAAAAAATACCCCATTTTTTAAAAAGAAGGCAAATATTTTCTATTGAATGTGCTTGTCTGAAAACATCATTAGATATTACAATTTTGTTTCTCCCAACTGCAGATTTAAAAAGTAAAGAAATTTCTCCCATGCTGAAGGATATGTGTGTGCCACTCTCAATTATATCAACTGGAGTGATACCAGAATATTTAAATTAGGAATTGGCCTTATGCTGTAGAATTTACCTGACCTGGTTATGCACATGAGAAAAAGTACTTGTATAAGAGATTGTATTTTGTGGATACAGGACTGGGCATGACTCACTTAACTATTTAGAAATGGAGCACTATATCATGTAGCTCAAGACACGGATTATAGAATTGTTACAAGAAAAGCAAATAGGCAAATCCTCAATGTTTCTGGCGTTGCTGAGATGTAGCAGGTAAGACAATGGGAACTCCACTGCTAAATGAATGCCCCCGTTCTCCACAAAACAGCAGCTCTGACTCACGGATAGCAAATATTTCATAACAATTTAACTAATGCCTGGGAAGGATCAGGCAATGCACCTCTTCCGATTTTTTTATTAAAAAAAAAAAATCCAGTCCCAGTCAGAACAAACCAGATTATTTGTATATAGATAGGAATAATTAACTGGAAACTGTACATTTGCTATTTAAAAGTACCTTTCTTTCCTATATGTAATTTGCTTAGATCTCAGATCTCATGAACCCACATCATTCTCAGATGTCTTTAATTTGTCTTGAAATTTTGCCTCAGATATTGTTCATTTTGTCTTCATCATGGTTATTGTCAACAAGATATCATGAGGAGATGCACCGTCTGCCAAATGTACTTTCAAGAAGAGCAGCAAGAATCTGTAGTAAAATATGTGAAGCTTATCAGATAATGCTTCAGATAGCTTAGACAGAAAACTTTATTTCAAAAGGAAAAACAAAAATTACTGCATTTCAGGTTCTTAAAATAATTAAATTTTTCATTTTCACTGAATACCATCTAAACTTGGATAAAATCCAGAGCATTAGCAAGTCTGGGGTTTTGTGCTTCAAAATCCCAAATGATATTGAGCCTTCCAGCATAAGGTCTGTATCTGGAAGTGGTGTTTACTTTCAGAGGCAGATTGTTTCTAGTATAGATGGTGATTTAAATTGTAATCGAACAGAAATATGTGTATATTTTAACATACATCTGAGAGAGACTGTTGAGTTGAGACTGTTGAGTTGATACCTGCAGTGTAATATTAGTTGCCTTATTAAAATCAGATCGCTCAAGAAAAAAAATTTTCTAAATTGCCACTCAGGATAAATTGCAACGATAATTTTTGAAAAATTTGGGTATAATTTATTCCTTTCTGGTTTCTAATAATTTTTGATCCTAAATGAGATTTATGCTATCATTTTAAATAGAAATTAGTCTATTGAATATTATTTGAATGGCCATATTATTGCAGAAGTGCTTGATGCAGTGAATATCAATATTTTAGAAGTACCCAGCTCATTTTCCCTCCAGGGATAATGGATTAATGCTGAAAATTATACTGTGTACAAATAGTTGTAATGGTTATGCATCAAGCTAAGGGAATTATTCCTCAATGAAACCTTTGTATAAGCCTGTTTTCAGAATATTTTTTAAGATTTATTTTTTAGATTTTATCATTCTGAACCATAAAATAAAAATATAAATTACTGTGTTAAATAGGGTCAGGCTGTCACTAGGTAAATGTGGTGAATATGGGGAGTTAAAATCCCCCATTAAAAACAATATTCAGTTTGAGGACACATCTTCCTAACAGCACCTGGGTGGAATATGTACCATTACACTGACAAAGATTGTTATTTGAGTTTCTTCTTTGCCATATGATTACCTTTGCTAAAGAGCTACTGTTCTGACCTAGATTTTTGGTCACTGAAAAGTCATTGAAAAAACCTTGGGTGTAAGTCTTATATATATCTGATTAAATGTAGGTTAGTACACCAAAGCTAGTTTCCTTGATTCCTTCTGTCATTTTTTTAAAATAAATGAATTTTGAAAATACATTTAATATATTTTATAGTCGACATTTACATCACAACAATAGGAATTTTACTGTGAAAGTGTCTCTAAAAGGAGAAAAGGGTGATTAGTTCTTGTTTAACTAAAGAATATACATCTTCAACTGGCCAGATAAATCCCATCCAAAGACATACCCTGTATGTATTGAAAGGACTTAAGCAACTGAGTTGCAAATAAGCTCTTCTGAAATCCCCACTAAGTTTTTATATCACTTGAATTCATGCTAGCAAATTTTAGATACTCAAAGAAGTAATTGACTTAGGAAGCTTGTTAACTCTTAGATGTCCTCTATGTTCAGTGATCTTAAGGTGTTTCTATAGCTTTTTTATTTTGTACTGTAGAAAGAACACAAAATGAAAATATGCATAATTTTTGCATCTCTTTTAAATGTCTACACTCAGTTGCATTGAATAAACATTTATTTAGAATTAGATTAAAAGGCAGGGAATAAGACTGATTTCACCTAGGAAATAGATTATAGGTACATGGACATCTGCCCCTGGAGCTGAGCTAAATGTCTCTGTTCTTTTTGTAACTATTAGACAGCAATAGTTTTTGGCAGAGTAAAATTCCACTCTGCTTTAGGTAGATATAAATGATATGCAAAATTTATCTATTTTTGTCCATGGTCAAAGTATCTTAACACAAGAACACACTGAACTATGAATAACAATTATAATCTCATCTGTCCTGGGCAATAATGATGAAAAAAATATATAGTAGGAAATTAAATACACATTCAACCAACCCCAAATATACTAAAATCTTCCTATAAATGGAATTTAGAAAGGTTTTCCATAAGGCTATTGGAAAGATATCATATGTGTCCACTTGCTTTGGAAAGCTAAGACCATAGTGCCCAACCCATTCTGAGGATTTTCCACTGAGCAGCCAGCTGGTTCGGAGGGTGGTCCGACTGTCTTGTTCAGGGTCACAAGCCAACAGCCCAAGATAGGCTCCTTCCCAGGTCTCCACACTTTTATTTGAGTATGCTACCTGCTGCTGGTGACTGCCAGCATCCTTGAAGGACCAACACTAACAGTCTACAGAATAACACTCTGTATTATACCCAACGATAACAGAAAACTGTGACAGGTTAAGGTTCAAGGATTGCTGGTGATAGTATTTGACTGCAAAAATGTATTCAAAGCAATGCACACACAATCTCTAGTCACCAATCAAAGCTAGCTTGAGATAATCAATCAGCGCATGTAAGATATGGATCTTACTCGAGAGAATTGTTTATGAAGGAGAAGACAGGTTCAGCTTGTTGACTGGTCTCAGGAGTTATAATCAAGTCTTCCCTAACTTCTCCTCACTCCAAACTTAATTTTATACTGTGTCTTTATGTTTAGGTAGAGCATGAGTGACTCTATTCATACCCACCTCTCTTACTGGTTGGTTAAAAAGTCTCGTTTCACTCTTAAATGTACAGTCAATAAAATATAGACACTTCCTCAGTGAGGAGTGGTCATACCTTGGAGGTGGGTAACTTTGGGATGGAGTTGTGTGTTAGTTACAATTAGGTTATAATGAACTAAGTTCATCCAAGGAGAGCGTTTTTGCCACAGTTGGTGGTTCAGCAGCGAGACATCTCTCTCCCTCAGTTGGAGTCTGCTACTTGTTTTATAAGCTACAAAGTACCATCGAGTTTCCCTTCCTTCAAGGATTCCAGCAGAGCCTGGACTCCACTCCACCCTGTTTCTTCCCCTTAGCATGCGCTTAAAGATGAAGATTGGGTGTGTGGGGAATCACTGTGGCGTTAAGTTTCAGGTATGGCACACGCATTCCATCCAGGGAGTAGTAACTGCATTTCATCCTGTAATTTCCATACTGTTTTAACTTCTGTTAAGATGCAAATATATAACTTCACGGTTTCCTCTATTTTACCTCCACCCATCTTTACACAAGCATTCATTAAGCAGCATGAGTAAAACCGCAAATAGTTTGTCTCCTTCCAATTATTCAGTGCACAAGCAGCATTGAAACATTCTTGGTGCGTTCAAATATCCCTTATGACACAATGTGTTTTCCTGATAGCACCATGAAGCTTGAAATGACCTTTCATCCCACAAAAATAAGAAGTACTTTAATTTATGCAATAAATTAAACAATATATGGGGTATCTCAAGTGGTAGAACAAAGTCTGTCTGATCTAGAGAGTCTGTGAGCAAGGTAGACATACACCGTTTGGATAAAATGAAGATGTCCCCTCAGAAATGCGGCTATAGATCCTTACTGTACATAAATAGTTCAAGAATAAATAATAGCTTTTATAGTAGCAGAGTTTATAACCTAAATACGGTCCTTGAGGTACCTGTTTATGAAGATCCAGATCTTAAAATAAGTTTTCCTTTTTGTAAATGCAAAAGTTTTGAGCTGGCAACCTAAATCACTATTTGTTTTGACTTTTTTTCTACCATTGCAGATTGTGCTACCCCTGGGATTTGTCTTTCACCTATCCAAGATTTTATTACAATATTTAATAAAACTCTATGATGTATCTTCTTTATTAAATTAATTCCTACAAGGAGTATTTTTGTACCCTGAAGTTCTTCTTTAGCTGTTTTGATCTGTGCCAGGCTGGTTTCAGTAGATCAAAAGATTATAAATTGCTAACTCCTGAGCTGATTGAAACGCAGCAGTGCTATAAATCATTGTGATAGATGTTCTTGTATCAAAATTACTTACTTTATAGTTGGGATTTTTTTGCATGGAGTGATATTGACAAAAAAAGTAAGTTAGTTTACTTAGTCTAGGATAAAATCCTTATTTACTTCATCGAACCTTGGTACTATATATGTTCATGGTACTTTAGCAGAGTGTATTAGATGTATGTGGCATCTTTTTTTCAGAAAACACCCCCTAGACTGAAGCATAAATTCTAATTTAAATCATTGCATGAAGATTATACGTGTGTAATATTAAACAGATGTTTCAGGAGAAAGACCGGACTAAAGTTCTGAAAGCTATTTTTTTCTGGCAAATAAAAAAATAAAACCAACAAAAACAGTACTGATTAAATTTTTCTGTGGACAGAATTCAATCTGTGGATTGAATTCATAAGAATTTCCAGATATTTTGTTTTTTTTACTAGCTCAATGTTTGCTTTCATTTTAATACTATTTATGAACTAGTCTATCTCACAGCAGAAAATTTGGTGCAACTACTTTCTATCCTTTTTTTCATTTCAGCTGACTGCTTGTCCATCATGCTGCATTGCTCATACAAATGTATGTGTATATACATCTACAAGAAATTAGGAAAATCATTCCCATTATATATAACCTGAAAACCCACAATTGTCTTTATAACAGTTTAGGGGGTACAGCTGGGCAAAACAGATGAGTATCCTGTAGAATCTGAAACTCTTTGAACTTGTTTTATCACTAGAAGATATCTGCTGAATGATGACAAATGCAACATTCCTAATATGCAAATGAAAAAGCAAGTTAGTAAGGGTTTTTGACCATTTAAAAAAATTACTGTTGCTTCTGTTTCTGCTCTCCTCTCACTTCTCTTCCCTTCACACCCTGCCCCACCCCACCACATCCTGCTTCAGGTGCTTATAGACATTATTCTAGAATCATAAAATCATTTAGATTGGAAAAGACCTTTAAGATCATTGACTCTAACTTTAAACCTAATATGGTCAAGTCCAGCACTAAATCATGTTCCTAGGTATCACATCTTTGAAATAACTCCAGTAGTTGTGACTGAACCACTTCTCTGGGCATCACTTCTCTGGGCAGCCTATGCCAACGCCTGACAACTCTCACAGTAAAATTATTTTGCCTAATATGCAATCCACCTTCCCTGGTGCAACTTGAGGCCATTTCCTCTTGTCCTGTAGATGGTCATTTGGTAGAGGAGACTAACCTGCACCTGGCATCAACCTCCCTTCAGACAGTTCTAGATAGCGATACGGTCCCTCTGAGCCTCCTTTTCTCCAGGCTGAACACTCCCTCAGCTACTCCTCATAAGAGGACTAGATGTGTGCTTTAGATCCTTTGCCAGCTTCTCTGGATACCTCCCAGAACTTTTATGTCTTTCTTGTGGTGAGTGTTCAAAACTGAACACAGGATTTGAAATGCAGCCTCATCAGTGGCCGAGTACAAGGGGATGATCCCTGCCCTGGTCCTCCTGGCCACACTATTTCTCATAGAAGTAAGGATGATATTTGCCTTCTTGGCCACACTTGGCCCCTGAGCCTTTTCTTTTCCAGGCTGAAAAGTTGTCTTAGCCTTCCCTTATTGGAGAGATAATCCATCACCTTCATCATCTCTGGTGGCCTCATACTGAAGTCCATGCAGTATGTTCATGTCCCTTTTGTACTGAGGAGCCGGAACAGAGGATGAATGTAGTCACATAGTTCCAACCAACTGCTGCTTCATGGTTGTTCGTGCCATGGCCTTGATTCAGAGAACTCTGGCTAGATGTCTCCAAAGCAAACCAGAACAGATGGGGCTAGCTCTCAGCATCCAGAGCCACTGGGAACTGAGTCCAGAAGTCATTCCCTGCCTTTTTCTATTTAAAAATATTGATGTAACCATAAAGACTCGTTAATGAAATCACAGTGTGTGTAATTATTTTACAAATGATACAGGTATCCAGATTCAAGTCTTTGATGATTTGGTTAAGCACACTGCAGTATGTTGCGACTTTAGTTACTTTAGCCATTCTATTCCCAGAGAGTATGAAATCATAAATGCATAATTAAAGTTTTACCACTTTAGCGATAAATGTAGCACTGTATCTGAAAATGTGTTTGAGGGAGGATTTCAGCTGAGACATAGGACTTTGAAATGAAACAGATGAAGTTTTAGCAGACACTTTTTTTTCCTTCTTCTTGAACCTGATTTTCTGAATACAAGGACTTGCCAAATATGGGAACCTAACCTGGCCAACTTTTGGCTTGTACCGCTTTTCTTAAAGTAAGTATTCTTCATAAATTACTTTTTAAAACTCAGTATGTGCCAATAGGAGCAGATATGTAAGGAGAAATAATTGATTCTGATGATCCAATGTCCACATTAAACATGTTATTGTAATAGAGTAATTCTAGGTGAATACCACAGAGCAACTGGCCATTAACAGTACAGCATATTAAGAGGTCTCCAGGAGAGCTTCTTTTGCTTATGTGTCATCCAAAAGTGATCCTCATTATGTTATCTAAGACTGATTATAATGTTAACCAAATATATGGATTGGAAATAGTGATAGATTTGCTTCAAAGGCGACCTACAATCTAAACTGAAAAGCTGATAAATATGTACTACAAAAGCAGGAAGACCTTTGACCTCCTAATGCCAGGTTTTATTTGAACACAAACTATGGTAATGAGAAAATTCAGACCCAAATAATAAGACATTATGAGGATGAAAGAGTTTATTAGCAAATCTTTGCTCTGCCTAACGTGTCCTGCCACATGGAATGTTTTCTTCCAGCCGTGGTCTAGAACAAGAACAACTTTTACTGGCTGTGTGGTTTTCATATACTTTGCACAGTACAATCAAATTTTCTTCAGGAGGGGACTTGTCTGTATTTCTTCTGCTTCTTCTCCTCTAGTAGGAAAACTGCTATAAATTCCTAATGTGTCTCTCTGTACCACCCTGAAAATATTTCTTCACTTTCAGTGAAGGCATAATGTTCTGTTTTTCCATGCACTTCTACCTGACCTGGAAAGTAACAGGAGAAGACAAACAGGGAGCCTTCCTCTCTTGCATCCATCCATACCCTTTAAAAAGTAAAGAATGCATATTTGTTGTAAACAAAATATTAGAAAAAATGGAATCCACTTTTCTATTTAAAGCAAAAATAAATCACTAACTCCCAGAGAGAGATAAATCTGTTTATCTTGTCCAAAACACAGATGGTTTCCATTACAGTTATGTATTGATAGGCAGCTTTTTAAACTCATTTATCCAGAGATATTCTTGCATTTACATTGAATCCTTGTAAAAAAAAAAAAAAAGAAAAAAAAAGGTGCCTTTGCTTTGTTTGCTTCTTTGTTCTTTTTAACATCTAGTCGTCACACTGTTTTGGGGGATTTTTGTTTGCTTGTTTTGGTAGGCTTTTTTTGTCATTTTAAAATCCCCTTTATTCTCAGTGATATTTTTGATGGGTTCTCTAAGCTACTGTTGCCGTCAGGATGTCTGTCACTTGCCATGGTGAGGATCAGGCTGCACACAGAAATACATTTTCAGTGGATACAGGGAGAGGCTTCCTGGGAGTAATGGTAGAAGGCATCTAAAATAAGAAATGTCATCATGCTACAAGAAATGGGTTCCAAGTAAGGCATTATTTATTGTGTGTTAGGCTTCAGCCTGAGAAAGTCAGGCTCCTGTATTCATCTTTTCTCTCTTTCTCTCTTCCTCTGTCTTCTTCCACTCTGCTCTTCTCTTCCTACCTTCTCCTTCTCCTTTCCTCCCTCCTTCTCTCACAGCTATCAGTTTCATCTTTTTATATAACAGGTTTATTCTTTCCCAAGCACTGTGTAATTCTGGTATAGTTTTAGAAATGGGCTTTCCCAGGAACAAAAGGTAAATGATACCAAGAACCACTGTTGCCCCAGCAGGCTAGAAATTAACTCGAATGCATACAAACTGATATCACAACAATTCTCAAAATGTTCAACTTTCCCTGCTTTTTTCTGCTATTCCCAAACCTCAAATTTCTGTTAACACGGGGTGAAAATCAATGGTTAGTTTAAAGAAGATTCATAAATTGTGTCTGAAAAGAGCCGAAAATAGCTGCCAGGACGTATATATTACAAAAGATCTATAGACTTCACAGTTCTTTGAAAAACAGTTTTGTAAATGATAAATACCTATGTCTAGCCTCCATCACCTGTATATTCCATTTTTACCTTATGCCAGGAATCTAAGCTTCAAGCAGACATCCTAATGAGGGTGCATGCTGTGACAATCTGCTGGGTAAGCTACTATATGCAGAGCAATTTCATTATTTTTAATATATGTGGTCTGCCTATGAATACTTGATGTTTCCTTTTACTCCTATCTCATCAAATTCTGGTAAAGATCCATGAAAAGGCAACAACAAAAAAAAATATCACCTGAGTGATATAAACGCCTTCTGAGCTTTGCATTTATAAGCCATTTTTTGTTACTGTAATTGAATTTGCTGATAAGCACCTGGGACTTTTTTGTCTTGTTGTCCTTAGATTAGTAACGCCTTCTTCTAACCTAATGTGCAGCAGCAATTTTTGTCTGTTCATGATTCCTTAGCTAACAAAATTATTTTCTACATAAGATATCTTTCCTGTTGAGTTCATGTAGTCAGGAGTTTCAAAACAGCAAGAATCAAGATCTGAGAGGAAGAAAAAATTACTTTTTCCTACCCACTGTTCCATTTCACATGCTATACTTCAATACTGGTAGTTTATAATGAAGAAGAATATATTATAATTCAGCAGCAGGAAAACATCATAACTTTAAAGTAATAAGTAAGGATTTGAATGCCTGCTTTAATCTAACAAATTCAGTTTCTTATGGCTTCCTTGGCATATCAAGAACAGATAGGGCAGAAATAATATTGAAGAAAGGATAACCCTACAGAGTCGGAATTGAAGCTTGTAATGCATCCATGAAGGGTAAAGCATCCCTTGTACTTTCATGCTGATTATTTCAGACAACTAAATTCTGCAGTCAGCACAAGTCAAAATGGATCCCACCTTCTCTCCTACTGGAACTGTAATAACTATTCTTACTAACTCTAGGTGATAAATATTTTGCCACAAATATTCTTCTGATCACAAGAGCAATTTCAGACCACTAAAACAAAAATGTGAGCTTTCTGAACATAGCAATTATTCACCTAGCAGACCATTTGACCAAAGTTTTTATGTCATTAAGATGGCTTTGAACATATTCAAAATATTAATCTAATTGAATATAATGATATACTCTATAAATATTGCCTTCAATTTTTAAAAAAACCTATAGATTTTTTTAATATATATGTAAAATAAAGATGTATGTATATAAAATCCCATTAAAACATGTTTGGATTTCTTGTGGTAAAACAGTTTACCTAAACTCTTTGAAATCGAGAGGAGTCTTCACTTATTTCTCAACCAAGAGTTATTGTTTAAAATGTGTAGGACTGTTATTGCTCCAGATTAATTTCTACTCTTAATTATAAGCACCAGAAAGTCATGATTTTATGTTTCCTATGTCCTTGTGTTCTTTCCTAGTCAATTCATGATTCACTTAGTTGGACCATTGCTAGAACTAACAGGATGTTGTTAATTTCTGTCTAATCCCAGAATTACAGAATGGGTAAGACTGGAAGGAACCCGTGGGATCCATCTGGTCTGACCAGCCTGCTCAGGTAGGGTCATCCTAGAGCACATGGCACAGGTTTGCATCTGGACAATCTGTTCCAGTGCTCGGTCACCCACACAGTAAAGCTCTTCCTCAGGTTCAAATGGAACATTCCTGTGTTCCAGTTTCTGCCCATAGTTTCTTGCCTTATTGCTCGGCATCACCAAGAAGAGCCTGGTTCCCTCCCTTCAGATACTGACATACATTGATGAGGTCTCCTCTCAAGACATCTCTTCTCAAGGCCGAACAGGCCCAGCTCCCTCAGCCTTTCTTCATAAATCACGTGCTCCAGTCCCCTAATCATTTGTTCTTGGGCATCAACAGGACCTGTTCCAGGAGCTCCATGTCTGTCCTGTACTGAGGAGCCAAGAACTGGACACAGCACTCCAGATGTGGCCTCACCAGGGCTGAGCAGAGGAGCACGAACATCTCCCTTGACCTGCTGGCAATGCTCTTCCTTATGCAGCCTGGAATACCACTGTCATTTTTGGCCACAAGGACACTGCTGGCTCATGGACAGCTTATTGTCCACTGGGACCCCAAGGTCTTTCTGCAGAATAATGTAATAGGAAATTACTTCCAGAGCTGTTAATTTCTTTACTGAAAATTTTTAATATTTCAAGTTTTTCAGTTTGTTTTCTATTCCTATAAGAGATATTTTAGATACCTGCAATATAAATTTTTGTGGTCAAAAGATTTCAATTGGAAACAAAAGGACTTACAGGTATGATATGTATTATATTAGGAAGCTCTGGTTAAACAAGATGCAAAGTGATCTGTGATCCAGAAAAAGAAAACATTTTGAGACTTTGACACATCTCCATTAACCTATTAATTTATTGATAAGCCCTACCAGCACCCAGTGACATCATAGCTACAATCTGAACCACAAACTTCAAAAATATAAATATATATATATATAAATATAAATTTACTTCCTCAAAAGTTTTGTACAACCATAAGTAATTGAGCATACAGAGTGTTCCCTGTGAAATGAATGTAGGCAAAAGAAAGAAAGTCCAAGTGTGGTTTGGATAAATCCAGAGTCATACAATTTAATTTGCATATAATAAAAACATAAAACCAGGTAACATCTGCACCACAACAGGGTTTTATTTTATTGCCCACAATTGCAGCACCACAATTAAAGGGAAATTCAATATAAAAATGGATTACATGTCATTATGCCATCTAAAGCAAATTATGTGCTGTGTATTTAATCTGAATACATACATTCTTATATACATCTATATTTATATGTACGTATAAATATACACATATTTAAAAAGAAGTCTTCAGCATTGTGTAAAAAAGCAGAATATAAAAAAAATATTTCTTTGCAGTTCAGTTTAGAAATAAGCACACTTAACAATTCTGCTATTTGAACCACAGAAAATAACAGAGAAATGCTGATTTCACTTAATAAATGTGGAGAAATTGCAAGGAAGACATTGGGGTTTTTTTCCATTTTTTTCCCCAAGACAGTTACAAATTTGAATCCAGAGAGGCAACAGGATTATTCAGATAATTATGTATATATTCTGCATTTTCATAAGCTCATTGCCTACCATAACTGTTTTTGCTATGAGTTTCTATGGTTAAAATATCACAACAGAAGGAAGCGCACGCATTTAAATAAGGAAAAAAAAAATGTTAACTATTGTGCATTTATGCATCTGTGTATTTTCCCATTTAATTTTTCCCAAACAAATAATTCAGTTTGCCAAAAGGCTAAGAGTAAAACAAGTGTAATTTACATGAAATGTTTAACTCAGACTAGGAATAGAAATGCAATAATCATGATCTTCAAATCAAGTGGAATAATAAAGGGCTCTATGCTGGTATCTGTCCTCATTAACATTAATATAAAACACCTGCAGGAAGCAATGGAGTGTACTGACATCAGGCTTGCAGGTACACAGTAGCAGGTTGTGAGCCAATACATTGAAGGGTAGAGCCACCCAGAGGATCCTAAAAAGGGCGGAGAAACGCTTTGACAGAATATTTTGAAAGAGTGCAAAATCCAGCATCTGGACTGCATGTGTTATAATGTAATAAAAAAATTTATTTAAATAATTTGAAGCTTTAATGAAGGCTTTTCTTGCCCAAAAAGGCTAAAGATTTATAATTCAACATCCATATGGTGGCATAAAGGCATGAATACATATGTCTGTGTGATACTGGGTAAGTGTTTTAATGGGGAAAAGAGATGCTGGCAATAAACAAGTTAATTAACAAAGAAAATGATCTAAGTATGAACCACTACTTATCTGAAATAGTGATAAATTTTTATGAGCAAAATGGTGACGTTTCCTTTGTGTTAATATTGCAGAACATGTTAATGATTTATTATCTTATTTTTATTTTCCTTCAAGTGAAAAAAAATATATGGAATGAAACCAAATCCTTATTTATTTATTTATTTATTTATATCTAATTCTGAATACTTTTATTTTTTAATCTCAGATAATCTATAATCTCAACAAGTCAGTGATAAAGCACACCTTAAAATTATGTTCCTGAGGTTTAAGTATTCTAATTTCTGACCCATCCCATCCTTTGGAGTCTGTATTTATTTTCCCATAGTTCTTTGTTATGATAAAACAGAATTTTGTATTCTAGACAACTCCCTAACAAAATTGTTGATAATCTACAATTTCAAAGTGTCGTCAGGAAATGTATTTTTATTTTCCCACCTGAAAAGGGTGCCAAACCTGCCATGCTTTTCATGTTTTTGATAAGATTGCTATATATTAAAGACAAAGCCACTGATAATACAGCCATAATATATAGACTATGTTTTTCCTCATAAAATAAACTTCAAAATTCAATAGATAGTATCATCTATTTTCAAAGTCTTATTACTAAACATTGCAGATAACTGAATCAAGATGCTCATAACATGTATCTACATTTAATGCCTCAAATATTTATTTCTAATTTCATTAAATTTATCTTGGAGATGGCAGTTATATAGAGAAGACTGCCTTTAAATAGTTGACAGAACTGTATCCTAAAAACTTAGCAGTGTCAATCCACTGACATTGCTTTGTGTTACTGACACCTTGAGGTGGCCACCTAGAACCAGAGACTAGACAAGAATAAGAGAATAAAAGTAGGTGTTTATTTGAAGGGCCTTCAAAGGTACACTCTGGGCAGTTAAAAGGCTTCAGCCAAGATGGGCTCTGGGTCTCGGGTTCTTCACACTTCTGTGAGTTTGGTCCATTTGCATATCAGAGTTAATTCTCCAATTACAACCTCAGTTAATGATGTAACTACCCCAAGTTTGCCCTCCCTCTAGGCTTTAGTTCACACATTTTGGGGCCTGGTGTCCTTAAGAGCAAACCTAGAGAGGCTTGTTGTGTCTAACCAGCATGAGAGAACAGCAGCTAGCAGGCCACACGAAACTTCAGAGTCACACACTAGGCAGTACAGGATTTGAAAAATATAAAAGTTAAAACCTAAGGCATCATTACCTTTGGTGAATTAATCCTCACCAAATGAATGATAGTGGTGTCTTTATGCCTAAATCTTTGTTAATAAGTGTGAAAATTAAGATGGATCAGAAGACTGCAGTAATTATTTGGTTTGCCTATACTAAGATTTAAGTTAATTCCGAACATGATCCTGTCACAAAATGCCAGAATTTAATTTAAAGAAAGGATTTTACATAGATTAGCTGTCCTATTTAAAGTAAAAAAAAAAAAAAAAAAAGAAAATAAAAAGAAGGAAAGAAAAAAGGCAAAAAGGAACCAGACACACACGTTAAAAAATTTGTATGAGATATAACATTGTGAAATTATTTTTTATTAGCTCTGCATAGGGTGTCCTATAAGGTATAATAATTAGATACATTGCATTTGAATGCAATTCAAACAGGTCTACAAATAACTGAAATAATTTCTATTTTATAGATTACAAGAAACTGGTAATCTTCAAACTGGAGGTAATGATGACAAAAATGTAAAGAGAAAAAGTGAGGAATATAACAAGGATGATATTGGCATGGCAAATATGCTATTTGCTTAGTGATACGAGACTGGTTTGCTAAAATATACTTTAGTAGAGTGTGTTAAATTATTGTCCTCAGAAGCCTATAACAAGAAATAACAGGAAATGTGATTCTAAGAAAGGATTTTGAAGGGGTTGTGTGGTTTTGGCATATCTTTTATAATAATTTCCCACTGTACACAGGTATCACTCTATATGTGAAGTCAGTTAAGAGTTTCATTTTCCCATCTCACTTTAACATTACCTTTCACCTTTCAGTTTGTACGGAAAGCCTTTTTTGCTTTGGAGCTGCAAAAGCAATGTTAGAAAGCAAATTATTCTTTAGGTTCACTGACCTGTCCCAAATACAGCTGAGTTTCTTCTGAAAGCATTTGTGAAACACAATCCTTTGGGAGCAAATAACTAAAACTATATTAGTTGTACTTCTAATGACTTTAAATTTTTAGCTTAGGTTTATGTGGGAGAAGAAGATTATCTCTAAGTTCACCTGAAAATTGTATCCTTAAATTTATCTTTAGTTCTCAGATGTAGATTTTTCTAATGCAGCGTTCTACGCTTCAGCACTAATCTTATTTTAATTAACACTGATTTTTTTTTTTTTGCTAAAAGCCTTTGACTGCAAAATAATATTTATTTGTTTTTCTTGTGTTTCTGTTTTATTCTATTTGAAGCTTGTTTGATGTCAAATACTTAGAAAATCATAGGTGAAAGGGGACTTAACTATTAAGATTGGTAAATGGGATGCTGGCAGTATTTATGATTAAATGATACAAAAGAAAGTTTCTGGCTGAAATATCTAAAGAGGATCAGCAATTCATAGAAACATAGAATCATAGACTACTTTGGTTTGGAAGGGACATTTGAAAGTCGTCTAGTCCTAGAATGAGCAGGAACATCTTCAACTGGATCAGGTTGCTCAGAGCCCCATCCAACCAGTCTTTGACTGGTTCCAGGGATGAAGCATCCACCACCTCTGCAGGCAGCCTGTTCCAGTATTCCACCACTCTCATTGTAAAAAAATTCTTCCTAATATCTACTTTGAATAGACCCTCCTTTAGTTTAAACTATTACCCCTTCTCTTACTGAGAAATGGCTTGCTGAACAGTCTGTCCCCATCTTTCTTGTAATCTCCCTCTAAGTACTGAAGGCTGCTGTTCCCTGGAGCCTTGTCTTCTCCAGGCAACCAACCCCAATTCACTCAGCATTGCCATACAGGAGCAGTGTCCCACCCCTCTGATCCTTTTTACTCATCTAATAAAAAGGTAAATCTGGAAATACTTTTAAAGCAAAAATCCCTATGCTTTCTCACCTATTGTTCATTTCTATTTTAACATAAGAAACGTAGGTGGGGACAAATACATAATTCAAGTAGAAAATGTGTAGAGAATGGAAAATTCAGACAGAAGTCAATGGAATGTCAGGAGTAAGGGGATGATGAGGAGATCTTTTTACTTGTTCATTTTATGAGTAGAAGTTTTAATATGAATTCTCACTTGTCTTTGCCTAAGGGTCATGGTGGACAGGAAATTCAGCCTTGACCTTTTTTATTAATGGATGATGCGAATTTGCCACAGACTCACAAAGGTAGAAGATTAGATTACAAACAAGGCAGTTGCTGGAAGAACTGTAACATCAGTTGCAGAAGTGTTTGAGGGTTTTTTCCTTTTTTTTTTTCTCACAGTCCTTGAAACTTTGCTGAATTATTTTGTTCTCACTTACAATATGACATTGAATGGAGGAGGTCTACTTGGGAAGGAATTTGTGCAGTATGAACACTCTGCATGATCACTATCAAAAATCTAAGGGGGGAGATGTTTGTTTGGAGTTTTTAATTTTTTTTCTTCAGATACATACTGTGTGGAAGATCAGCTCTGATGATGGAAGTCTTTATTTCTTGGGAAGTTCAGTCTTCCTGAATTGAGACTACAACTTTTCTCAAGCTCAAAAGTTGAAGTGACACAGACATTACCTGGGATGAGCAATTCAAACGCACTAAAGTCTGTTGCTTTGTAGACACCACAGTACAATAAATTTGGAGGGCAGGAAACCCTACCTAGGTTTCAAGTACAGACTACTTCTACTTGTACCTTTCCTTCCAGATTAATTGCAGGAGATTGGATCTATTCAGGCTCCAAAAAAAATCTGTTGATATCTAATGCCAGTTCTTCTCCGGTGTCTTGGGGTGACTTTATGATGCTATACCCACTATCATCTGCCCTATGCCAGACATGAGTTCTGTGCCTTTAAAGCTGGGTCCAGGAGAGGGAGGTGAAGCCAATGGACTTTTTTCAGTGGCCTGAGTTCAAAAACACAGATAAATCGCTCACTCCCTCCCCAGCTCTCAGCTCTGCAGCAGGGAAGAGAGCTGCTTTCTTTTGCTTTTTACCTAGCTTCTTGTTCATTAGCTGAATCGAGGAGTTTTCGTGGGACTGTGGCTTCTTCTTTTTTCTGGAACTGTTCCGCTTGCTCTGGTCTGGAACACCATCATTGGGAAGCCCCGCGCTTCGGAGAGAGCGGAGCCACACCTACACAAAGAGCACTGAATCTACCAGGTTTTTCTCCACGGCGACAAGGTTTATTATCTAACATTATTCATTTTGTGCCTGCATGCACTTTGCTTGTCAAATAAACAGCTTTTTTTTCCTCCAAGAAATTTCTTTCCGAACCTGGTGGGGGAGGGGCTGCTGAAACCTGCCTTCTGCTAGAGGATACGTTCATCCCAGATGTTTCCTCCCAAGTTGTCTCAAATGGAGACATCTGGTTTATGTTTCTATAATAATTCTCAGTATGTATGTGCATATGTATGGATAGATTGCCTTAAAGGAGTCCTACTGCAGGAGTACCTCTCTTCCAAGCTGAAAGAAAATGGTAATATTCACTGATGTTGGTGACATTAAACACCACTAAATAATGAAACACTAATTGAATGTCCTTTTTGTGTGAGACAATGATTGTGTGCTCCTTTTCTTCCTGGCAAACAATAGAATCAATTAAAAGTGCATTTTTAAAAGAAACTATCCAGAAGCTACTATACTGCAATTATTCTTGTGATTAGACAGTACTGAGAAGATAGGGTCATGTAAGACTTTTTAAAAATTGGATCATAATAAAAAAAATCAGATTAAATGCTTTGGATATGTTCCAGAGATACAGTGCATTAAAACCAACTACTGGTTAGTGTTTCAAATTCTACTTCCAGATACCGAGCATCACAGTATTTTGATGATGAGGTGGGCTCAATTTCAACTCTGTAGTCTAAAGCAGAAGATGGCAGATTTATAAGGGGTCTTTTAAATTTGACATTACAGAAATGTGTTCTAATCACTAGGTATAGGATAATGTTTTCTTCCTAGTTTCTTTGACTATCAGCAATTTTACTCCTAAACTTAAGATTAATATACTTAAAATTGAAAAAAAAAAGTCTGTGAATAATATCTAATATTCCATTAGTCTTCCTCACAGTCTGAGGAGAGAAAAAAAATCAGCAAAAATTTTGGAAAAAGAAAAGACCCGTTTCTTTCTTGCATTTTAGTTGGCTAAATCAAATATTATTTTTTTTTCTCTTGTTTTTATTTAGGAAAACTCATTGTAAGCATTTTGTGTTGGGAGGTTATGAACACTTTGCATGACAGTAATACATGTTGTAGACTGACATTCTTAAATATTCTGCCGAAGTAAATGTAAATACAGTATGCCTATGAAAGAAAGAATATTCATGCTCACTGGTATACTTAATGTGTTATTTACCTAAGGTACTTAAGCAATTCTTAACATCACTGTCTATCTAATATGTGAGTTGTTCCCTAGTATTTCAACTCTGTGAGCTCAGCTAGTCACAAAATGTAAAAATAAAGCAAAAATAAAAAATTAAAGGACAAATGGAATTTGGGATTTGATTTTTTTTAAAAATTCTTGTTGTATAACTACTGGCACTATGACGTCATACTCATCATGTTTTTGTTGCCTCCAGCCTGAAAGGCTTCTCGGAATCTGACAGTCTTACAGAGATTATTTATGTTTCCCCTCAGTGTAATTTGGCTCAACAGTACATCTTCATCTTCATGCCTATCTTGCTGTGTATTTGTTCCTCAGGAAAGAAAAAAAATTCTCCTTTGAGAGGTTTTTGTTTGTTATGCAGGCTTTTATTGACTATCTATATGAAAGATCATGTTTTTAATGTTTGATGCTGTAAGTACTTTATGTCGAAAATCTATATAATTTTATTTAGCTAACGTTATTTGTTATTTTCATTTAAGGGTTTGGGAAAATTCTAAAATATTTTTTATCTCTTCTTAAGTGTGTTTAAATACGGAATAGCCATTACTCTCCCTTTCTTTTATGAGGTTTACTAAAAAATCTGTTTCAAGTTAAACTGCTCTCCAATGTGTGAGGAGGATATCTCACAAGTTTAGGAAGCTTAGCATCTTTTTTACATGTAAAATTTATGTTTCTGAGGAACAGGCATATGTATTTTACTTTCTTCCATTAGATTTCTCTGCCTCATGTATGCTATTACTGAAGAGTTTAAGATATTCTGTCCCTTCACTGAGTAATAACTCATTCTTGTGAATTTCAATATGTCAAGAAAAAAATAAAGCCAGGTAGAGAGAGAAGAGATAGTGGGAATAGGCAATCCAAGTGCAGAATAGTTCACCTTAATTTTTTATATACACAGTCTATAAAATGAAAAGGAAATCAGTGATTCTTCAAATGTCATTTTAATAATATTTTTTTGTAATTGTCAATTATGTCTTCAAGTTTTAATAAAAATTCCCTTTTGAATCTACACCAGTAAGTAGGCTATGACACCCTGATGACTAATCTGACATATTTCACATAGCTGTATTTTCCACTGTCACATAGAAGAGAAATTTATTATTAGAAATTACCTCTGTCTATAACAGAGATTAAAGACTAGAACTTAAAATAACTGGTGTCTATAGAGGATAGCCACAGCAAGTGCATCTTCCTTTCTAAAAGTACTTCAAAAGTAGTACCTCCTTTTCCCCTCCCCCCATTTTTCTACCAGTATTATACTTTCCATAGGAACTTAGGGCATTTCCAAAAACAGTTTCGGATTTATTTTTTTAATGTTAATACCATTAATATTTCAGACTGTCAGTCTGACAAATTCATAAATAACTGGGACATTAAAGGAACAAGGGGAATTAATCTATATGCTTTCAAACTGCATAAGCACTGTGAAGTTCTTTATACAAAAAAAGGCAGATCAATCTTACTTTATCTTATCTAACAGCAGCAAAGGTAAGTTACAAAGTATGTGGCAAAGAGACATAAATTAGCAGTTTGCAAAAATTTAGCATTACAATAGCTGTGTCAATCACATAAAATCTTTTAAGTAGTAGGAACAATTTTAGGGAGACTTCTTGTGGAATTATGATTTACAATTTAAATTTATTCTTCAAGAAAAAAAATAAGTATTTGTTTGACTTCAATTTAATTATTGTGCTACATGAATATTAATGACATTCCTTTAGAAAAATAAAGACAAGCCTAAGAAATTGGATCATTAGGTCATGTAGTCATTTATCTTCATTAATAGAGCAGCAAATACTTGATCTCTTTTAAAAAGACAAAATAAGAAAAAGACAAGCATAAAGTAAGCTAGTCTCAATAGGTGATGAAAGCTACAGTTTTGAAACTAAAAGCAAGGAAAAAATATAGAAATATGGAATGGTTTGGATTGGAATGGACCTTTCAAGATCATCTAGTCCTCCTCCCCTGCCATGGGGAGGAACACCTTCTGCTACCATCAGATTGCTCAAAGCCTCATCCTACCTGACCTTGAACACTTCCAGGAGTGGGGAACCCACAACTTCTCTGGGCAACCTGTTCCAACATCTCATGACACTCATCATATTTTTTTCATTATTTCTAATCTAAGTCTACCCTCTATCAATGCATTAAAACTATTGTTCCTTTTTGTGTCTCCACAGGCCCCAGTAAAAACTGTGTGTCTTTCTTACAAGCCCCTTTTATATACTGATGATTCTGACATTCCCCTATTATCTTATCTCACAACTTCTAGGAGAAGTTACAATATAGAATCATAGAATATCCTGGCTCTACATATACAGGAGATTCTGAGGAATTAATTTTATTGCTTTCTTTGCATTGGATACTTTGTTGCAGTGATGTCCTAAAATGCTTAGCCAGCTTTGGGATTACTTTGTATTGCTAAGTACAGAGCTGACTGAGGTGAAGGAAAGATGTAATGTGTTGGTCATGACACAGAAATGGGGTCCAAAGACACACATAGACACATAAAGACTTTATAATTTACTCCTCAAATCCGTAACAACTTTTGAAATTCTACTAGCATAAATTTTTATTCACTTTTAAAAACCATAAAATGAATATAGATAAATGTCTACGTTTAGATGTCTGCAATCCAACTCTTGGGATGGTATCCCTGAGATGGGATTTTTTCACTCAATTTGTAATGTATCCATCATAATGAAACTAATTGTGCCATATGTAATCTAGACAGTTAGCTGAGATCCCTCTCCTCCTGTCATTTGAGTTACAATTATACCAATACAAACCTATTGAGATAATGACATTCATTTCTTTTATGTTTGTACAATAGTAAGCACATATAAGTCTTGAGGGCAGAGACATAACCACAGCGTAAATGACACAAAGAATGTATTTCTAAGAATTATTTTCACTAGGTACTTTTGAAGTAATTCCTTTTTGTATGAATCTGTGTAGGTGTGTGGGAAGCGCGCTTGCATAAAAAGACATTTGAAGAGCTTTTTGCCAGTCATATCATCTTTCAATTCCAACACAAATAAATTAATTACTGTCAAGCAGTTTATTAAAATATGAGAACATAAATATTTATAGAATATGTAAAAAGATATGGAATTATATTTTTAAAAATAATAAATATTGTATCAATAATTATATTAATGGAACCATTTGGAAGTTAACTGAAACCATATTCATACAGCTCTAAGTAGCAATCAAGAATAAACATCAAAGAAAATGTTAGAAGTTGAATCTGGCATGTCATGCATTCTTTCAAGCTTGCTATTAAAAAATCTAAACATAAAATCACATCTACAAAACAGAAAGAAATGATAATATTTTCAAAATTAAGTGTGACAAGTTAGGAAATTATACAATCATTAAACTGGGTGCTTAGTAATGTGAATTCTAATTACTTTTTCAGCCCACACAGTACATGCTTTCATATTTAGTGAAAAAATATTACAAAGTGCCATCAGTGGTTTAGCCATCTAATATTTAGGTGTTGAGTTTTATCTATATCACTAGGACCCTTTTGATAGCAAATGGATAGCTATAGACATCACTAAAAGGTGCTCTATTTTAGTGATTTTAGGGAGTATTGGATTGTGTATGTTAACAACCTACAGATAATCAGGGGTGGGCGGGGGTGGTGAGTGGTGAGTACAAGGCTGAACATCCAGAACTGATTATCTGGACTCTCGAACACAAGACCCCCACTTGCTAGCATCAGTACATACAGGTTGGTTGTAAATTTTGCAACAATTAAACAGTATAGTCATGTCCTGAATCCTCCACTTAATAGGGACATGGGAGAGAAGCAGCGACTGATAATCTGATTATGTATTGTTTCTGCATATGTACTGCTTAGACTGGGGAAGCCAGAGATCATGACACACAAAAAAGGAATGGTGCTCACACTTGGTTTCTGTAAAGAAGAAAGGATTTTGGGGAAAAGAAGAGACACTGGAGAGAAGAGGACAGTCGTGGCTGGAGGAAAGGTCTGAAAAATGGGGGAAGAACCCAGAGATCAGAGAACTGTGAGGAAACAACACAGGGAATGCCCAGGGAGGAGCTTTTGCAGTGATGCTCAAGAGTGGCAGCTGTGAGCAGCAGCACGTCATGGACGATAAAACATTGTGCCCATCCTTCCCAGACCAGCACAGACCTTTGTGTTGGGAAAAGTAATGCTGTGGGCTAGTGAGTGAGCAAGCTTGTGAGCTAATCAAGCAGTCTAAATAGTCCTGTCTCATTGGTTCTTATCCAGATCACCATCTCAGTCATCATCCAGATAGCCCTTATCCAGATCCACTACTATTTGATATTTATTCATTTTGGCTATTAATAACTCTTGTGGGGTTCTTACCTGTCTCCCGCACTGCTGGGATTAGGATTTGCAGCAGGACAATTTGCAACAGCCATGATCTCTCAGAATTTTGGTTTCCACTCCTCAAACATTACATTTCTCTGTCACAAGCACAGCAAGGACCCTGCTGAATAAACAGACTCCAGCCTGTTGAGGCACAGCCTTAGGGGTTGTCATTTATTGTGTCTTGCCTGTAACATCCTCTTGAAGTGCCTACCTTCTCCATTTCTTTCAAGAAGAAGAATTGTCAAGAAATTTTGGAACATAATCATATTTACATTGTGAATTACTCTTGTTTATATGCTTATATATTTCTTTAAAAACTCTAATTCTTTTAAAGACATTTCTTTCTACAAGCTTTGTTCACTCTAATAATTATATTTACCATTATGTCCACTTACTCTATTCTGGACTGTAATGTTTTCAAAGTAGAGAAACCAAAATTGTTTGTGATTCTCTGTATTTCCCTAGAGTCCTTGTTATCATTTTAGTTGAAAAGAAGCTGGATGTTGGCTTTTGTAACTTTCTCATTTCAATGAAGAGTTTCCTAGTTAAGTTCCTTCGGAATTCATAGGATGTAACATCTGTTGCTCCCAAACTGTGACCAAATGGTAATAAAGTGAATGAGACAGGTTGAATAATATTAATCTACTTAATTATTTCAAATGTCTTCTGACGATATTCTCCTCTAAGTCAGTTCCTCTGATTCTTCTCTCTGATATGTGAACTTACTTTCTTTTGTTCTTCCGAAGTGGCAGTGATGCAAAAAATTTTGTTTCATGAATTTTTATTGAATCATCTAGATGTCATTCAGACTCTCTGTGAGATTATTGCTTCTTTTGTTATTAAAACGGTTTTATTTAGCAGTATTTTATTCCCCTAGAAGTTCCCACTCAAAACTTTTTCCTGCCATGTCCCATATCAGGGAAATTTTTTGTTTGTTTGCTTGTTTGTTTGTTTTATTTAGTCTTGGGCTCCTTTCACAATTTTGTATGATTTAGAAGACAGAAAATGACCCTACCAAGGATTTTAAAATATCAGAAATAAGATAGCAATCAATCAATCCATCATTAACACTTTCCAGAGACTCTAAGTTTCTTCTTTCATACCTTCTATATAATCTCTGTTGAGATGTAGTTTTACTTAGTTTAAGATTTGATGTTATTAAAATGGCATAAGGGAAAATCATTAGAAAAGTGAATGTTTGACGCAAAAAGAAAGAGATAATAGAAATCCTTGAAGGAAAAATAACTATTTCTAAAGAGAAGGAGTGCTGGGTGCTTTATGATTAAATTTCATGCTTTGACACTTTTCAATTCTTTGAAAGCAAGTGATAATAAGGAAAATTACTTCTTAGTCTGAGCAGCAGCTTAAATGAAACCAATAAAACCTAAAGAGTTCAACTTTTTTGTGTTAGTTAAATGTTCTTTTATCTCTTAGAGCTAAAGTGGATAATGAAACTTGTTACTTAAGGGACTTATCAGTGGAAATTTTGATAATTTTATGTTGCATGTCTAGAGTGTCAAAATTACATATGATTAAAATGTTGCTGCCATGGCTAAGAGAGAGTCTTATGGGTTATGAATTAATACAGTCTAAGAGAACAAAAATTGAGTTAATAGATATTCATTTTTCTCTTCTTTTCAATTAGAGATAAAAGTGAATTTCTTTTTCTGTTCATCTGTGTTTCAAAACATGTTTTAAATTATTTAAAAAGAAATATAGATAATTCCTTAACTTTGTAGTGCATTTAGATAAGCAAAAATAGCTACTATTAGATGATAAAATCCTCATGGAGGCCTTAGGGTTAGACACCAATGATGGCAAAAAGCTTCTTTTTCAAGGAATGTACGGTTCAAAGGATTTTTTAAAGCAAATATATATGAAAATCTGACTGATGGGAAGAGCATAACTTTTGGTGTCATTTGGCTGAAGGGAGGTGATGGATCTTGAAGTCAGAAGATAACTATAAAAGAGCACCAAGCAGCACATAGCGTGAACTGAATTAAAAGAAGTTGAACATTTGTCTACAAGGTAGAACACAGACTTTAGATTGTGCCTGCAGCTTTCCAAACATACATAAAAATGTGTCTTTCCTAAAGGACTCTGAACTTAATGGACCGAGTAAAAAACGTGCAGGTAAGATAAAAAGTGAAAAGTAACTTCTATTATCTTACACACAGAATATAGTGACAGAATAAAAAATAAAAGTGATTCTCAGGTTCAGTCCAGTAAGATGATTGCTGAAATGCACTGCCTTTAAAACTGTTGGTCCTTAAATTAGAGCCCTAAGACTTCATCTCCCTAGTCCTAAAATAGATCAGCTATTGTTCTGGAATGGCTCTGGATACTGAATAGTAGATATTTGAATGTGTTAACTTTAAAAAAGTTTAATTCCTAGATTTATTCTATATCTTGGTATATTGCAGTGTCTTCAGCACCCTCATAAGCATATACTATAGTGATGGTTTTGACTATTCCAACTTAGGCACTGAAAAGTCATCTGAAATAATTAGCTTAATTTAAAAGAAGAGCAAAGACTGGAAACACTTCAGATATCTTTCATTTTGATGCCACCAAGTCTAGAAATGCTAGAAACTTTTATTTCTCAGACATTTTTGTGTCTGAGGGGAAAACAACCAACCAAATAAAAATGTAAAGGAATACACATTCAGTGTTTTCCTTAATTACAAAAAGTGCATGTATTAAAAGGAATAAAGTGTTATGAGTAATACTGATATGCAGATTTGAAGAGAAACTTAATTTTCACTCTTGAAATTATTTGTTAATGTAATGAATTGCTGGAAGCACCAGTGATAATCTGCTGCTTTAGAGTGATTTTCAATTCATTTTACCTGAGATCTTTGTTTGGGGGCCTAATATAATTTTGGTGCAGATTACAGTGTTTGGCACATGCTGAATGAGATATAACATCTTAAACTGATTAAAAAAAATATTGCAGTAGAGAACACTGCAATTACCATAGTACCTCATATTTATATTGATAGCAAATACAATATTAATCTGAGCTCTGTGTATTCCATTCTCTAAAGTAAATCACATAACTTTATGTTGACTGCTAGAATAGTGTTGCAAAAGGTTCCCACAGGGAGGGGTCAACTGGCGATTGTAGCAGGCATTTAGCTTTTCCTTTTGTGCTGCACATGCAAGACATAACTGAAGATTCAATCTTCTCTTTCTCATCTCATTATGAGGAGGGGAAGAGGTGATGTGTATGTTTCTGGCCCTTGGATTCACTTTTTCTGCTTCAGAAACACTTGAGAGCAGATATCTGCCTACAGCCATAAAAGCTATTAAAAAATTACAAAAGCTCAGCTCAGCAATAGCATTTTGCAGTTCAGCCAGGGTTTGCAGCTTGAGAATTGCAACTATCTTGGGTCTGCAGGTGAGAAGTAGTGCCTTTGGGATGATATTCTAAAAATTGTGCGGAGGGTGTAGTCTGACAAGCAGGTGAGGAAATAGAGGCTTGAGATAAGAATTCCAAGGTACATTTTAGTGTTTCTCAGAAGTGACCTAACCATTTAGACGACTGAACTCTGAGTGCCAAAACCACTTTTCTAATCACACAAACTCCCAACCCACTTAGAATGCCTCTGCGTCAGCATTTTAGTTCAAACCAGGAGTGCACACTGAAGTAAATCTCCCACTTGCCAGCACTCCCCCCACCAATCTCCCTGTCCCTTGTGATCCTTCACATTGCAGAGCACAAACTCACCTGCTCAGGACTCCAAGGGCCTACACAATGCACTAGTTAATAGGGCAAGGCTTGCTTTGGCCTGAGCGGGCTGTAGCTTGTTGCAATAATCCTAGAGCTCAACCAATTGATCCCGGCCCTGATGCAGATGGAGCCCTGGGAGTGCCATGTGGTGAAGGACTTAAACTCCTCAGCTGTCACAGAGTAACACACACCCTTTGCATTAGGTTCTATGCAATTTTCCAGATTAAAATGGGACAGAGTGTGAAAAAGAATTCATAAAAAGCCCTATAAAAATAGCTTCAAATGGCCCCCAGGTCTGAAAATTAAGGAACCTTGCTCCTAGCTATGATGTCAAGATACAACTCATTCACTGTAAGCCTTGAAACAAATTGTATCCATCAAGCTTGGGATCCAGGGGAACATCAAAAGAGTGAGAATTGCACCACAGAATAGAGGCAATTTGAACTCTATTATTATCATTGTTTTATTATTATTTTATTATTATGAGGTTTTTTTATTAATTAGATGTGGACTTTTAGATAGTTAAAACATTAACTAGACAAGCAATAAAATTCTGTCATCATATGCAGAATATTGTCCCTTTTTACCATAGTAGGATTTTGAATGAAATAATGCCTATGGAAAAGAAGATTTCAGAGCCTCAGCAATAACAGTTTTGCCTGTAAAATCCGTAGTCATTGTAGTTGTGGACTTACCTTTAGAATCTGATCCTTGACAGATCTTTGGCATCATAGTAAGACCAAAGACAGTTTTATCTTTCTTTATATGGAAGTGATATCCAAAATAACTTCAATCAACAGCTGTGAGGCTGTTTGCTAGCAAGCTCTTTCTGTACTTCTTTCCAAAGGGTATTTATCTGAAGGGAAATTTCCTACTGAAAGAGGCTCCTTGGCTGACCACTGTCTAACAAAGTTTGTCAAAATGTCTATAGCACAAGAGATGGTGTTTTAGTTTTAATCTGTCTAAAACCTGCCCTTAAAGACTTTCTCTGCAGTCTTTTCTGCTAGCCCATTCCAGTGGCCTGTTCTCAGACTGCTTTGCCAACACCACCTGTTATTCAGGACAAAAAGATCAATTTGTATTTAAAAAAAAAAAAAAAACAAAAAAAAACCTGCCATGATAACCAGGTCTGAGTGAGAGCTCCAAGCGGGCACTTTTTCATGACCTGGATGATTTTTTATCTAACTATTGGCAGTTCTATGTCCCAAATTATGTGACTTTAGGTGTTAAATAGGTTTGCCAGTAAATAAACAGCAGTCTGCTTATTTTGTAGTTACATAGGCAAGGCCTTTTTTTTGCTGGGGATTTTTTTCCTTTTTTTTATAGGCCATTATGGAACAAAATATTTAAATAAAAGCTTAGAAAGTAAAGAAGGAATTAGTAGCTTCGCGTCTCACAGCATCTAGGTCCCTGTCGCTTTTTTGCTTAGTGTTATTTCTATTCAATTTCTTCAACTTCTTTGAAGGTTATTAATTTGTGTTGCTTGTGGATGGTAAGAGGAGGTGCAAGTTATTGGTGTGTCAATCACAATTGCAATGAGTGAAACATCCAGTAAGCTCCAATTTAACTAAGGTTACCTTGGTTAATGTTATTAGTGGTGGGTTTTTTGGGTTTTTCGGGGATGGCAGGGGTGTTGGTTTTGGGTTTTGTGGGGGTTTTGTTGTTTTTTTGTTTGTTTGATTTTGTCTGGTTTTGTTGTTTTATGATTTGGAGGGTTTTTCTGGGGGTCCAGAGGTTATTAACGGACTGGGTCAATTTCAGAAAGTTGTTTAGGTACATTTTTTTTAAACAGATTGGAACTTATTTCACAGTCTAAATTATAAACGTGCAAAATTGCAACAAAGACACATTGTGCATTTACAAATAGCAGAACAGCTGTCAGATTCACAGAATTTCAGCACAAAATTGGCAGATTTTTTGCTTATTCCTGGCAGTGTTGAAAGTATTCTAGTTCTTCTATTTTTTTTTTTTTTTGTGTGTGTGCACTAGGCTCAAAGCCAATACATACACTCACATATGGGGAATGCTTGGCACAACCAGATGTTAAGAGATGAATTCTTCTAGTACTGGCATCTGGGCCTGGGTCTGTTCCCTTGGTATATTCCTCTCTTTGACTCCTTGACTGGTTCTGCTGCTGGCTGCTGTGACATCTGTTTGGCTGTCTGCAGGCTTGGTAAAATGCTGCTGTGTTTCTTTATCTTTCTGGATGTCAGATTTCTTTGATACTCTCAAGAGTATAAAAAATTTAAATTTTATTTTCTTGTGCTAGTCAGCAGGGTAATGTATGGATTTGCTAAATGATTCCACACAGAGGGAAAGAACTCCATCCTCTTGTCTCTATTTGTTCATTGTGAAAATGTAGAATCTCGTTCAGACATTTATATTTTCTTGCATAATTTACATGGAGGGTGCTTTAAAGAAAAACACTCACTACTTTAAAACAAGACCCCTGTGATCACCTATTCATCATTTAAACAATTTCTCTTTAAACAAAATGGAATTATATTCAATGTGGTAGTATATGCTGTCATACTTTAATAATCAAATAGTTTTAATAGCTAAAAAATAGAGGTAAAAAGACCTGGGGTGGGAGAAGGATGCAATGATATATTCAATAATTTCAAGTATTTTGCTGCTAAACCTAGTTGTGATTAAAATCATGTGATCCTTTCCTGCAGCCGTCAAAAGACTTCGAATATATGTGAGGTTTTATAGTCTTGAAATGCATGACCAAGTTAATATATGTTGCTACATGTGAAGTGATATTAAAGATTTCTTTTCAATCAAAAATTAATTGGATCCTGAACTCTTTTGGCTATTTCTTTCAAATGCCATAAGTCTGTATTTTTCTCAGACTGAAATCTCTTCCTGTTTTAAGTGGGATTGCAGCATCTCTTGTTCCCCACTTCACTGCACACCAGAGCCCAAGACTCTGGTGTTACAGAGCTTCTTTCCCTTGGAATCTGTGATCACTTGAAAGATGCAGTGACTCAGACCAGCTTATTTGAAGCAAATGTTTAACTACACACAAGAGCAGAGCAATCAGAAAAAAAAAGGTTAAAGCAACAATTCTTAGTAGACCTCAGTAAATCCTCTAAGAGTTAGGTAGGTTTAATTTATGTTGAGTGTTTGAACTCTTCTGAGAATAGAGTTAGTGTTTTCTTCTCACTGCTTTCTCAGTTACTGAAATGAGAGGCTTTGTTTCATTTTATTTAATAAAGGAGATATTTTTGTGTTTATTTATCGTTCACAGCTGTGGGGTTTTTTTTGTGTTAGTAAAAAGTATATGTCCCTTCAAAATCGGTTTTGAGTGTATTGTCTCTGTACTTTACTTCTTAAATTATATTTTGAAACAGATAGTTAGAAGACCTGTTACTGTTAAAGGAGAACGTTTATCCCAGAAAGAAGGTTTGTCCTATCCACTTTCCTTTCAGATTTCTGACTAAACTGGTTGAGTAGAAATGATGGTCCTATCTAACCTAATCCCAGAAACCTGGGCAATAGCATGAAAAAAATAAACAAACCTGAACAATTGACATATACATTTTAAGAATGACACAGTCTTTGGGAACTGGACTGGAGAACAGGTATCTCATTTTAAAAAGAGAAAAATAAATATAAAAGTTGTGGCATAACTTGGATTAGAAGAGAAAAGAAATCCTCAGAGGTCAGCATTGTATGCAGTCTGCTATAGACTCTTAGGATTGTATTTGTATATATATGTAGTTGCTGATCTCTTCCAAGAGTAATAAAAATATAAGTGCTCATTATTCTGGGAGTCTTCAGCAGAAGAATACTGTTAATGATACTAGTTGTGCCTGGACATAAGAGATGAAAGATTTGTCTATGTGATAGTAATAGATTTGATTAAAAAATATGCATTATTGTCAATGCTTGGCATTGATAAGCAGTGAAGACCTTATGAGGAACAAGTACTAGAAAATAGCTTTGTATCAATTGATGCTCATATGTTCCTCTTGAATTAACTGTAATGGATCTGATTTCAAAAGGAGGACTTGAGCAATACTGTCATGTAGTCAGCTTTCTTATGCTCCACACAGTCTAACATGATAATTTAAAGCATAGCATAAATCAGAAAATCAGATTGAAAAATTCTTAGATTGAAAAATTAATCACTCAGGTGCTATCACTCATGTACGGCCAAAATCCCAATGTTATATATAAATACTAAAAATAGTTAATTTCATCCATGATACATTGTAGCATGATTTATTTGAATAACTCACTTCCTAGCTGAATCCCACTCCAGTACATCAAGCTAATAAAGGGTCTAGTTCATCCTACATAAACCATAATATGGAGGTTTAACTGATAATTGTTATAAAGAGGGCCTCTACATGCCAGCTGCATTTCTCATTCAATATGCAGAGAATGTGGCAACTAAGCTATTTATTCTTATTCTACTTACTCCATCATTACTTTACATTACATTAACTGCACACCATCCACCCTGCACACTTAATCAGGTATGGGTCCTCTAAACCTCTGCATCATTAACTACTTTCCAAAAAGTCATTATTATCTGATTGCTGTTCAGCAGACTTCGTAAAATGAATTGGTGGTCTTAGGCTAATGTCCACAACTCAAAGAGTTAGTGCACAGTTGGTACTGCTTTACTCAGTATTGAAAGAGTAAGCAAATAGAGTATAGAGTGGTACATCACCCAATGAATTATATTGTGACTTGAAAAGGTGATCTGTGCAGCTAAACCTGTAAATCTACATGAAAACTTTATAAAGTGGAGTTAAGGCAATATGGTTTGTTTGTAGCAATCTCTGTTTGAAAACCAGGATTTTCTGTGTCCATAACTATCAATCAGTTACAACAGACTATAGACACATGGATGTTACAGAAGAATTCAGTTAGGTAAAGACATAGGTAAAATGTGTACATTTTAGTCTAAGTGCGCTAAGGGTGACTCTGAACAAATCCTGGAACATTATTAGTGCAATGCCACAGCACTTTGGGAACTGGTTAGCAATAATAAAAACTGAGAAGAAAACAGAAAACCAAATCTGGTCTGCAGTGAACCTTTCCATCTCCAACTCCTTAGTTACAATATTGAAATGAGTTAATATCCAAATAACTCACTCACAGATTCATTTTCTGGTCCAAGTTCAGATTTCTATAAAGAAAGTAAATGTGTATAATGTGTAAGTGAACCTGTGGGCATTACTGAGAATGCAAATATATTTAATGGAGAGATGAACAATTTTTTATTTTTAGATAGAAAGATAAAATTGAAAGTAAAACTTTTGCTCCTGCAAGAAAAATAGTCTGTGCGCCTAACAGTAAGAACTATGAAGCACATATAAAGTGCATATTTCAGTGTAGGAAGTCTCTCAGTGTTACATTTGTGTTAGGCTGCAAAGCCTTTGCACATGTTGACGAACTCTAATTCAGACTAGGATTTCGAGTATTAGTAAGACTAGTCATATACAAAAGATTATTACCCATTAGAATCTGGATAAATAATAAATGCCATAAGTTACACATTTAAGGACAAAATTAAAATAAACCAATACAGTTTATTCTCTGTATTTTATTATTATTTTTCAATCCATAGAAATTCAACATGAAACAGAAAAAAAAAAAAAGAAACTTCATATAAGAATACACAAAAAGTATTCAAAAATAGAGTAAAAATTCCCAAGAACACTGTGAGCCTTTGACAAATGCTGTTACTTAAGTGTTATGTGGCCATTCATACAACAGAATGATTAAAGATAATGTTATATTGATGTCATGTCAATACATAATCGTAGTTTAACATGACATGATGCTAAGAGTAAAGATTTAGCTTTTTGAAAGGTAATATATTCCTAGGTTCCTTCTATGCCTACTAGTTTCATCCACCTGTGCAACTGACAATGTCAGATGTAGTAGGAAAGCTGTGAAGGAATTAGACTGCTCATTCTTTTACACACTTATATTTTGCATGATTCTTGAATCTGTTACTGTAGCAGGAAATAAGGTATCTCTAGGCAGAACAGTGTGACAGGCTTATCTGTTTGGCAGTTAAATGTGCCTGAGAGGGTGCTGTAAATAAAGGTCACATATTTAAGAAAAATATTTTTTCTCATGTAAGAAATATTGATAAAGGTTGATTTTGTTACTGAGTATATGGCAAAAATTCTTTTGAAATCATGTGATTCCATAATATTATCCCTATCCATAGCATATTATTCCCCATTGTTCTCTTACAGATAGGAACACTGGCATCCATAAGGCTCAGGATGAGAAGGGGACTGAAACATCATGATTTGTACTTTCGAATGAATGCACCTTTTGCTCTTTCTATTACACTTCTCTACAGTACCAAGCTATATTTTTCATTGCAGTTAATTGCAGCTTCAATTTCCAGTTCATGATATTTCAGAGCAGGTTCAAGGCAGCACCTCTTGTACATGTGCAAATTGTGATAAGAGATGTGAGCTCTTTATTTACGTATTGATGAGTATCTCAGCATATGAAGGAAGTGATAAAAATTTGATTTTGGCACTATTTGTATAGTTGTTTGCTGAGTGCAGAGCTCTCACAATACAAAAAAGAAATAAAACACAAAGAACTACAAAGAAGACATTAAATGCAACATCAGAGAATGAAATTGTTTCTACTTCAAAAGACGTACCTATGATGAATGTGGCAATTACTGTGAACAGACAAGGCAACAAATGAAAGACTTGGAGAATGGTGCAGATAGACATTCATGACAGATGTTATAAGGATGCCAAGGGACAGATTGCCAGACAAGTAAGTCAGAGAAGACACTGACAAATATACTGCAAGGGATAACTTTTCAAAGAAGGTCAGGAAAGAAGAAAAATGAGCTTATATAATGCAAATCTATACAAGCCTATGCTTAGCATCTTTAACAATTACAAACCATATACAGGATGATAGAGGAAAGATACCATGTCAAATAAAAGAAACCTGTACATGTTTCTTTGTCCCAAATAATTGTTCCTGCTCATAAACTCCAAAATTACTTCATTTTACAGAATTGCTATAGGACTCAAGACCTTAGGCGTGCTTAACAGGACATGGAAGAGATACATATCTCAGAATGGGGTTCAAAGGATCCAGTGTAAAACAACCTAAAACAACCAGAAAAAACGTTTTGAAGAGATGGTTTGGTGTAAAGAACAGCACAGGAAAAGGTGTTTATGCATTTCATCTTAATAAGAAAAATACAAGGATTTATGTTTATCTCTTTCTTTCTCTCTTTCTCTCTTTTTCTCTCCCTCTTTCTCTCTTTCTCTCTTTCTCTCTTTCCCTCTTTCTCTCTTTCTCTCTTTCTCTCTTTCTCTCAAGTTGAAGTCATGTCTAAAGAGTTAATCATCAATGCTTCTCAAAAATAAAAAGGAAAAATATATTTTTTGCACCTCTAACGTCCTACAGGAGGAGTAATCTACAGTTCCCATACAACAAACAACTTTTTTTCATTCCTAAAGGTATTACATGAGATGTAATTACATTAAGAGATAGTAAATCATTGTCTTTTTTATTATCATATAATCAAAATTCATACAATTAAGTTGTAATGGACCTAGAGGTATCACTGAATCCAACTCCCTGCTGCTTGCAGGACCACCTAAAATTAAATTGCATGAGTAAGAGCACAGTCCTTGATATTTTTCTATCAGTTCAATCTCTCCAAAGATAATATTTTTTTCTGCATATTATTTTGTTTGTGAATACATAATCTGTGCTGAAATAAAATTGAGAAATCTGAATGAGTAGTTTCAGATCAGTTCTGAATTAATAAGTAGAACAGGAGCAGCTTTGAGTGTCTGCTGGTTAGCACATTTATTAAGTATGACAAAATGTTTTTGAAAATGTGTGCAAAGGCAGAAAGTTATTTTTAAGCAACCACATTCAGGTCAAGAACTTTCACGATACAGTTACCACAAGAATAGGACTGGACTGGAAGTGAAAATCATTAAAGATTTATTTTTTTTAAGGTATGGGAAAAGTCAGCAAAAGGCACTCAGATAAAATTGCTATGTAACAGAAGACAAAAGAAAGTTCTCTTTTTTTCTTTTTTTTTTTTTTTAGCAGAAGTGATCTTGCAAGTATTAAAAACAAATATTTAGTTAGAAGATAAAATGTCAGTCTGAGCAGAGAAGACAGGGAAAACACATTTCTCAGCTAAAACAAGCATAAAAGAAACAATTAGAAAATGTCATCATTGTCCTCTTCCTCTACAAAGCAAACGTGGAAAGATTTTTAATTACATCTTGATAAGTCAGTGAAATGAATGAGATTAAAATGAAACTATACTTGCTAGTATAATATTTAGCAATTTTCAGTGAGGATCTCAAAGTAAATATCAAAGCAGATCAAGAAATCAAGGAACAGTGTCTTCCTTCCTGAAAAAGAAATGTTAACATACCACTGTTTCTTTGACTGCTATCAATTTTGTTTAACACTGCTGCATTTTTTTAAACTGAAAGTTGCATCTCAGAAGTGTGAGTTTTATAATTTTTGATTTGGAATATTCTCCAGCAGCAGTCATTCAGAAGCCTGATGACTTTTTAAATTAATTGTCTCATCTTGATCACAACATTCATAAATTTACGAAGGCTTTATATGTTACTAAAGATATGATACAATATTTAACTGTAATCAGCTTGAACAACGGTTGACAGTACAATCAAGTAGTCTATTTGTTTTGTTAAGACAGAAAATCATTCTCTTATGACCAATCAACAGTGCTTATACTTTTGATTATTATTACTCACAATATATTTTTAGAAAGAAAAGCTGGTAGTATTCTTATATATCCTTCCAGGATGACTTCTACTGACATCATCATATCACAGGATTTTTAAATATTGGAAGACCTTTTCTATTAACCCATTAATGATGGCAATAATGATAAAGATCAGATCTTTAGACTGATCACAATAATATTTCCTCTAAATCACTCTATATTCCTTGTTTGGTTTTGTTTGGTTGGGCTGGTTTTTCTTCTGATCTCTGAAGTTAAAACTTTCAAAAGTTTAACACTGAAATGCTAGCTTATATATGCTGACAGTGCTAATCCTCTTAAAATAATCTCTTCAGCTTGCCCTTGGAAATGTTACTGATTTTTTTCTTCATTTAAAATCATGAAATTGCCCTAAGGTGTCCTTTTATTTGCTTTTTTTTTCATCCCACTGTGTCTAATTACAGCCTGCAACTAGCAAGCATTCTTGAAGTTAAATATTCACAGTGATACACAAACCTAGTAACCTTACAACCTTTAATTAAATAATTATATATATATAGTATGTGTTACAGTTTCTTGGTATCTAAATGGATCGGTGCCCTCCAAGAAGTGAGTTTGTGAAGAAAGATTGAGAAATATTTATATAATGGAAATTTACAGATGATGTTGTTAAACTGTAGCTGATCCAAATTTTAATTAATACTTTACAAGAAGCATTCTTCGCCCTTAATTTTAATATTTGTTATAAGAATGTAAAGGCATCTTCCCACATCACTCTATCTCCAGAGGTAAAATGTTCTTTTTGGATATGTTTGAGACCTGATTTAAGGGTAGCACCACTTCAGAACATGGTTTTACACTTTATTGAATAGTAAAGTAGTAGTTAAATTTAAATTTCTTTAATGTTCTGGTCTGTTTCTATCTCACCCAGCTCTAGGCATCAGTAGGCGCACAGTCTAAGCCAGCTTACCACCTCCTTTTTTTATAGCCAGTAAGTAAATTATACCAGCTTAGCAAACCCAGCGAGGGGGTCACAGGATGTAGCTCATGCTGTGGCAGTGGAAGTGCAGCTTGAAATAAGTGACCTCCTCTGGTGCCTTGAGACCAAGGCAATGTTAGCAGGTGGGCAACAGAATAGCAACAGATCTGTGGAGTAAAACAGTTGACTCGGAGCCTCAGATGTCCACAAGACATGATTTTCAGGGATTTCATCAGGAAACAGCCCGAGCTGGGGACAGTGGACTGAATGTCCATCAGCAGATGGAGCACAGTAGCTGTGTTTTGGAAGAGAAGCTCCTCTTTTTTTTTCTACAACAGGAATTTTTACTGCTCTGAAACCACACTGTGAAGTCAGTGAGGGCTCAGTACATGGAAGTGACTGGGAGACTTGCTTCAGAAGCATATCCTGACCCATACTAGAACAGTAACGTAAACTAGAATAGAAGCAGGTGCCTAATACATCCAGCTGAAAAACCATCTTGCTTTCCTAGTTTTGCTTTGCAGAAGTGGAAAGAGAGAAATGAAAGCAAGACCTGGTATGAGGTGGACACTGAAAACTGTGGAGTGCTACCAATATCCACTAACTTCCAGTGGACATGATATTAACAATGCAGTTCAATTCCACTGAGCTGGCAATAATAAAGTCTTCATCTTACAGTTTTATCTCCAGACTTATAAATCATGATGTTAATTAAAAATGACATAATTTCATTTTACCCTGGCATAATTTTTTTCAGTTACAATTTTTTCCAGCACATTTAAGAATATACTGTTTTATTCTTAAAAAAATCCAGATCAGACTTTCATAACTGATGAAAATCATATAGACTGACAGGAGCAGAACAATAAAATCTTTATACTATAAATTAGCTATATACATTTCATTTTATTTTGAAATGTCTATGCCTTTATATGCAATTTTCTCTAAGTTAAATCCTTGTTTGTAAATAGGTAGTAAAATGCAACTTTATTATAACCTGCAAGGATAAAAAGCAAAATCTTCTAAAGAATCAGGTTTTATTAGATATCTCAGGAAAATAACAAAATATTCTTTTGCAACTGAAACACAGAAGAAAGTCTGAGGGTGCTCCCTTTGCACTGTTGCTGGCATAACAAGGCCTCTGAGGTTGTACCTCTTTGCAATCACTATTTTATTAAATGTCGGAAAGTGTAATGTTGAAGGCTCACATCCAAGGCTCATGTAATGTAGCTTACCTTACACACATAACCTTCACAAAAACATCTTCCAAATCCACTTGCTAAAAGATTTATGGCATCATTCAAGTTTTACACCAATGAGTGCACTAATGGCTTTCTTTGATGCATCCCACAGGACTCATGCTTTCTGGAAAAAGGCCAAAGTGTGGAGCAGCACGTAATCATCACAGCTATAGGCTGGTTGGTAGAAAAAGTTCTGGGGCACAGAAGATAAAATATTAAAATATATGGAATTCTTAAGTCTAAAAGTTAAAAAAACCTTTTACATTTTGCGGTTAACAAGCATTAAATTTTGCATATTAGGGTTTCATGAGTGGTATATATCTTGTAATTTAGTTCTGTACATTTCCACAGCTATAAGTTATATATGTTTCTTGTCAAAGTAAATCATAAGTCTGAAAGGATACAATTAAGTTACTATAAAGCATCTTAAAATGAAATTATTTTTGAAACACCTAAAAGAGTTAGGGTCTCATATCTTCGTTGATGTTCATTAGCAGTAGGATGTCTTCTAGAATCTTATGAGACCTGCAGCTGAAATTGTCAGGTTCATTGTTAAGAAAACTAAAAAAATAGTTGTTTTAATTTAATTTGGATAAAATAAAAGTTCTGTAGTAAAGAAGACACAAATTAAAACACAATGATGACAAGACTGTTAGGGATCTAAACTGTCCATTTGGTTGAAAAATGCAAGTAACCCCTGCTCTTGTGACTACAACGTAAATATAGTCCTGGAATTCATTTGTATGTGGTTAACCTAACCTTAGACTTCTGCACATGCACATTTACCTGATTCAGTTGCAGTCAGAAGTCTGCTGTCTGCCCACTCACTGCAGGAGAAGAGTAGGAAAATGAGAATGTCCTGCTGCTTATCCTACGCTCCAGATGAGTGGCCAGATTTGTTAGGAGACCTTTTTCAGATGTTGTATGGTGCTTATGATGATGAACATTTCCTGTATATTGACCAGCTCTTAAGAGTGCTCCAAAATTGTTTCAAAAGCATATAAGAAAACAAAGCAAGACTGAGAAGTAAGTAAAGGACAGCATAATTCTACAGGACATCTTGGTAATACAGACAACTGCTTTGAGTTTCATCTGTGTTAGACCAAAGTTAATTTTCCTAAAATAAAACATAGTTTTGCACTTTTAAAGAGACTCTTTTTTTTTTTGATTGATCTTAAATTTAGAGGTCTTAAGACACAGAAATACAAAGCCATGGATGTTAACTCTCTGGACAAAATAATTTGCATTTCAAAGTAACTACAGTGTTTTTCAACCTGACAGTACATTAAATGGCTAGTTTCTATGCTGATAGACTGAAACTGTGACTTAGTTTTCTCTAAGTTGCAGTGGTATATTGATAAGGTTACTATGATAACACAAATCAGTCTTGAAAACCCTACCAGCCCAGTTCAGGTTTAGTGAAAGGCTTCATTAATTTTCTACTTGAATAGCTATGCAAATACCATGCCAGAATATCTTCTGGTACTTGCTTTGGGTGAATGTGAAAAAGAAGTGCCATTATTGTGTCTGCTGCATACAATTTATGTGCGAGTATTGGTTACGACACCAATCACTGATTTCTACCAATTGCTCACAACGGTCCCCCCTTCTGCTCCTCATTTCACTTTTCTCTCCTGTGTCCAGAAACAAAATACTTCTCATGTACTGTCATAATTTTTCCCAATTTTATGTATATCTCTGTTAGAAACAGATAAAAAATGCTAAGGCAGTGGGGTAGTGGAAAGGTTTCATTTCCAGCCTAGCCAAAGTTAACAAACAAATATATGCTTTATCAAGTCTGTTGCCTTGAGATTTCAGCACGGTTTCCAAGTTCAAGAGCTTACGGTAATAATCAGTTAAGGATACAAACTTATCTGAGACCAGAAGGAGCTTTGATGTTCACCCTGGAATAATCTCAAGGTGAGTACATTATAGTGCTCTGGCAATTAGACACATGAGGCTCTTCTGAGCAATGCTAGTTTAAAGTATTTTAGCTCTGTGCCACTCGAAGAATGAACTAGAATTTTTACTTTACTGTACATAGCTGTGAATACTGAGGATAGTTTAAGAGCACATGTAATAAAAAATTTAATTATTTCCAATCTCTGAGACAAACTCCATGATGTCAGTCTGATAATGTGATTCTAAAGAAAATGAGAAAACCTCTTCTTCAGCCATAATGGGAGAACATTAAACATATCTCTGTAATGTTAAGGATTAAATTTTAAATGTTTTAAATTTGTATTGTAAGAATATTTTAAAACATGAAGATAATTAAACTATTTTTGTGTTCTGTTTTTTTTTAATGAAATATTTGAAACATACACAAAGATGTACATACATGTGTGTATACATGTAGGACAAGTATACAACCTGTGATCAGGAATAGTAATCAAAAATGGATTAACAGTACATACAGAATCACAGAATCAATAAGATTGGAAAAGACCTCCAAGATCATTAAGTCCAACCTTTGACGAATCACCACCTTGTTGACTAAATCATAGCACTAAGTGCCATGTTCCTTGAACATCTTCAGGGATGGTGATTACACCACCTCCTTGAGTAGTCCATTCCAACACTTTACAATGCCTTCCATGTTGAAATTCTTCCTGATGTCTAACCTGAATTTCCCCTGGAGGCTATGTCTTCCCATCCTGTCACTGGTTGCCTGGGAGAAGAGGCCAACACTCACCTGGCTACAGCCTCCTTTCAGGTAGTTTTAGAGAGTGATAAGGTCTCTCCTGAGCCTCCTCTTCTCTGGGCTAAACAGCCCCAGCTCCCTCATCCACCTCTCATATGGTTTACATTCTAGACCCTTCACCAGATTTGTTGCCCTTCTCTGAAGAAATGGAAAAAAAAAGGACAGAAAAATTCAAAAGTATATAAACTAAGATATAGACATAAACTTGTTTTGCTACTTTTTCTTTTATTTTGCCACTAATTCTAATTATAGAAATGCAGCATACAGGTACGATATTTTATTTAGGTCATAAACTTCCTGCAGTTTCTTTTGGACCTATACAGATTTCAGTGCCCAGGCCCATCACTCAATCAGACCATACCACATGTAATTCATACAGACCGTAGACAAAGATTAGGCTCTCACAGCATTACCTAAGACTATCTGCCAAAAAACAATTAAACTCTGAATCTTATTGAGTTAGTTGAATAGGGCCTAACTTTTTCTGCAGCTTTCCTGTGTAGCAACTGAGGTTGGAAACACTGAAATGAGGGAGAAGTGGGCTGGGAGAGAAATGGTCAAATTGGAACAGCTGGGGTATGATTTAAATCTGCAGGTACACTCGTGATTGTCAGTTCCTCTTCTTCTACGCTGCTGTGAATTGGAAGGTAATGCTGCAGACAGCATGAATGCTTTTGTGTTCTGGGTGCAGGTGTCTCCAGGTGCTGGCAGTGGGAGGCTGCAGGGATGACCTCTCTGTGAGGAGAGGATGAGGCTGCCCCATGCCAAATGTCTCAAGACAGCTCCATCAAGCCCACCCCAGCACAGAGCTGAGCCCACCAACCAAGCTGGTAGACCATCTGGGTAAAAATTAACAAGAAAGGACAAAACATGGCATGGAAGAGGAGGAGAAACAAAACGAGTGAGAAGTGTAGACACCAGAGTCAGAAGAGGAGGGAGAGAAGGAGATGTTCCATGGCAGAACACATTGTCGCTTGCCAAAGAAGATGGATATATTCTGAAAGAACTGCAGCCCATGGAGACACCCTATTGGAGCCAGGGAAAAGTGTGAGAAGGAAGGAGAATCAGAGAAAGAACTGTTAACCATATTAACTATATTAACCATAACTCCTCAACTCCAAGCCTCCTGTGTTCTTGAGGAGGATTGGATGTGTCAAGAAGAATCAGGAATTAAAAAAGGAAGTTGAACCTAGGAAAGAGGGGAGGCAAGGCATAGTTTTAATATTTTTCTCCTGGGCTGCATCCTAAGCAGTGCGACCAGCAGGTTGAGGGCGGTGATTCTGCCCCTCTACTCTCCTTGTGAAATTCCACCTGGAGTGCTGCATCCAGCTCCGGGGTTCCCAATGTAAGAAGGACATGGACCTGTTGGAGCAAGTCCAGAGAAAGGCTGTAAAGGTGATCAGAGGGCTGGAGTACTTCTCTGTGAAGGCAGGCTGAGAAAGTTGGGATTGTTCAGGCCTGGAGAAAAGAAGTCTCTGGAGAGACCTCATTGCAGCCTTCTAGTATCTAAAAGGAGCCTACAAAATGATGGGGAGACACTTTTGACATGGGTGGATAGTGATAGGACAAGAGGAAATGGCTTAAAACCAACAGAGGATAGATTTAAATTAGATATTGGGAAGAAACGCTTTACTGTGAGGGTGGTGAGGCACTGGAACATGTTGCCCAGAGAAGTTGTAGATACATCATCCCTGGAAGTTCAAGGCCAGGTTGGATGAGGATTTGAGCAACATTGTTTAGAGGAAGGTGTCCCAGCCCATGGCAGGGGGAGTTGGTTCTATAGAGTTCAATTCCAATCGAAATCATTTTATGATTCTATGATAGTTGTCTCATTTCATGCTATCCAGATCTATTGGATTGCCAAAGTTATATTTATTTTCCCCCAAGTCAAGTGTGTTTTACTCACAACAGTGATTGATAAGTGACTTCTCTGTCTTTATCTTGACTCAGAACTTTTCTACCCTATTTACTCGTCTTGCTGAGGAGTGACCACCTAAGGGGGTGTTTAGGTATTAGCCAAGGCTAACTTAAAACACTAAAAAAATGGTGAGTTTTTGCTAAATGGTCAGAAAAAGGAAAATGGAAGAGCATTGTCAGCAGAGCCGGGAGTCTGGCAAATTGACTGGAATGCCACAAATGTAGCACTGGCTGATGAGGCATGCTATGTTTTTCAAGTATGTTCTTGGGTTTGAATGAACTGGGCTATTATGCTTATCTGATCATCTTTAGCTGTTGAGCAATATCAGCAGCAGATAAGATTTTATAGGCACCAGGACTGCCTAATAGCAAGTCAGGAAAGTAATGAATTTAATGACTGATATGTCTATGCAGGCCCACCATGCATCTCCAAAAATAGGTGTGGGGGAAAATTGTCCTATGCATGATCAGGTGCAATGCAAGGAACTGGAGAAGGATCTGTTCGTGGGATCATAAGGGCTGTATACCTCACCTACTTGCAGTCTACCCATTAAATGAAAGAAATTAGTAGCACAGGTTTTTGGGAACAAATCTGTCAGAGAAGTTTCAGACTGGATATTAGGAAGCATTTCTTTACTAACAGGGTGGTCAAACACTGGAACAGACTTCCTGGAGAGACGATCAATTTAAATGTCAGCATTTAAAAGGCATTTGGACAATGTCATTAACATGCTTTAGTTGTTAGTCAGCCCTGAAGTGGCCAGGCAGATAGACTAGATGATTGCTGTAAGTCCCTTCCAAAAGAAAAGATTCTATTCTATTCTTTTCTGGAGTCATCGTAGTCCACTGCTGCTTAGCTCCAGCGAAGACAGATCATAGTATCCTGAATGGAACATTAAAAATTATCAGTGTGTACATATCTGTACATTTATCAATGTGCAAATAGATAGATAGATGGATGAACAGCATTTATCCAATGTCTTCAATAAGTATGGGACTTGCTTTAGTTTATAATGACATGGTACAAAAATAGAAGTTCTCATGTTTGTTCTAGTGATGACGATCTGCTTCACATTATTGAACATGGCTATGATTATTTACCTTATCATACTCCACAAATGTCGTATGAAAGGCAATTACTGTTCTAAGGTAATTGCACAATGGTCAGTGGAAAGAAGATTTTGGTTGAATCAGTACTTTATATTTGTGCTACTGTTATAGCATAACTTCAAAGCATCCTTGGACTATTTCTGATAACCAGTTTTCTCTGTTCCTTATCCTTGTCCTCTATTTTTCTGTCTCTTTGGTATGAATTTAACTTCTCTCATGAAAATAAAATAAACAAGAGAATGTTTATTTGCTTTTAATCTCCAGAATCAGACAAAACACAACCAGGCTTTCTTAAGTTTTTAAAATAAGAAAATGAAGTACATGGATGGACTTGATTTTCTTGATTTAGGTAGTTCTAATCTTTTCAAAAGAACACAGAACATGTATTTTATGGCATTGTTTGTCCTCGTGCTATTCTGGATGCTCTTAGTTGTGATTGTAGCTTTTTTTCCACAAAGCCAGTTGAAGACAGAGTTTGGAATTTAGCTTCTGATGGCTGTTGCAAGGTAATTTGTCATGAAACTCCTGATGCTGCACATCTGGTACTATAATGACAGTGCATCAGCATTGTGGTTTTCATCTTCCACATGACATTGTCTGAAATGCAGGTATTTTTTTTTGTTTGTTTGTTTAAAAAAGAGGAACAAAGTTCATTTTATCATGGCATTGCCTTTTTCTATTCTTGTATCAAAGATCAATGTGCTCTTTTAAGTTATATTTGGAAAAATGCCTAGTGCCATTTGCAGATGTTCTGGAAGACCCACATAAGGAGACACACACACACATATATATATAGGAGATACACACACACACACATATATATATAGGCAACACACACATATATGTGTGTGTGTTGCCTATAAGTAGCCCATGACTACCTGAAAAGGGAGGTGAGGCCCAAAAGATTTTCCTTAAGAAACTTCCAATGCCACTGAGCTTCTCTGTGTATAGGATGAATTTGGACACACTATTCATTTGTGGTGGTATTAACCTCTCACACTTTGGCTGTACATAGAGTACATACATAAATCACTGTGAGGTGCCTCTAGGCAATAGAGATGCCTACACTACAGGTTTTACCTAGTCCATCATACAATATTTCTCATTATTGTGGCTGAAGAAATGTATCTGAATGTTTTGCAATGTGATTTCTGACTGTATATTTCCATTCTGAAAGACAATTCATATGAACTGGACAGTCTTTGACTAGATTTATTAAGGGGAAGATATGGGTAAGATTCCTAAATATTTATATTCATATCTGAACACTTTGATGGTCTGAAGTCAAATTGTAGGAAGTTGTACAGCAGAGGTATTTGTTCAAACTCATACTGGTTTTTGTTTATTCATTTTATTTTTAGATTTCAGTTTTCCTGTCCCTCTACTGACACACCTGTGGTATTCTATTCACAATAGATACAGATTTCAGCATGAAAACTCACACAATGAGGATACACAGAAAATTATACATGATTCTTCAAAAATACCAAATTGATAGTAGTTACATTTGTGGAAATTTTGATTACATCTAAAATACTTAATTTAGTTTGTGAGGCTTCAAATTCTTAAAGTTTCAAACATTATTGTTGTTGAAAATAAAAAACTTTCAAAAATTAAAATTTATGCATTACAGGAATACCTAATGAACATGTGTATTTCAAAACAATGGTAGATTAAACAAACTCTAAAAGGCAGTTTCTCTCTTCAGATGCACTTTGAGGAACAGCAATATTTTCTAAATTCTGCTAAAATTACTGATGTCAATGAAACAACAGAAGATCTCTGGAAAAGTGATGAAAATTAAGCCCCAGGAATCAATATAACCATATGGGAAGGAAGCATTATTGATATGCAGCATGATACAGTTTTCTGCTTGGAGCATGTCCAGACTTCTCCTGGTACAGTTGACAGACCTTTAGGGCTGAAGTACAAAGTCATATTGGGGATGGTTGTTCAATTGTTCGCAGTTTGACAGCTTGCAATAACCCATGTGTTTGTCCTGTTGTTCCTATTCTTTTTGGTTCACAAAAAGGGAAACTACATTTACTTGAATCAGGTATAAACTCCACAGAAGGAATCTAGATGTTTATTCTTCAATAACAACATTCAGTACGGATGAGAATTTAAAAACAGAAACCTTTCACCAAAAATAAAATTTAAAAAATGACTGCTGAGAAGATCTATAGCCTCTTGGGGAGACAATCTGCCTGTCCACCCTGAAGTGGCATCATTAAAAATATAAAAGGTTGATGCCATGATGATTTTTTGTTATTTCTTTTATACCCTTTTTATACCCCTTTTATACACTCTTTTATATAGCTTTATATATTCTTAGTGCTTTTAGCTTACATAGTTATAATTCTTTAAGTTTGAGAACTTCCCAATATTCCATTAAGCCAAGAGACTAAACATTCTAAAAACCCCAGACACCAAGGTCCTCTCCAGAACACATACTGTAAACAAAGATAGGCCCATCCAAGAGGAGGGTTCCTCAATGAGAGGTCTCGCAGGAGTCCCTCACTGGGGAATCTTTGATAGCTATGCTGATTTTTGCAAGGCATATAATTGCATACTCATCACATTGGGGGTGGCCATTTTCTTCGGTGGGTACATTGGGGTGCATTTTGATGTACATTTCAGCACACCTAAGGATCCTTAAATAAATACCGAGGTAAAGCCCTTTCCCCCCTTAACTGTGTTCAGCTCTCTTAATTTTAAGACCAGGAAAAGGCATCAAGGCTGATACAGATTCCATCGTCTGAAATCATTATAAGTATCTAAGAAGCTTTGTAAATAGTTTTAAAAAGTGAAACATTTTAAGTTAGATTACAGAAACAAAAAAAAATTTAGAAAAACCCAGCTCTAGGAATTGCTATTGCATTTATGGAGTTGATGGATCTAGTATAAAAACAACAGTATATACCAAATAAAAAGAGTTCTGGTTATACTGTACTGGAGACATAAATTCAGCTTTTTCCTCTGTGGTTCAATACCATCAAAAGGAAGGCCCTTGTCTCTCACTCACAAATAGTTAAACTCACAGTCCTTTGATTAATATATCAATAGAACTATGAGTGCTGAAAACACAGCATTGCAGATGTCAAGAGATTCTGATATGAGCATTAACCAATTCATCCAGATGAATTTTACTGATATTCAATAATTTGAGTCCATTGATTAAATCCAGTTAAAAATATCTTCATTTTTTGAGTTACTCAAGGGGCTACCTATCTTTGGTCTTTCTCGTACTTAAATGTAAAATTGGTGTGCTTCTGTATATGAACAGGACAGGGAACCAAATCTTATGTGTTATAAATGCTCACTTAATATATTTTGTGGGGTGCACGGTTATAAAGGTAAATACTAGTTCAGGAGGAGCTAAAGCAACATATTATTCTTGCTTCACCCACTTAGAAGCAGTGAGGGAGATGGTTAATCCTGGTTTGGTTTTTGTTTTCGTGTTGGTAAGAACAGAGAAGTTACATAGACTTATTGTTGACTTCATCATTTTTTTGTATTCAGATAAAAAAAAAAACACAACAGGGATTCAGGTGCCTATGTTTCTTATACAGCCATGGAAGACAGGTAAGAGCCTTAAAGCTTTCAAGGGGAGATCCTATCCTGCCTAATTGAGCAAGAATCTCTGGGAGGCTTTAGAATCACTTACTGATCCCAACTGACCATATTATGAATAAGCACTCTACCTTAGTCACCTAATAAAAAGCTTAGACACAGGTTCATGCCTGAATAGGAGTTTCAGTAAGTACTTCCATCAGTGCAGGATACCAAAAGATCAAATTCCTATCTAAAGCAAGTCACTTGTATTGCCAACAGCACATGCATCTTATGGAACAGCTTATTGTTCAGAGGACTTGCACAGAAAGTGGGAGATCTAGATTTTAGGCCCTTTTCAGCATATGAGTGACACAGCGATGCTCCCGCAGCCCAAGAAAATTAGTCTTGCTTTAGATTCTTTTTTGGGATTAGACTGCTTAATGTCTTTAATTGCTGTTCAGGTTGTGAGAACACAATGGCATATTAAACTGACAATTAAGTATAAGCTTCTACACTTTGTGTCCCAATTTATTACATCTGATGTCCTCTCATGTCCTCACTCCCGTACGTGCTCAGCCAAGTAACTCTTCTGATTCAAGTGCATAAGCTGCTTCCAAGAGCTTAAGCTGCTTCTAACCCTCACAAAAACTATGTACCACCTCCTTGCTAGAAACTGTGAAAGTGTAGCAAGGAAAGGAGCATTTCATTCAATCCATTGCCACTATGCTCTTTTCCTAAGTGAATGTTAATTGTCACTCTCAGACATAGAAAGCAAAGGTAAGAGGAGTCGGGTCTTAAACATTGTGGCTCTTCCTATGTTTTCAAGTAAAGGATAGTTCTTCAAGAACTATTCAAGTCCTGAGAAACAAGAACATGTATTATATGCAAGACTGCAAAACAAAAGAAACAAAGCATTTATATCATAATTTCTTTCTGGTAATCCATACGTATGACAAAGACTCAGGATATCCTTTTCTGCCTATTTCCACTGAGGCATTATTGCTGTTGCTTTCATCTTTTTCATGCACAAACAATTCATGTTCAATTTAAATCTGTAGTAAATGTGTTCATACTCTGTGTTCTACCAAAACCTATTTTCATAAACCCACTCTCAGAAGTAAAATTCTCTTGAGAATTTTCCTCTCTTTTTTCATAAAAGAACTGAAGAGAATCCATCTGTATATTACTTACTTCAGGCGATCATATATAAATTCGCTATCACAAGAAATTTGTAGTAAATCTACCTTTTAACTTTATTTCCTCGTGTGTACATAGGCAGTGGTAACCATTTAAAAACAAGTGATCTTAAAAAAATATATAACATCTTTTTCTTTCCAGGTTCTGTAAATAATTTCTGGACGATACTGTTATTCTAATATAGGCATTTGAATGGAAACAAGATAAGTGTGCACATGCAAATTCTAATTAATATAGTAAAATCATCCCATCGCATTTGTTTTATTATACTAGCTCATTTCAAAAAGTATAAAAAGTAACTCTCTTCTCTGATAGGGATCCCCCTATGACCTGGTAGAGGTGACTTCCTTATTCTGACACCAGTGATTTTTTTTCCCTATTATTTTTGCTCTACTAGGAGGAGGAGGTGAGGAAAACATGTTTAGGCCCTGATTTTGTGCTGCAGAGATCTGAAAGAAGCCTGTATCAATGTTACACATCATTCTACAGACATAAGACAGCACTGAACTAGAGAAGAAAAGTATACTTATGGGTTATTTACTGCAAGACACCCTCTCTATCTCATATGATAGACATAATTGCATGTTTATATTTTATCATTGTTTAAGGCATAGTACTGAAGAATTTTCAGCAGGAAGGGAAAATATTGCTAAGAAGGTACTCCAGATAAATGGACTGAAAGTTTCACTTTCACTTTTACTAGAATGGGAGATTTTGAAATTATATGACCAAACTTAAGTAAGACAAAACAAACAAACCAATACTCCAAGAAAAATCCTTGAGAGAAAATCTATCAATCGTTAGACTTCCCCCACGTCATCAGTATTCCCATGTATTTTAGACTGCATATTTTTGGCATCCAAATTTTACCAGCTATTTAGTTTTTGCATAATATTTCTCAGCTGAATATGTAGAAGACTGAAAGGATGGGACTGTTGTCAATATTAATCTACACGCGATTTTTTGATTTTCTACCCCCTAGTAACATGCCCAACAAAATGAAAGTTAAATAACTGGAATGGATTCACACTACACAAACCATAAGTGAAGTACTACAAATTAAGTTTGTTTTTTCTCTCCACCCCCTCTTCCCCTCCCCAGATGAACAAATATATTTCAACAAGGTATTATTATATTTCACCAAACTATTATATTTCAACATGTATAAAACTTTTGCAAATGTCAAATGGTCTACCACTTATTAAATTTGAACTTCATGCAGCTTTGCAAATAAGGAAAAAGAGAACCTGGAAGTCCAACAGTTTTTGAGACATTTCAAATTTCAGTGAATGATCACTCCCAACAACATTATACTGCTTTTTTTTTTTTTTTCCTAGCCAGAATAGTGACCAGTGGAGTTTTAAACCATTGAAAAAGAAAAATTAAACCAGAGGTTTATCATTTTTTCCAAAACTATATGCTTTATGATATTATAAGAAAAACATCTTTTTTGTTCTGTGTATCTAATCTATTTGCCTTCATTGCAGGGTAGATTATGTTTTCTCCAGATGTTAAAACTCACTCTGCCTTAAGTTTTCTTAAAAAAAATTCATGTTCTTTTTTTGATGCTCTTATTCTAAGGAAGTATTTATGACAGAGAAAATCAGCTAATTCTAACAGTTCTCAATTTTGGAGTAAAAAACTCTTTTGCTCTCCAGAATTACTGATACGTAGACGGATTTGACTATTCTGAATTGCACATGTACAGGTACATGTATTCACCCACAGCTCACAGTAAGACCAACGCGAAAGGGCAGGGAGAAGAAGGGTAGCAAAGAGAAGAGAGAGGAAAATGGAGTGGGATGGGGCCAGAGACAGGGGACCTACTTGAAATATCTGTTCAACTTGAACACTATATTCAATCTTCATGAACCACATAGTGATAATAAATTATTATATCATAAGACAAACTTCCATTTAATTGCCGATATGTTTATCTCAATGTAGAATATGTGCAAAATATTTTTAAATAACAAATAATTTTATGTCATCTTTATTAATGGGGGTACTACAACATCGTTATTTTGATAATGGTACTTCTTTATTTTTTTTTCTTATTCCTTGTCATCTAGTACAGGAAACATTTGAGAAAATGATGGGAGTTAAAACCCTTAACTGAATACTGATGACTCAATCAAGGAATACTCTGTTTCTCAGCTTTTATTATTTCATAAAACCTGACAGAAATTAAAAATTTATGCTGGCATAATTATCTTTTCCTTTGCTTATGAGAGGACTCTTAAAAAGGATAAGAATTCTAATAAATATGTCTAACGCATATAATACTTCAAAATCAGTCGACTGAAAACCAGAAGGAAATAAATAGTGTTCTTTTCCAATAACACTACTCATGAGTTAAAATATACTAAGTAGCCATATGTTCTGTGGGAATGAAATCTTTCTTTCTTACAAAAGTCCTTCAGCATAATGACAGAAGTACACAAGTGAGATAACATCAATGTCTAAGGTCCATTGTATCAGTGATTTTTGTCCTCTGGAGGCGCACATTCAAATATAGCCTCGGGTCACACAGATAATGATTTTGGTGGTTTCATTCTGACTCACAGTAAATACTGTACTTTAACTAAAGACAATCCAGTTTGCCAGAAGTAAAGAAAGATTATCAAATTAGATTGAGGTAGATTGTTTAAACTGTAAAATAAACTTTAGAGGATTACTTCAGGCACCTCATACCAGAACTTGACTTTTTATCAGGAGTTACTACATCAGAAGGAAAATACAAAGAAAGTTATAAATGTGTATATATAAGTATTTATTAGAATTTTGGAACTCCAAGGACCATCATTATTAACCACTGTAATAACTTTGAATACCAAGGCCTTCTGATTAACTGCTCCTTAGTTCGTACAAAATTCTGTTAACTGTTTTTTTATGATTTAGTCATATGTCAAAAAGAACATGAAGCGCATAATTTAAAATTGGAATTTCATTGGCAAGAAATGAGAAATAATATATAATTTCTCTTTTTAAAAAAAGATATATTAATTTACAATTACTGATAGCTAAAATATATATTGCACAAAGAAGATAACAGTATGAGTAAATTTTTGGTTATAATTATATATATTATATATATATATATAATGAACTGTATTATTTAATTCAGACAGTAAAAGTTCTGTAAAAGGCAGGATTTTCTAAATATTTTATTGCTAAATATTTTCTCTCCAGTTTTTCTTAACTGTCTCTCCTGATCTGTAAATTAAGATAGCTTTTTTTTATTTTTAGGAAGAAAAATGGCAACTGTTGATCAAAGTCTGTTAAGATTTGTAATGTATCTTTTAGTTATCATTTCTGCTTTCTGTTTCATCCATTTCACACATTTATCAAAGACTACATCCTGATTTTTAGGTAATCAAGAAACAATTATTGGGAGTTTGTCTGTTGACAGGGGTCCTTTTGGCTTCTCTGTGTTTTGTCTCAGTCCAGAATAGCTGGGATAAAAAAGTGGTAGGCAATGACACTATATCTGCCTTCCTTCAGTGTCAAAAGACTTGAGCTGTAAGGTTTTTTCATTTTTCACTGCTGTTCTCAAGGGGTTGCAATGATTTTGAATATGGACAACAAATCCATAGGCTAGGACTTGCAGTGAAAATGTGGTGCAGGTGTTGCTACTCAAGTACCTAAAAATTAAATGTAAAGCTATATATAAAAGGATCTTGCATGAGACAAAGACAACAATATTCTTAGATTGTATTTCCCTTCAGTACTGGTGTCATAAATGGCTCTCGCTGTTTAATCCCAGCCAGCAACTCAGTCCCACACTGCCACTCACTAACTCTACCCCGGTGCAGCGGGGGAGAGAATTGCAAGAGCAAAAGCTAGAAAAGTCATGGTTTGAGATAAAGACAGTTTAATTGGGAAAGCAAAAACCATATGCACAATCAAAGCAAAACAAGGAATACATTCACTGCTTCCCATGGGCAGGCAGGTGTTCAGCCCTGCTCTCCAGGAGAGCAGGGGCCCATCATGTGTAATGGTGACTTGGGAAGACAAAAGCCATCACTCCAAATGTCCCCCCTTCCTTCTTCTTCCCACAGTTTTATATGCTGAGCATGATGTCATACAGTCTGGAATATCCCTTTGGTCAGTTAGGATCAGCTGACCCAGCTGAGTCTCCTGCCAGCTCCTTGTGCATGCCAAGCCTCCTTGGTGGGGTGAGGTGAGAAGCAGAAAAGGCCTTGAGGCAGTGCAAGCCCTGCTCAGCAATAGCTGAAACACACCTGTGCTGCCAAGACTGTTCAGAGCACAAATCCAAAACACAGCCCCACACCAGCTACTATGATGAAGGTTAACTCTGTCCCAGCCACACCCATCAAAAATTGCTCTGTGTGTCTTATCTATATGAAAGGTTGCTTTTTGTGGGTTGCTGTTTTTTTTTTCCCTTTTTGTTACTTTCCTTGATGATGACAATGCATCTAGCTAGTGTAATTATTTGGACTTTCAAAAGGAGTATTTCACTAGCGTGAAAAATACAAGTCATGGTAACTTAGAGGCTTTAACCTTAGATGATTCTATGTTCACTCTTATTATATAATACCTTTCAACAGCTAAGACAGAAGTGACTATAAGAATACAGGTGAGAACGAATTCTCAAAGGAAGTCTGTCTCTGCAACAATCTCTGCAATCTAGTTTACCATCTTAAAAATCACCCCATCTGCTCAGCACAATCTATCTTAATTTGTCACTTGATCAATAGCATCAAAACACTGCTATGGTAAAACACCATGCAGTCTGAGAGACAGACAACAACTGCAGGATTTTAATAATGATAATTGAATTTTAACATTTGCTTTACAAAGATTGAAGGTGAAGATTGTATTTTATAAGTTATATGAATAAGAAATGATTGACTGAATTGTAAATATATTTTTAATTTTATTAATATAGGTACACAAAATGACATACAGCTGAATAACGCACTGTCAATGCTGAATTTTTCAACAGGTTATTGATGTACCCACTTTGTTCCCTCTTAGACTAAAATGGCATTAAAAAGCTGCTTAACAAGGTCTGTGTGCAACCAAGATACCACAATGGATATTTCTTGTATTGGAATAAAACCAAAACAGACTGTCAAATTTGATTCTACTGAAATCCGTTCATTCTTTAAATCCAGACAAAGAATAACCTTTTTTTTAATGCAATCATTGTTTGAAGGTAAATGTTTTGTGCTTTCTTTGCTGGAGAGGAATAATTCTATTATATGTAGTTAATTGATTGACCTTTGAAGAACTTTTAAAAAATCAATTTCAATAAATCATTTACATTAAAATTTATGCTTACTTTACCTTTGTTCAATATATGTGTTGCTGTACTAGTTCACCTTTGCTATGTAAGAACAGAGTTGAAAATTGTTCTGGGTACATTCTGACATCTATCAAAGCTTTATTTTTTACTCGTTTACTAAGCTGTTCCCCCTCTCCCCCACCCCTTGTGTTGTTTTTCTTTTCCTAGAAATAAAAAGGTTCCACAACTTCCTCTGCACAAAATATTCCCAGGATTTGAATTCATTTGAATGAATGGAGATTTGTGTGTATAGAGGTGGGAAAATTACTCTAAAGGCCACCAATTATATTTGAACTTAGGAATAAAATATTTCTTAGTGCCAGAATCAGGAAATAAAGAAAAGAAGTAAGGAAAGGAAGTATAATACTGGCTTGATAAATACATACAAGTATATGTGCATATGCAAATATTCTGTACCTAATAAAAGTCACAAACAAACCCAAAAATATTTCTAGGATTACAAACTGCTCAAAACTGAGCAGATGTCTGTGCAGGTGATTTTCCTGTGCATGAGCTTCATGGACAACTAATTCCTATCACTGCAGGAGCTAATTTTCCACTCCAGGATTTTTGCTTCCAAAGCTAATATAATAGGCATATAGCACAAGAAATCACAAGATAATATTTGTCATTATTTTTATGGATCCAAGATGTTATACTGTGCATGAAAATAAACACATGATGTAAATAAGTAAATAATCCAATCAAGTCTGTCAAATAACATGACCAGTAACATGATTTACCCAGTTTAATACTTACCCAATGGCTTACTTACACTTGTACGAAAACATTCTGATACAATAACTGGTTTGTTGTCTAAAAAACGTAGAAAACTGAAATGTGCAATGTCTGGGATTATCAACAAAGGAAGTATTGTATTATAGCAAACCAAATCTAATTGTTCTATCCACTGAAATGGACCACTTAGGGAAGGATGATTATGCTTAGTTCTTTTTTTGGGGTTTTGTTTATTTGTTTGTATGTTTGTTTTTAACAGATTTAAAGCACTCTGTTTTTCTTTCTAAACCTGTAAGTTAAAATTAGAAATTGCTAGTTCTCAAACACGTGATCATTCTAGAACACAATTCAGGGAAACCCTGGGATAGAAAAAAAAAAAAATTAAATAAGGCATTTTGTTTTTCTCTCTTGGTCTTGCCCTGCCATCTTAGCCATTGCAATACTTCTCATGGAAGCTCTCTCTCTGACTTGTGCAGTTTGTTGTAAGTAATACATTGCAGCTACTTCCAATGGGTTTGAAAAAGCTATGGAGAATTTGGATATTCGTGAGTGATAAAAATAGAAATGAGAGAGAACTTCTCATTATTGAACAATCAAGGTGAAAATCTAAAAGTAGGATAAGAGAATATTTCTCTGCTAGCTTCCATAAATACATGGCTATTTTAACAATGACCTGATCTAAATGACTTACCTACATACGCTGATAAAGCGTTAAATTTATCTGCTACACTAATATCTAGAAATATCTAGAAATGTCATTCTATATCTACATTTTCAAAATGTAACAATGAATTCTAACACTAATGAGTTAATATTAAAACGGAAGCATCACGAAAATAACAGAGACAGTTATTACATTTCATCCAGAAGTGATATCCGGGTATAAACTTTCTATAATAGTTTAGTTTATTTTCATGCATGTCTCCTATGAAGTTCAAAAAGAAAATATTGGGAGTTTGTCTGTGCTTAATGTGAAGCATTAGCAGAGAACGTCACAGGAAAAAAATTTGAAGATACCAAAAGGAACATCTGAGGGAACAATTCCTTCTATCTTCAAGCTATTTCATGTTTAAAAAAAGTAGATAAGCAAATGCTGTTCAAAAGAGTTATTTACTGTAAGGAATCTGGGTGGAAAGATGTGTGAAAAGCAGCATTACTCTTTGAGATGCAGTATCTTTAACTGTTTGGAAATTTTGCCTGAAAATTATTGAATCTTGCCCTAGCTCACCTACAGATTAGTTGTACCTCAAGGATGTTATACAAGGAAAATGAATTGGCTTCTTCTAACTTACTTTGCAGTCCCAGTCACCTTTCTTCCTGAAAATAAATATTCCTTCTTGAAATATTTTTATTTTTTTCTCAGCCTCTGTGAAAGATTCTATCTTTTTTTTTTCACAGAACTCTTCAGTTTTTTTGTTTTATCTTATTTTATTTATGTTATTCTATTCTATTATTCTCTTCCTTTTTTTGCTTATTGCTCTATTGTCGTTCTAACCCTCCCTTTTTCTTCATATTTAATGCATTGAAATTGTCTCTCTCATTCTCTTTATTACTTATGACATTTTCTTCCTTATTCACACAATACACTGTTTGTTAGTTTTCTCATTTATTTCTTGCTCACAATATATTCATAGGGAGAGGATACATATAACCCTCAGCATAATATTAATTTTGTTTTGAACACCTCATATTTCCCCTATGTCTTCATTCTCTCTCTTTCATTTGGTTAGATCAATACTGTTCTCTGCTTCTTTCTTCTCCAAACTATTTTCTGATATCTTCATAAACTTTTCTTACTAATCTTTTCTGATAGAATTTTTGTAATCAGACTGTAAAATATTTCTGGGAAGGGATGTGAATGAATACAGAGAACTGCACATAAAATAAATGGTTAATGCATAGGTATTAAAATAATAACCAGTCTGTGCAGACAAGTACCCGATAAGTTTGAAAGCTGGACTTTATCGTTCATCATTATTTTTTCACATATTTTTTGTGTCTTGGGAATCTGCACCACTGTACGGCTGTTTTCTGTCTTCCAGTCTGTAAAAAAAATATAGGTACTTAGGTTACATGCAGATCTATAACAGACCAGATTAATTCTTCCTTAGGTTTTTAATAAAAATTCTTCTGAGACCAAAAGATACAAGGTAGTATTTGCCGTAGGAAATAGCAAGGGTCTTGACATTACATAATTTCTAGAGGGGAAACCTCCCTGTATTTTTGTATTTGAATAATCAAATATATTTGCATATTATGTCTTAATGGTAAGCAAACCAGTAAATAATGGTTTAAGTTACAGTTCAGAATAATTATGTAGGACTTTACAAAAACAGTAGCAAAACCACACAGAAATTCCACAGCTTTTAGTAATAAAAAGCATTGGAAAGCTGAAATACATTTCCTGGACAACCTGTGCAATTGCTGTCACTCAAAGGCTTCAAGAACCAGTTTGACACATATCTGTCAGGCATGACATTAGTGTAAATAGTCCTGCCGTAGGGCACAGGGATGGACTAGATGACCTCCTGAGATCCCCTATATCGTCCTCATTCTGTAATTAAATTCCCAGAGGTCTGCTCACACTATCCTAACATACTCAGATTTTACTGAGTCCAGTTAAAATCAGCAGAGTAGGAGGAATTTCTTGCATAATCACAGACTGTTACTAAGAATGCTAATTAAATAAAATTGATGGGGCACAGGTTCTAAGCTTGGCTATACAAGTGCACATCACATCTTGTTGAAGCTTAGGTATCTTACAATCAAACGATTATATCCATTTGATCAGAAGGAGAACAGACATGAAAGCATTTTTTTTTCATTTAATGAATATGACATTCCTTTGTGAGAGAAAAATACTGAAACTGTGTTCACTGATTCCTTTCTAAGCCCCCTGTCTTATTCCCTGGTGACTGACAAATGGTAATACACAGAGGTTACATCTACCAGAGTGAACCAGAGAGCAGAAAGGAGCATTCCAAATACCTGCTTGTTTATACAGTTAAATCGTTCAGAGAGGCCCTAGGGCAGTATCTGGATGAGCAAGATAGAACTCTTCCAAACAACTTCTGAGTAAGGTCATAGCTTGGTACCAGTCCCAAAATTGAATTTGAACATTATTCAGGCTGTAAGATCCAATCTTTTAACCACTGTTTCAGCTCTGAAAACTTCCTTCTTCCATCAGTTATATAGTGTTAAAGAAATGAAATTAAAGTTAAATTAAAGCTCAGTGCAAAGTACGGCTTGGACAGAAATTGCAGCACAAAAGAACTCACGCAGTGAATATTACCTTCAGCTGTGCCTTATGATAGAAGATGCCTCCATTGCCAAAATATAAATTTCTTCATACCTACATTTATGGTTTGCTTCTGCTGAAACTGATATATATGAACAATGGAGGGGCCAAGTCTTATTAACCCAAAGTAGGATCCAGAAACTGAAAATAAAACTCTATGTACATGAGAGAGGTGGTGTAAACATGTTCTGGAGTTGCACACCAAGTCTTGTTAAGGCAAAAGGGAACTTATCAGGCACATGAAAACAAGACTTCCTTGTTTATCCAGCTAATATTTGAACAATACAGTCAACATTATCTGATTCATGTGGGAAAGCTTCACTTAACAGTATGATTACAGTTGCTACATAAGAAATCCCAGTGTGTCTCCCTTTCCTATGGTCCCATTCTCACCCAGGTAAAGTTCCTCTGAATCCCAAAATTAACAGATTTTTTTTTCCCTTAAGCATGATTGGGCGTGCCAGGTTGCAACTAGTTAGCACGATCCTGTGTGTTTTTGCTAGAAGTATATAATGCTCATAGCGGAGAATTCTTTTGGTTATGTTGGATTTTATCACACACTGTTAAATTAATTGTGTTTTCTTTTACCAATCTGCTCCCTCCTTTTTTGGTTACCTGCTAAAGTCTCACAGCTGCACAACAGCCTCCCCAGCCTTAGCTGACAGAAAGGGCTACTGTTTGTTATGAAGTGACTGCCTGGGGGCATCAGATATTTTCCATAAGTAGTTTTCCCAAGGCTTCGTTTACAACAGTCAAGCATTAGACAATTGCTCACTAGCGACTTTTTACAAGCTCAAACCAGCTCTGTCCAGGGAAAGACCAAAAATGTAAAGTGAGACTCAGCACTGTCAAGTCAGTAAAACATATGGGATATTATTTCTAGGGGAGCTTTTATATGCCATTTCAGTTTTATATTGGAGTTTTGGAAACTATTATGTTAAAATTCAGTTTTAATAATTGTTGAGGTAATCCTTTTTGTTAGAGAATTGAAACATCATTGACATTTTGAACAGTGAAGGAAAGTAGTTTTGAAGGGGCTTCTCTGGTTAAAAAGTGTATGTCTGCGGTGCCCTCATCCCTCATGTTAAATCTCGTACAGTATAGTGGACAGAAAAGTATGCAAGATTCATGGGGCCGTGACCTAAAAAAAACCTGGAAAAACAAAAAAACAGTCTTAGAATTTACTGAACTCAGGTAGGAATGGGGCAGTTCTGGCTTCTGTCCTTCATTCACAACATTACATACTTTTATTCATGAAATGATTTTTTAATGGAAAATGCAGAATTAATCTGGAACACAGACTGCTGTATAAAAGATGAAGGCTCTACCAATACTGAGCATTAGAAAACGGAGAAACTGCATCTTCCAAATCACTTCATTCTGATCTTCTGTGTCAAGTAGAATCTGTATGCTTATCACATGTAAGGGAAGTTAAGAGTGTGTTGCTTTATAAAAGAAAGTCAGACACTAGTCCTTGTCCCTGAGACCAGGGTATGTAAATTGCCTTCTGTCTACACTGCTTGTGACAGAGTTGAGGTTAAGACCTGCCCTACCTCACCCAGATATTACTTGTACCTCAGGAATGGTATACAAATCAGATTTGTTTTAGAGAAAGCCATCATAAGCAATCCAAACCAGAGTTATGGAATTTGACACAGTCCTGTGTCATGTATCTCCCCTGATAGGGGAGGGAACTCAAGGATTTTGCCTTGACTTCACAGAGACAGATAGGACATCAGAGTTCTCTTCTGCTCAGATAGGTGTTTATTAATTCTTATCTTAGAAAAGTACAGCATGGAACGCAGCTGGTTAGTAGATGGTACAAGTGAATGCTAAATGGCGGCTTATCAGGTTTGCAGACTGTACTTAAAGGTAAATTAACTAATTAAAACCCAAAACGACAGATGTTTTCTCTTTCTAACTAATGTCCAGCATTCCATCTTGCCACGCACACAGGAACTACGGAATTTTTCATCTAATAATTCCAACCCTTCACTGCTGCAGAAAATGGAGAGGTAGAAGAAGAAGGAGGAAGGGATAGAAACTACAACAAACCTCCATCTTGCAAGTTTCCACTATTATCTGTGCACCCTGTTAACGACCCCAAAACTACATGATTTTTCACCCTGTGACAATCTTGCATATTATTCTACCACCTAGTTTACACTTGAGAGCATTTTACAGTTTCCCAGAGGGTAGGCAGTTTTCTCCATGGATATAGGTCGAAACCTGGGCTATACATGGGGGTTTTCTTCTTCCAAACAGTAAGAGGAATATCATTCTGTGTATTTCTAACTCCAACAGGAATTCAGTAATATCTAAGCAGTGAGGATGGTCAAGATGGAAGTGTTTGAATGAATTCCTTGGAAATTTTTCCTTTTGTAGAATGTGCATATCTTGCAGTGACTTAGCTTAGTTTACTAGAGTGGGAATCTAATATGTTGTGCTATGTCAAAAACAAATTTGTAGACTCACAGAAAATATTTGCTCTATTTTGTACATCTAAACAGTTCTATATCCCTTGTTAAAAAAAAATATTTAGCAGCTAATTCTGAAAAAATCCACCATAGAGTATTAAAGACTGTATTTAGTAGTAGAAAATCTCCACTGTGACTGCTGTAATTTTTCCTTTTATGTATATATGTTGTATAACTGGCCTAATTATCATAAAGATTTTATTTATTCTATCTTTTAATATTCTTTGACCCAAGAGAAAAGTTTAAGGTTCAAAAGAAAGTCTACTCTCTAAAACTGCCATATGTATGTTTCTAAAGTAAGAAAAAAAATAAAACTAAATAAATAGTTTAATAGGAAGCAAAAACAAACTTTTAATTCATCAGCTAAAGAAATATCTTTGCAGTTTAAGGCTTTCTTGGTGCGATATTTTTGTGTATATGGTCACATTGGGATTGGCATAAATGTTACAAAAAGTTTAAGTTCAGCAGTTCAATGCAAGATTTTTAAAAAAGAACCATTTGACAAATGCAATTATGAATAATAAATATATTTAAGCATACTCAAGACTTTAGCTAATCCACACAATTCAAAATTATACTGAATTATTTGCAGCTTTTAAGATCAGAAATTGCTAGCTCATATAAGCAGGGTTCACTGCTGTTTTGTCATAGTGCAAATGAGATTCATTTAATAATTTCCTGAGTGTTAACATTGCTTGATGTAAGTGATGATGGATAGTACTGTCTTCCAAAAATTTTTTTATTTTTTCACTTTACATAAAAATTGGAATACTGCTTCATTTCTCTTGTCAATGATTATTTTGGACTGAAATTTGTCAGATGAGGAAGAAAATATTTCAACTGAATATCAGTCCTTGCTAAAACAATTTCATAATTTTTTTACAGGATTTAGTTTTCTAATTAGAAGTATATAATGCCAGGTAAGGTGTCTTAGGTTATCTTCACAGAGCTTACCAATAAGACATCAGATCTACAGAAAATCTGCATGTTTCTGTAACAGCAATTGTACTCCACTCACTCACTCTCCCATTAGTGAGATCAGGGACAAAATAATTACTGTAGAGAAAGAACAACAAAGAATAGAGAAACATCTTAAACTGAACATGATCGATTTGATTACCTCAAGCTCAATCTACTACTAAGATAAATATGTGACCTTTCTTTTTTGAAAAACAAAGGCAAGAAAAGTTATGTATTGGTGCTGGTTTTGGAAATAAAGACATTAAGGACAATGCACTATGCTCATGACCGGACATCTGTCATGGTTTCACCACAGCCAGCAACCAAGATCCACACAGCCACTCTCTCACTGCCTCACCAAGGGGCTTGGGGGGGAAATCGACAGAGTAAAAGTCAGAAAACTCGGGTTGAGATAATGTCAGCTCAACAGGGAAAGCAAAAGTTGTGTGCACAAGCAAAGCAAAACAAGGAATTCATCCACTGCTTCCCATGGGCAGGCAGGCGTTCAGCCATTTCCAGGAGAGCAGGGTCCCATCATGTGTAATGGTGCCTTTGGAAGACAAGCAGCATCACTCCAAACATCCCCCTCTACCTCCTTCCCCTCACTTTATATATTGAGCATGATGGCATATGGTCTGGAATGTCCCTTTGGTCAGTTTGGGTCACCCGTGCCAGCTCTGTCTCCTCCCAACCTCCCATGCACCCCCAGCTTCCTTGCCAGCATGGCAGTATGAAAAACAAAAAAGGCCTTGGCTCTGTGTAAGCCCTGCTCAGCAATAACAAAAACACTTCTATATTATCAGCCCTGAGTTCAGCACAAATCCAAAACACAGCCCTGTACCAGCCACTGGGAAGAAAGTTAACTTTACCCCAGATGAAAGCAGCACAGCATTTCATTCAATAACTGAGAGCTGTTCTAAAACTGCTTCAGAAGAGCACGTCAAAGTATCAGTGGGAGAGTATTGTACCAGTGGCCTTTGTTTTTTTTCCTTAGGAAATTTTCTCTAGGTTTAGAATATATTCCTGGTAATACACCATGGAACCCTGCAGTGTATTCAGGATCTGGAAGAGCTGAGTTTAGCCTTTGCTTCACTGAATGCCTATTCAAGCACAGTGGTTCTTTATCAAAAACAAAGAGCTAGGAAATATCTGCTGCTAGCCAATGCCCATGAAACTAAATGTATGGTTACAAATGCCTTTAATTAATGAAAGCAGCTGACTACAAGAGTTTAATCTCCTGGTGAATGTGAGTTTCTCTTCAAGAGGTAATTTTTAAAAATCTAATAATGTTACCTCAGCCTACACACTTTTCTCTCCTCTGCTTTGCAGTTCTGACATTTCCCTTTCTTCTCCTCTCTCCCTAATAAACCCCATCCAGAAACAAAGTGTAAGCAAAAGCACTTTCAAATATTTATCAGAATTAGATATTTAATTCCACTAAAATTATCCCCCCCATATTTCTTCTTCTTCAATTTGAATATTTATTAAATAAAATTCTTCCAGACTCAATATCTTGCACGTCTATGTCATATAATATTTCAGCTGACTCTGCATTAGCTCTAACATATTGACAAGTATTTTCCAACAGAGCAATAAAAATGTTCTTTGACAATCCAGAGAGAAATTATGAATAAATATTGACACATTCACACTTGGCTCATAGCTAAAAACACTCTTTTGAAACCAGAAACTCAGGAAACAAATCACTACTGAACTTCTCTGTCACTGAATGGTACTGCAGTGCTTCCTTCAATGTTATCTGCTTGCATCACTGAATCTGTTCTGTGGGGGGGTTTTAGTTGTTTTAACTTTAGATGATATAGCTTATAGGTATATTACAAAAGGCAGACTTAGAATGTGTCATTTTTCAGGGACAAAAAGAGCATCTGTAAAAATAATAGTCTCAAATGAAAAGCTATAGTAAGTAGGGGCAGGAAAATGGTGTCGTCCTTCTCCTTTTATAATTTTTTATTTAATTTATAATATTAGCAGTATATTAATAAAATATTGTATGAAAATCTGATGGTTTCACCAAAAAGAGTGCTTAAAAACTAGAAATTATTCACAAAAGGGTTGAGTTGTAGGAAGTCTGAAAGTGTACATCAATTATCAAACTTAGGAATACGGCAGATATTAATTTAGAATCCAGATTACATATTTATAAAAATGTTTCAGATGAAGTAGATATTATGATTCATTTCAGAGATTATATTTACTGGTTCACCTGTGTTATAAAAAGAATGGGAATAGCAGATTCTAACAGTTCCATCTGGCTGTAAACCTGTGAATTAAGCAGCAGATATCTTTTAAATCTCCTTCAAATATTACAAGTATTAATCAACTAGCAGTTACCTGCTGCATGAATACAACATGTATGCATACAATATCCTACATGAAACAAGGATACTCCACTTGTTAATGTAATACGAATCATTCACTTAGCACTGAATTCTGGAGTGCTTCCTGACTCAGTGCTCAGATTCATTCCAGCTCTGGACACCTTACTTTGACTGCAGGTTTAATAAATGTTTTAGTCTGTTTCACCTGCAACCTGGCATCAAAAGGATCCTGTTCCAATCTCATGAACTCAATCAACTGAATAACTGTCTAGAGATGCTGGTGGTAGAGAAAAGATAAAGTAATTACAATTCTACTCGACACACAAGAAGTACAGGGAAACATTAGGAGACATTAGTATTAAGAAATACTATTGAAAAATATTTTCTATAATAGTGTAATTTAACAACTAGGAACAGTAAAAAATGTGTATTTCATCATATCTTGTAATAAAATAATATCTCATTTTGGCCACACTGTATAAACTATTTTTTTACATAAATATCTAGTCAAGTAGAGACTACTAGCAGAAATATGACAGTTATCACATTTTTATTTCACAACTCTCATTGAGTTATGCAGGGAGGGTTAAAAAATCTTTTGCTCTATTTGAGAGTCAAACTTTCTGACTTATTTGTTATCAGTAATAAAATGAGGAAGACTAAGTAGACATATAGATTTAATTAAACAATAACACTATTTCCTAAGAATTTTAATACTCATTAAGTGATACTGGATATATAAGAATTGTTTTTAGATTCCTGTCTTATTGAACTTAAGCAATAATATAAGCTTTCACTTTTAAAATTAAGGCTTTTCTATTTTTTAGTTTTCCTGAGTTACTGACAAAAGCTGTTTTTATAAAAGCTCTCAAAATACAAAATTCTTTTTCTACACTGCCTGGAAACATTAAGAATTGGACTTTACAGGAGAGACAAGGTAGTGTATAGATTTAATACATCATTCATAAATGTCCCCATACAACCCTCTTTGGTGGACTGACTTCTTGTATGAACAGAAAAAAGAATTCTGAATACACCTGATCTTTAGAATTGAATTTTCATTGACAATGTAAGCTACAATTTCAACCAAGAAAATACAGATCTTCTGGGCAAGAGAGATTCAATAAAAATGAATGTGTTTGAGTACACATCTACTACATCTACTTAATGCTTTCTGCATTCAAATAAGCATTTTAACACTGGCTATCAATCCAGAACCAAGTTTCGTTAAAATCTGTAACGTTGTTACATTATTAATTAAATAAATTAAATCAAGCACTACACAGAAAGGCAAAATACAGAGAGAAAAGTGTTCTCAGACCTACAAGTTCCAACTTCTTATACCACCCAAATTTTAAAGAAATCAACACAGTTGTGACTTTAGAAGTCCTAATGTTGATGTGTTGATACTTTTGTTGGTACTTCCCCCTCTCTTCCTTTACATCTCTCAAAGCTACTTTCAAAAGTATTAGTTAAGATCTCTGAACAGTTCTGAATTCAGCCCATAGGAATCTATTACATTCTTTGAGCTGAATACACCTGCCAACACAGCTGTACTTACCAGATTCCAGGGCAAAAATATTCGCCTCTTTTTTGATCTATTTTGCTCATTCAAAAGTCTTCTCATTTTGGAGATGAAAAGATAGTGATTTATCACAAAATATAACCTTTTAATAAGTAAATGTAAGACACACTTCTGAACTAACTTGACAACATATTTCATTATATTTACCTACCTACCTAGGGATAATATCTAAGGAGTGAAATTTGTGGCATTGACAAATGGAAAACTTTTGGGAATATAACTTTAAACCTAATTAAGTCTGAAAATAGGACAATCTGAACTTCTAGTGCTGAATCTAGTTAATTAAAATACAAGAACACATAAAATCACAGACATTTTAGAACATTGAAGTGCACATTTAAAACTTAGTAAGCTGCTTAAATTTTATATAGATGATGTAATATAAATGACAAATCTAATGTATTTCTTTATGTGTAGAAAATAGACCCACACTCAAAGTACCAGCACAAAATAATGCCCACTAGACAAAATAATAATGAACTCTCTAAAACGATTTAGAACAGTCAATTACATATTCATGGGTATAGTATCAAAGTGAAGTAGTTGATAATAATGAAGGTATTTTATCAGTAATCACTGTAATTTGTTTTCCCATCATTTGTTCAGTTTATCATGCAAAATGACTTGTTTTGATTAGGTCTAATTAAAATTTCAAGAGAGGAAGTAGATTGCTTAACTTTTGTTATTTATATAGTACATTCTGCTACGCAGTTTCAGTTAATGAAACAGAACAAAAGCTGCTGGATAATGAAATAAAGGTTTTATACTACTCAGATAAGCGCAATAGAGATCTGAGACTGTAGACAACAGTGGACAACAGTAAGTTTGAACAGCCTTTCCATAATCCACTGAATTCACAGCCACACGAAAGGCATATTGAAGTTTTATTGAACTTATATTGAACTTGCTGCACAGAGAGGATAATAGAATGAATAAAAAAGAAGGATCATACTTGGCCTGCTTCATGATTTGAACGGGATCTTTGTTTGTTTGACAGTCTTTGTCAGTCATTTTATCATCCACATATCCAGCCCATATCTCATCAATTTGATGAAAAGACTATGGGAGAGTGTGTCAAAGACCATGCTAAGGCCTAGGCACACAACAAACAGTGTTCCTCTTACCCACCGTGGTTAACAGATCAATGAGTGGAATAGTTGGGTTGAAAGTAAGAAATTGCTATAGGTGAATGGTAGAATTTCAGACATCATTTTGGTGTGGACTATTCAGGAGGAGGGCTAGGGTGGGGGAATAAAAGGTCATTTGCTCCTCAGGGACTGATTTTTTTTTTTGTTTTTTCCTTTCAGAATTGTAGAAGATAAGTGAAGAGCTGAAGAGAAAAACTAAATTTAAAAAAGTCAGTAACAGTTGTCTTTCGACCATGAAGCAAGCCTAATATTTTTACAAAGAAAGCAAAACAAGGTCCAGTTTTTCCACTGTTTTCTCTACATTACAAAAAATTCCCTACATTCTCTACAAAGGCTGTTACAGAAAACATTTATAAGCAAGGCTTAAGCATTTGCAAGGAGAGATTAATAAGAAATAAATTAAGTTTGAACTGTCTTGTGCTAGGTCAAAGATAATTGTCAGCGTGTGTTATAGTGTATATGATTCATCAGAAAGTTATCTGATCTTAAAAAGTAACATAAAACCAGGATATGTGAGCAGAAAATAAAGAAGTCATATTTTTCATACCTGTCAGACCTCTTTACAGTTTGTTTATAGTTTGTCCATAGTTTGTCTACATTGTCAAAGTTAAAAAGGGATGCTTTTACAAATAATTTAAGAACTTAGAGAGTCTTTCAAAACTGAATAATCTTTTAAAAACCTACAATTAAACAAAAGGAAAAAAACACCTTAGTTCTGGAAAACGAAAGTGGGGTACAACTCTCTTAGATTCACAGCATAAAACTCTTTATAGAGCACTATGGCACCACAAATTCAGTGATTGAATACAATTAAACCAAACAATCTCTAAGTACCTATAGAAGGAGTGGTTTGAGATTAATACATTTATCAGCAAAACTTTTAAAGGAGCATAGGTACCGCACATGATCTGATGCAGGTTTAAGGATTTAGATATACTTGGATTCTGATGGGGAAAAAGAAAGATCTTTGCTATAAATGTTAGAAAAAGACTTTGAAATCTGATCAGAAAACCCTCAGTAACAGCTTCCAGCATATCTGTAGTGGAAACATTAAGCAGCCATAAACACTTTCTCTCAGTCTTGCTTTACAGATGGAGATTTAAATACCTTCTTGGCCAAACCAAAATCTCTGTTGATCCCTTTGCTGGCGCTTCAGCAGCTCAGCTTTGAGTCAATTCTCTGTTTCAGGCGAGTACTCCTCACCTCTCAGGAGCCTTCCATTGTTCATTTCTATTGCTAGCTCTTTACTCAGTGTTTTTCTCATTCCCATCCTGTTTCCAAAGGTTATTTCACTCTTTTTTCCCCAGATGGCCATTTTCAGTTGTGTTTGCAAAAGGAACCAGTTTTCCCTTCTCTAGAAAGTCCCAGAAGACTGCAGCAGCTGGGGCAAGGCAGGCATTCCCTGTTCTACTGTGGTACCTCATCACAGTCCTTTTCAAGAAAACTGGTAGTGAACGAATCAAATCCTTGTACAATACACTGAAATTAGTCTGTCTCATATCTGTAGTTTAATTCCCGTTAGGCAGTGAACAAAAGTAGCAGAAGGTCTCCTATATTCTAGCTGAGTGCTCTGATCACTAAGTCTAAATGCTAAAGGGAGGAGACTATGCTTTCATTAAAAATGACTGCTTTCAGTCTCTCCTGTTGTAAAGTTCAGAACTTCAAAGGGACGAATTCCCTGCAACTAAAATGACTCATTTTCATGGTGAACATGGTTTCAGACTTCTGTTGTCTCCCTTTTGACTAGCTGATGCGGTAAGTTTAAGAAAAAAAGAAAATGTTGGAAACTGGGAACTTGTCACACTCAACTAATTTTAACTCCATTATAGTATCTTCTAAGTAATTTAGTCTCAATCAATAGATTACAATAAACTACATACACTTGATTAAAATAAATGCCATATATAAATTACTGTACAGATGTAGAATAGTTCAGAAGATGAATCATGCAGTGGAAAATCAGGCACACTGGGGCTTTGCGTAGACAAGATGGGCTAAGCTTATATAACAAATATAACGTCTAGGATTTTTAGCTTTTAGGATACTGGAAATAAGAGCTCATATCTTTAGTAGTCTCTTTGCCTTCAGAGGCCTAGTGTGACCTGCTATGAAAAATGGCATGTACTGCATTAGCACAGTCATCAGTCACAGCCAGCATGACTTCAGGAGAGGAAAGTCCTGCTTATCAAACTTGATTTCCTGTTATGAGAAGGTAACCCACCCACTTGATTCAATCTTTTTGGATTTTAGTAAAGGTTTCAGTACTGTCTCTCACAGGATCCTTCTGGACAAACTGTCCAGCATTAGCTGGCTAAACACATCATGTGATGGGTGAGCAGCTGGCTCACAAGCTGGGCACAAAGAATTGCATTGAATGGGGTGACATCAGACTGGTGACCTGGCACTTGTGGGTTCTCCAGGGCTCCAGCTTAGGGATACTAAACAAGTTCACAGACAATGCAAAACGGGAAGGAGCTCTTGACTCCCTCGAGGGCAGAGAGGCCCTGAAGAAAGACCTTGACAAATTACAGGGCTGGGCAATCCCCAACCATATGAAGTTCATCAAGGGAAAGTGCCAGATTCTGCACCTGGGATAGTGCAGCTCTGGTTGTATGGACAGACTGCGGAATGAGATGCTGGAAAGTAGCACTGCAGAAAGGGACCTGTGGGTCAGAATTCTGATGCCTAAAATAATATTTGCTAAACTAAACGCTCTATTAGCTCTTTTCTAGATACAAATCAGTGTTCATTCCAAACATCACCTGCAAGAAAAAGATTTAATATCCATTCTAATAACTTAATACAAGAACAGCTATATATATTCCCACTGACTCTCTGGTACTGAGATTAATAAACACAGAGGGCACACACATGTAGATGTACTATTTTACTGTAATCTTAATTTAGTGGTGATGGAGGTTCAGGGATGAGCAATTGGCTTCTCCCCATCTCTTGAGATGAATAGAATATCTGAACTCTCCAAATGTAAAAGCATCTCTTCACTTGCAGAGGAAATAAAAAATCTACTGTTTCTCATTCTTTAGCATTGAGTTTTGAGTTGTTTTCTCAACATCAGTTATACAAAGAGGTATCATACATGCAAATTCCTGAAACACCTACCTTTCGTTGTTTTCCAGGTAGACCCTAAATGAATAGAAGCTTGGTTTAGTGTTAATTAGACTTCCTCCATGTTAGTTAGCTGAGTTGAATATCACTTGGAGGCCACAACAAGGTCTGTCACCGCTTTAGACATATTCTAAATGCATAATAAGAAAAAGAATATAAAGAGAAAGGAAAAAAAATCCTAAATCAACAAAGGCCAAGGCAGTAATGAAGTACGGAAGTTAATTTTTTCTTTAGAGTTTTGGGCAGACTGGTTCAAATATGACTTTCATAGAGCTCTACTTGGAAATAGTATTAAAGAAAAAGAGAGGGGGTAATAGTAAAATGGAATTTTGGATTTTTAAATTATTCCTAGAAACCTAAAAATTATTTCATTTACCAAAGTTCTGAAAAACATTCAATCTAGTTTTCAACCTAGAAGGCCTTCATTCATTTTATGATTTCTTTTTTTGTTTTTGATCCTGGCTTTTTTTTTGTTTTCCTTACATTTATTTTAAAATAATCATGAATCATAATGTCATTCTGTTCTTCAGGAAGAGACCAGGAAGAAAGGGACCACCCTGCTACTTAAAAAATTGACATTGACAAACTACTTTCAGCACTTATTCTCTTGGATATGTCTTTGCCTCTTGGCTGTTTTCCCACAGTGCTTGGAACAGATGTTCCTGTTTGAAGACCTTGCTGTATGTATTTATTTGAGGGAGTTTGCTGCTTCAGTTGATTCTGTCTGTGCTATAGGAGTGGAGGCCATTTACTCTGCCTGAGCCTATGGGCAAGGTTAGAAGAGTTTTCAGTGGGGAATGGGTAGTGTTCCCTGCCCTCAGGACAAGGGATCTTTATCTGGTCCTTGAACTTCTTAGCAAAAGATGTTTGGAGCCTGATTTTCATAACTTGATCTGAAGAGAGAGGAAAAAAAAGAGATGTGGTGGTCTGTTATTAAATATTTTAAAAGGATGTTTCATCTATAATGAACTGGGTAATATCCTAGCTGCCTTAGTTACTCATTAGGTGATCTGCCATGCTCTGTTCTGTGATATCCTTCTGAGTAATCTTATTAAGACATTCATGCTGTACTGCTTTTAATCTTAGCAATCTACTAGAAGTAGATTGGGTCCTATTTAGTAGATGAGATTTTGAGTCTAAAAATACATTATTTTTTTTTAAAATGAAAGGAAAATGAGAACTTATTTTCTTATGTAATCGTATATCTTTTAAATGCACAGTTTCAACAATTAAATTTTAACGTCTCTGCTGATAATTCTAATTTTAAGCAGATGACTAATGCGTCTAGTTTTATGAAGCTCTGATAATTACATATTAAGACTTATTGAAAAAATTAAGCTCATTTTTTATAATTATAACTCTGAGGATTGGTTGTGGGGCCTCCCTCTTGGATACTTCACAATAGCTTAATTCCATGGTTTCCACTTGGAAATATACACATAAAAGGCTTTTTTTCCCTCTAAAGTCCCTAACTCAAAATTGTATTTGCTTCAAGTATGTAAAACAATACATCCTTTTCATGTAATAGGAAGGTAATACAAATTACTTTTTATCCATGTTATCTACTTACTAAATCTATCTTTTTTGTGGTTTGGGGGGTTTTTTGTTAGAGCATTTTCTCTAATTGCTTCAATATTTTATGTAGGTTTGCCTTAGCTCATCTGTTACCATTTCCCAGATGTAATACTAATTAACCTTCCCCTAATAATCCCTTTAGAAAATTCCCATTGTGGGCGCTCATGGGTGGTAAAGTCTGGTTTATCATTCAACTCAATATAACTTTTTAATTTCATCCTTAATTTCATCTACCACCAAGGGATACTTCAAATTAAAATTATTAAACTGTCTGTCAATTAACAGGAATGTTTGAATAATTTGTCTTGCGCCCAAACTGATAGGTATATGCTCTGATTAAGTGATTGTTCTTCATGCTAGACCAATGTACTATGTTGGAACAGCTCCTTTGTAAGTCAAAACACTTTGTAATCTTGTCCGTGGTGGGTGCATGGCCCAATAAGCACAGTGGTATCCAGTTTCCAATTTAGTTTCAGGGACACGTATTTCAATGCTACTTGCATTTGACTATCATATCCATACTGGAAACTAGCAAGTGCAAGATACAGAGTATAATTTCTGAGAATTTTTTGTCTCATCTCATAAATGCAACTTGTCTCAGGTCTACCCTGTACTCACGATGTCTTGAAAACATTTGGGTGACACTTTTACTCTGCATGGTTACTTTCACTGCTGTATATGGAATGGATTATTAAAGGATCTTTACTTTCCCTATACAAAACATAAACTTATAGCAATAGGCTTTGCAATGCTCTTAAAAAACAAAGAAAATAGAAGGTTGGTCACAAATGTTCCACACAGAGGAACATTATTCCTTTTCTACCAAAAATGTGGAATGGTGACAGGTTTCAAGATCATAATCTGTTTTTGGTGTCACTGTCGTTTCACTGTAGTTTCAATATGTTTAAATTACTGTGTAAGGAAAAGGATTTCAGCTGATTAAAACTGCAGCAATTGCAGTACATCCATTGCATAATAGGATTTTTTTTTAAATTAATTTTCAACCGAGGATTGCTATGTCTTAGCTGGAAGTCGATTCTTGGCAAATAACACATGGTTGCAATGCAGTTAGAATCACTGTGCATAAACAACTACAGCAACAAGACTTTAAGTCAAACTTTTTTCTTCATTTTTCTTTCCCAAAGCCATATTCAAAACTATAGCTGTACACTGTACTTTGGGAGCTGATTTGTTCAACATACCCAAAGACTTTGACTGTAAAATCAAATCAGCATCTCAGTCCCCCAGTGTCTGACAGTAGAAAAATATCTAAAAAGCAATCAAACTGCTATCTGTATGTGTGTCAGCACTCAGATTCAAACATTAAAGGGAGAGAAGAGTATACTTAATCTGCATTGGTCTTGTCACAGAGGAAGACAAATTAAAATACAAACTTCCTGTGATATAGGCTGGGAATTTGTTGATAGAAATTTCTTAAAATATTTTTAGCAGCATAGTCAGCCTTACTAACATAATATTTCTCTCTCTTTGAGCAGAGAAATATATCTTTGTTCATATGCTGAACTGATTTCCTCCGTGTTTTATATACATTTCTCAGTCATGATGAGTGTAAGAAGGGGTAAGCAATTTCTATTCTTATAGTTCTATTTTAGGTCCTACTTGCACATTCTGAGCATGATACTCTTACAGCAGTGTAGGTCTCTTCCAAGGTCCCCACCAGAGATACCAATTCCAGCCCACCCAGTGCCCTAATACTGGCACACAACATAGACCCGCAGGCAGTGGTTCTGCTGCAGTCCTGACTTCTCCACAGTGTCAGGCCTCTGTGTATCAGTATTTCTCCCAAGAGACTTTCTGATATTTATTGTTGCTTAATTTAGATAGTTATCCTAAACCAGCAGTGGCCTCGTTGCTCATATCAATGCAATGGCTGGTTGCTTTAACTTTCATGCGCACAGCAGGAAGTCTTGTCCCTCGAGACTCCCAAACCTGTAATCACTCCAGAGATTGCCCAAGACTCCCTGGTCCCTCTAATAAGCAGCTCTTTCCATGGCCTCACCTTCAGAGACCCACTGTCCCCTCCCTATCTCCCTGTTCAGTTTATCTACTTTCTGGCAACCTGGTTTGCCTTTCACTTAGCACTCACCCTCACTTGCACAACCCCTCCTGCTCCAGGCACTGACACCACTAACACATGGCTCTGCACCCAGGTCTGACTCCAGCTGCTGGCACTGAAACCCCCATACATGCACATGCTCACCAAACAGAGGGGCCTACACCCAGGAAAATAATTAGAAATTTATTTTAATAAGAAGATACAGTAACTTGTGATCAGGTGCAGGCATATCCAGTTTTACCCACCAGCCAATTGTTTACAGATAACTGTCCCCCATTATTACCTTATGCCTCCATTTCCTCGTGCTTGTTTCTACCCAAATGCCCTAGATATGTCCCCTTGCCTTCCTTTGATTCCTCCCCTACACATCCCAAAACAAGCCTAAAGGTAATTGAGAACGACAATATAAGCACTTAGTATGTGCTTAAATTGCACGTATTGAGAGAGACAGAGCTCCCGATACGATTTATTTAATTTTTTCTGAGTGGACAATAGAAATGAATAATTGTGTTTTTGAAGGAAAGTGGAGGGAGGCAGATCCCATTTACCAAAGTTATTAACATGAAAGCCTCCACAACTAAAGGCATTTACATGCAATACTACACAGGGATCTTTTTGTTTTGCTCCACCCATAGAATAATATTTTTGGGTGACTATGTAGATCCTATTTGTCCATTCAATTTTGAAACAGAGATGGTCTATTTCCTAAAGACTCTTCTCCCTCAGATACTCAAAGCCAAACCTGTCATTGATTCCTTATGTTCTTCCATTTTTCTCATGAAGGAATTAATGAAGCAGGAAGCAGTATTAGAAGAGACTATTACAGAATCAAAGAATAACAGAATCAACTAGGTTGAAAAAGACCTTTGAGGTCATTGAGTCCATCCTATGGCCTAACACCACCTTGCCAACTACACCCTGGCACTGAGTGCCACATCCAATCTTTTCTTAAACACCTCCAGGGATGGTGACTCTTCCCATTCCAAGCCAAATCACCCTTTCTGTGAAGATCTTCTTCCTAATGTCCAGCCTAAACCTCTCCTGGCACGGCTTGAGGCTGTCTCCTCTTGCCTGTCACTGGTTGCCTGGGAGAAGAGACTGACCCCCACCTGGCTACACCCTCCTTTCAGGGAGCTGTACAGAGCGATCCCAAGCCTCCTCCTCTCCAGACCAAACAGCCCCAGCTCCCTCAGCTGCTTCTCACAGAATTTGTGTTCCAGATTCTTCACCAGCCTTGTTGCCCTTCTCTGGACATGCTGCAGCATCTCAACATCTTTCCTAAACTGCGAGGCCCAGAACTGGACATGGTACTCAAGGTGTGGCCTCACTAGCACCAAGTATGGGGGAAGAATCACTGCCCTGGTCCTGCTGGGCACACTGTTCCTGATACAGGCCACGTTGCCAATGGTCTTCACCATGTGGGCACACACTGGCTCATGTTCAGCCTGCAGTCCATCAGTACCCCCAGGTCCCTTTATGCCTTGCCTCTGCCAGCTGCTCTGCCCCCAGCCTGCAGTGCTGTGTGGGGTTGTTGTGGCCAAAGTGCGGGATCCAGCACTTGGTGTCTTTAAACCCCATATCATACCCCTGCTTCTCAGGGAGAAGCTGAATGAAGATGGTGTACCGCTGCTGGATTCTTCTGTAGCTTACATTCTTGGCTGACAGGAAGATCTGCCTTAGGCATCCTTCACAAGCAATGGAAGATACATGTCTGATTTGCTCTGCCAGTTCAGATATCAGGAATGATAACCCCCCCCTAGAATTAAAGAAGCAGTACCTGCCACATTCACTTCCTCACTTTGAACACCATCAGCTGCAATAGTACATTGCTGACCACCTTTGGAAATCATTCCTAGCCTTGTCTTGCTTTGATTTGGAGTTCACACCTTCTACAGGAAGAACTAAGGGAGGGAATGAAGGATAATGACAAAAGGACAGTTTCCCAAGGTTCCCTCTAAGACTGATCCAGTTTTCATGGTAGGAGTTTTTTCTCCTCACTCTTCAGCCCATTTAGGGGTTTTTTGCTATGTTTCATATCAGACAGTTTTCTTCTTTTTGGCTCCCAGAAAAAGTTTGAAAATTGTACAGTTTGATAGCCTCAGCTGAAAAAAAAAGAGAGCTTTTGCTTGCTAGGGGCATGGTTTGAAGGCAGCCAAACAGTGTTAAAACTTCACTCCATATAATATTCTCAGGATTTCAACTACAACAGATTGTCAATAGCCACTTGATCTCTAGTGGAATGTTACAAGCTGAAAGCATGGATGCCAAAGCAAACACAGGCAAGTGTCAGAGACTGTACCCTAAAAACTCATCCAACACTGCAGTCCTTCACTAGTAATGTCAAAAATCAGATACACTCAGCTATACCTGTATTTTAACATTGAATCAGCAAACTGTTCTGTAACAATCTGAAAGGTGTTCCAGCAGATGCCCTGCATTGCTGGGTGTTTGGGTTTTTTCTCCTCAGGGCTAAACTATGTGGTTTTCTGATACCAGAGTGCCCCCTCCAGCCATTAGGTATCAGTCTGGTGTCAGATATTTTGACTCAAAGATTCAAAGCATCTTTCCATTATTAAATTGGCTAAATACTGGATTTGAGTACATAGGGAGTCTTTTACTGAGAAACCCTTGAAAAAGCCAGCTGAGTGTACTTTTGGCAAGGCTGTCTCAGTTGCTTTGCTCACCTCCAAAATAATTTTCCCAACTGGAGAAACAGTACATGTGTGCCAGCTTCAGTCAGAAATCAAACCAGTACATGGGCAATATGGATAACTGAGGGCCAAACTTGAATATGTACTTAAAATAGAGTAAAGAGAAGAGTTTAGCCCTGGCCTGGTAGACTCTGAGACTTAGTTTCTCTCTTGCTTCATCACATGACCTCAGTCACTGGGCTGTCAGATCTTTTGGGACACAAAAGGTTTTAAGTGCACAATTTCTTTTTTTAATGGAGATTTGGACTATTTTATGGTTCTGGGTTTACTTGCAAGTTTCCCAGATACTGTGTGACCACATTATTAGGGACACCATACATTTTTTAACCTTACTTGCTGATTTTCCCTTTTCAGGTACTTTGGAATGGCTTTCAGCAACAGGGTGAACTTCAGGCAATATGCCCAACATGCAGCACATTAATTATGTGAACTGAAAGGGACCAATTTTTTTTCAGACCAAAAACATATTCAGAAAGAGTTATAGCTGTGAGTAAACATATTAATAAATTAAGGGCTGTAAATATTATAGAACTGCAGCAGTAGTTTGCAAAGCAAGATTTCTAAAAAAAAAACTAAGAAATTTAGAATAAATGCAACAGAGAAAGCAATAGCAATCAGGAAGATGAACACAAATGGAGAATTAATACTGTGTAACACAAAATACTTTTCAGCAGTAACAGCTGGTGATCAAATTAAGATGGCTGGGACTGGGAATTACCTAACACTGCCAAAAATAATTATTCCTGATTTTCCCTTTCCTTCTACCCAGTACAGGCAGAAAATCACATCTCCCAGAAGAAATCAGTCAACCAGCTAAACAAGCCTGATCTCTTTCTCAATACAAATCCCCCAAATGAGCAGCCAGCCTCTAACCTTCTGCTCTCCAGTTACTGCCCTCTTCCTCAATTTCCCTTTTCACCCCTTTTAACAGCATCCCAAGCCTCACATATAGCTCAATTCTTGCTGTTGCTTTTGAAAACTGCAAGAAAAGTTCTTTGTCTTTTTTCCTTTGGGGCTTCTGGAGTTACTCCTGAAGTGCAAATAGAACACTGTTAAAGTGCATTCAGCAAGCCAAGAGGTAAATCTGCTTTTAGCTGCAAAGAGCACCAAAAAGGCTGCTTGTTAACCTGCTGAGAATATTATTTTTTTTCTTTTTAAAGCAAAAGAGACAGAGGTTATAGTTTACCATCTTTTCTGTTCCTTTTTTGACTGAATTCTGATAATGAAGGAGTGGGTATTTTTGCTTCTTTTTTCTTAGGTGTTTTTTATTCTAGAGTTTTCTAATAACAAACTTATGCCAATGACATAGCTTTGGTGATAACCTTACTTACTTACTTTTACAGATTTTATTGGCAGAGGAATCGGAAAAGCCTCTCAAAGCTCTGCATCTACAACAGAGAGGTTAATTGTAATGCAGATAAAACACACTACAGCTTAACCTCATTTAGCTGTTCTAGAGCCAGTGAAAGTTGCTGGCATATGGCAGAAGTACAACCATATTCTTCCTCTTGATGTTTTCATGAAGGTACTAGATTAAGCCCATATGCACTGTTATTTTCTTTCTGTTAGAATTGTCTTTTTATTTTCTTTATTTTCCTTTTCTAAAATATAATACAGTTGAAAAAGTAAAAGTAACATTTCCCTCTGACTAGTCACAATTATCAGGATTTCTATTTCTCTTGAAGTCTGCAACTGAGCTGTTAATTTTGTTCAATATTTAAATTACATTATCCTGCCTAACAGACTGAGTAAACAGGAAATGTTTTCAGTTTTCAAAGTTTGCTTGCATAGTGTGTTCATGTCAATAGGAGCTTGCTCAAATTAAGTCAGTCCTCTGTAAATAAAATTCTGCACCTTACCTTAAAAGAAGATACTCTAAAAGCACTTGCCCTCTTCTCAGAGGCAGTTATATGTTATATGAGCAGCCTTACAACCATGATCTTCTGTACATGGACTCAGGAATCCAAATTTTATTTTAATTTCCTGTTGCAGAAAGAGATATGCATTAGATATTTATTTTTGCACTCTCATCTACTTCTTATCTTTGATCTACAAAGCTAAGAAGTCATTATGCTTTGGTTTCTTGCACAGCTTATCTCTGTTCTAAGTATATGCACAACATAAATATTAAGCAGAAGTTCCAAAAATCTTTTATAATATCTCTGTAAATGCCACAACCAACAGTCAGCGTAGTGTGCAATATTTCTAGGCTGTAAATGTCATACAGCTCCAAAGGTGATAAGTTATTAATCACCATGGCACTCTGTGAAATAATGAAATAAATTATTAGACTTCAATTTTAAGTGTTGAAAATGAGATGAAAGGCAGATAAAATGAATTAACAGATGAATAAATAAATTAATTAATTAATGGCAAAATTAATGCCCAACAGAAAGCATTAGAACACATATCAGTAGCCTGCCTCCTTTGCATTCACTAATTTATATAAACTATATTTCACTTTCAGACTCCCTTATCCTGTATTTTCAGACATATTTACTGACACTTAGTATTAACTAATTCTTTTGACTCTTTCCCTCATGCAAATTTTCATTTCTCTGTTTTGGAGGTTCACTGTCTCCTGGGTGTGACCAAAACATGCAACTACCCATTTTAAAATTAATCCATTTGCCTTAAATTTTCTCATGTATGATTTTTCTCAAGGGTTACATTTCTCCACAATTAAAATGCATGCTTCATTGCCTTTCTCAGTTTTAGTAATTATATATTCCAATGAGTATAAACTGTTGCCAAGATAAGTTCATGTAGCAAAAGCCGCCAAGCCTAAGCATAGAAAGGTGTAGGACATCATTCAGATCCTCACCCCTATCTCCTCTGAAGATAATGGCATTTTTCTCTCTATTGCTTAACAACATCACTGTCAGTTGTGGCTTGGTAAATTTTGCAGTCAGAGTTCCTGTATTCCAGGGAATTTATTCAAAAGAGAAAGTCTAAATGAAGACATTGATGTATATCAAATATGCATGTTTCTTCACTGTTTAAAAAATGTTCAGCTTAAATTATTATCACTTCGGTGGAAAGTTATGCCTAGCTTTAAACATTTAGTTAGGTTTTGTCAGATGCTGCACATGTAATAGTTTGGCAGCTTTGTGGTTCATAGCTTTTGTATTTTTCTTTGGTCTTTTGTATTAAGCTGACTTTTCCACAAGGCAGACTGGTCCACCACACATCTTGCATCTATGAATTTGCCGGATTTGAAAGTCAGAAAATTGCCATATTATTTTGATAGGATTGAATCTTTATTATTTTATTAATTTAAAAAGAGAAGATCATGTCATTGTTACTGAAATAACTTGTGTTTTAATTGTATATAATCCAGAGTGGATATATGGTATACACAGCATAAGGTTTTTTGGACTAATTTGTGGCTTTATTGGTGCTATCCATAGTCTTCCTCTTCTAGGGTGAATAACATGAGTGCACGTAGACTGTTGCAGAACTGGGTTTGAAAATATCAATGAATTCAGGTAAAAGTTTTTTTTTTCATTTGCTTTTTGTTTTAACTGTTAGATGATGCAGTTAATCAGATTTTATTTTCTGAGGAAAACATTATGTCTATGATCACACAATATTCTAACATTTTGCTGTATGACATACAATGGTTATATTAATAAATTACCATAATAATTGTATAAATTAATTTTATGCTTCCAGAAAGTTAAATAATATTTGTATAACAGAGATTCTGTTCAAAGGGCTCATTGCCAGAATTACAATGGGTTTTAAAAGACTAATCATGCATTGAAACCTGCATAACTTCCCTTGAAATGTGTGTGGCTGTTCATCTCAAGGCAGCTGCCCACAGACGGCTCCTTAAGGTTCAAGAGGAACCTGCTACTACAGCTTCACTGCTGAACACCAAATGGAAGATTAGCTGAGACAATAAGGGAGGTGTTGTGACTAGAAAGGAAGAAAGGCAAATGTGTTAATTATTTAGTATATCAGCTGACACCAAGACAAATGGGCATGATGTATTATATGTCTGCATGGCAATGAAAAAAAAAACTGTGCTTTAAAGGTAAAGCTAAGAAAACTCTTGGAAAACAAGAAGGGTTTTTGTGTAATCTGCTCATGGTGAAACATAAGAAAATTTTGCCTGTTTCCCTTATTCAACCAGATTTTTTTTTACCTCAGTCTAACCACCAAATAGTGACACTTTCTATAATCCAAATTCTTATTAGGTTACTTACAGATTTGTTTAAAACAAAAGATTTAAATCAGGGTAACAGTTTGAATAGAAATTATGATTAGACGGAGTACAACTCAGACTAAGATGATAAAACTAGTTTCTACTGATTGTGCCTAAAAAGGAGATTCTTTCAAGGTTTAGTTTTGTTCAGTATCACATTTATATTGTGTCATTACTGTCAATGAGTGGGAATTAATCTGTTTACACGACTGTAATCTGAGCAATTTAGAGTTCTCAGATTTAAAAATAAATACTGTGTTTTGGTATTTTGTGTTCCTATCACTGCACAAAATTTCTACTATGACAGAACAATATCATGCTCATTTTATATGAGTAAAGTCAATAATATGCAAGGCTGAACTGATCTTTTCAATATTCATCTGTTTTAATGGCTAAAGTGCACATGCTATACAAAGAAGTGTGAGACTATAACAACAAGGAGGGGATTAGGAGACCTAAAATAGCAATGTGCATTTTGCTGAATACTGTGTTATTAAGCCTTAAACATTTCTCAAGGGTAACACATTGTTTTAGAAGAGTTTTTAAAGGCATTTATAAAATTCCAAGGGATAGAAATTAAACCATGCTTGCATGCACTCATTTGAGCAGAAAATTGTAGCAGTTTCAAAATTATGTGTTACTTTTAAAATCTGTGTATGCATCAGTCATAGAAAAATGATCATAATTACATGCATGAATTAAATTTATTATTTATATTTGAATGATGTACCTAGTCTATTTAGTTAATCACATTCACCTTTCCAGCTATATGCGATAAATCCCACATTCACTGGAAATATGTGATGGAATGAAGCTTGGCTTCTGTGCTAATTATGATTTCCTCTTTCCAATTCCAAGCTAATATTGAATTGTGCATTGGTGAAATGGAGCATTCTTGACTTAAAAACACAGTTTGTAGAATATGAAGTGACTTTGGGCAAAGCTGTTGTGTTTGGAAATAGTATTACCTTTGCCCACCTTGTAGCCTTACTTTGCTATTGCTGTACCTCAGACTGTAGGTGTTGAATCGCTACAGATATCATATTTGCAACCTCTGTGCCACTAGAAGCCAGAACAGACTTCATGACCTTTCTGATCTTGATAATGGCTGAGCTTTTCTGAAACGCTTGAATGTGTTTGAAACACTTCTGTCTAATATAAATCCCAGTATTTTGTCCTGTCATTAGAGAATTTTTTATATGCTTATATGTAATTCCTGGAAAAAAAATATGTTCGAATGCAAAGAGCTCCTATAATTTTTTTTGTGTGCCCAAGACCTTCTGAAACAAATTTACATATCTTTAAACTGATATCCTTAAAAGATTATGATTACAACACAGACACTAACTTCTGTTTTGCCATTTAGTTTCCACTTTAGTGCTCAAATAGTTCTGTAGATCTGGATTCCTGCTTCTACTCACGTTTATTAGCCTTAGAAATAAAACCATGAGATGTTAATAGAAAGTGAAAAAAGCAAATGAATGAGTGGGGAAACTGCTGGATCAGACATGTGGAAAGTGATAATTATATCTTTGGGGAAGGAAAACCTTATTTGGATTGCAGCACAACAATTTGGAAAAGGAAAAATCTCAAGGAAGTGTTACATGCAATCAATTTTTAGACTGTTAAAGAAAATTATTTGACCTTAACTATGTCTTGTTTCACACACCAGTGCAAAGTTGTTTGCAAACTGTATAATTATTGCACTTGGGACCAGGATTTAAAATATGCAGGAGCACAGCTCAAATTGATCTCACTATTGCCCTCAAATCCTTCCATAATTTCAGAAGAAAGTCATAGAAATATGGATTAGTTTTGGAAATATACTTTATGCAAAAAATTAAACATGTGGAGTATCTATAATTATATCTCTGTTTACCTATGTATGGAAAGATCTTTTATGCTGGACCAGAACTCATGCTCTGTAAGTATTAGCAGAGGGATACATAAAGACTTGTAAGGCATTTTAATTTCAAAAGACTTTGTAGGTGAATGTTGAAAAAGATTACTACCTTTCCAGTAGTTACTTACCTCTGAGTGCACTTACTGTGATGGGTTGTTGGGGTTGATTTCTTTCCTCAGGGAGGTGAGTAGGGAAGGGGAGTGTGTTGACTTTTACCTATCTCATAGTCTTCTTTAAGTCTGGGAAGGCTGCTAAATCTTTATCACTTGCAAGGTGAGTTTCCGTTCTGTCTCTCTCATTTGCAGTTGTTCAGGTATATGCTCTGCTGCCTTTTTAATATTCTGTTTGACTTTTCTTGGCAAGGACAAAGTTACAATTCTGTTGCAGGAAACCCTTTGGGGAAAACAAATCCAACAAATCTGGTGTAATCTTCTAAGTGTTCTGCAGTGCAACAAACTACAAAGTAACCAAGATTTCTCATTCCTATTTGCACCACCTGTTATTTTAAAAAATATAAATACATCATTTAATACCTAGAGTGATTTTTACTGCCAGGGAGGATAAAAATGGGATACAATGATCTCAATGTATTTCATTTCTAGAGCTCACATTTCCTGGCTGGTAGTGAACACTAAGAGCTTAATTAAAGATGTTCAAATAGATATGAATTACTCTGGTGGCTGTTGTCAAGAAAAAAAAAATCACCTATATGATACAGAAATTTAGTAATCCAAGCAATTTATGTGATTCCAGAAATATTATCCTCTCCTTCCTTGAAGAAAAAAGCAAGCCAAATGGTTTAAGTTTCTGCAAAGAAAGTCCGATAACTTTTGAGCTGCCCTTTCCTTTTGTGAGGTGAAGAAATTCTGTTGGTGTTTTCTGGGAGAAAATGGCATACAATTATCTTCAGAAGTTGATTTACAATTACGAAAGTTTGCCCACTCCACTACAAAGCGACCTACATCTATGGTTTGTTAAATCTGAACAAAAAAATCAAAATTTTGATCACTTTTCTAATGAGAAACAAACAAATAAACTACAAACAATTGAAAATATTTGAAAAGGTTTGCAATGGAATCTTACTTCCACCTTAGTCACCCACTTGATTATGATTTTTTTATTTCTGTGATCTAAACATAAAATTATTAATATTTCTGAAAACCTCAAAGTTATGGGAACTTCCTAGTCACCTAGGAAAGACTGTGAATATTCCAGAAAGCTGAGAAATGCTGACTTAAAAGAAATATATGAATACATGAGTGACTGAATAAAGCAAAATCCTATAATAAAGTTTCAGGAGACAGACTCAAAGCTTGCTCAAGTCAACATAAAGAAGCTAGATGTGCCGAAAGGTAGGCCAAAATTTGCTGACTCTTCTACTCTTCCATTTCCAGTGATGTGAAATCTAATTATTATATAAAACTCACCATATTTGGTCTAAGCAAGGACAAGTACATTACCATATTATTGCTTTTCATGCACAGAATAAAATACCCTCATAGGCCTATTATAATATTACTAAAAGGTTGAAAAAATTGAAAAATGTAATCATATTTGAAATTTTATGTTTTATAAGAAGAAAAAATCTTTTATTTAGATTTTTTGCGGATTTTTTTGGAGAATGAATGGATGCACATTAAAACATGCTAATGTAATCATGTCCATTACCTTAAGCTAATAGAATCAGCATTTGTTTTAGTTTTGGCGGCAATTGAGCTCACACACAAAATCACAGTTTCCAAATGTAGTTATAAATTAGGATTTTGTCCATTCTTTAAGCTTAAACTGTTACATGAATATGTAGCTGTTTCAGGAGTGTTTGTAATTCTTTCTCACACTTCTAGTCTTGTCACAGGCAAAAATCAAATTACTATGCAAACACTGGTGTTAATTGTGGTTATGAGTAAAACCATTTATAGTGAGAAAGGACAGCAAAAGACATAATCACAAAATGTTATGACAGTTCATAAAACTGACTTTGCAACTTATGCATGATGTTGAATTAGTATAAACAGAAGGAGGAAAAAAGATTATCCTACAAACCTAAGTTGATCATAAAGCAAATGACTATTTTTTCTGTGAGAATTCTCTAAGAGCAGAAAATACCCTGATCAGTGTATTGAAATAAGATGGTCTGCTGCTGAGCCAAAGTGATTTTCACAGATGCACCACAGACAGGTGGAGATACTTTACTTAAACTCTTTCTCCATGACATTTCTTAATTCATAATGATCATTTCATTGATCTCATTAATTACACTGTAGATATTTTTTTGTCTTGTTTACACGTTTAAAATCCACTAGTAGCATAAGCCAGCACAAGAGAAACTGTGTTTTTTTGTATAAATAACTTTGTTTTTGGAAATCATCTCTCTGTATAAATATATATATATATATCTCACAGAATGGGTCAGGTTGGAAAGGATCAGAGTGGGTCATCTGCTCCAACCTCCCTGCTCAGGCAGGGTCATCCCAGAGCACATGGCACAGCATTATGTCCAGACGGTTCTTGAATTTTCCAGTGAGGGAGACTCCACAGTCTCTCTGGACAGACTGTTCCAGTCTGTGGTCACCTGCACAGTAAAGAACTTCTTCTTCATGTTCAGGTGGAACTTCCTGTGCATCAGTTTCTGCCCATTGCCTCCTGTCCAACACAGAGAAGAGCCTGGTTCCATCCTTTCGACACCCTCTCTTCATATATATGTGTAATGCATAATATATATAAAAATATAGTATTCATGTGTATGTCTGCAAACATTTTTTTTTCTGTTTCTGCCCATTTATCTATCTTTCTATGATTCTACCTACTGAGGGATTCTTGCACAGCAGTTATATTAGTGAATTTCCTTCTGTAATGTAAACATTTAACAAAGGGAAGGTTTCTTCAAGTAGTAAACAAGAGATTTCAGGAAGTTTAAAAACTTTCCCAAAGCAAAGTTGGTTGTTTTTTCCCACAACTCAAAAATTTTGCTCACTTCAATTACAAATATTGAGGGGCAGGGAGGGAAGCAGAACGAACAAAAAAACGCCACCACACCCCAATTTTGTGTTATCACAGTATAATTTTAAAGTATTTAGTATTTCTAAGCAGATTTGTTAAAATAGAAGACCAATGCTAATAACAGTGTTAATATTACAACTGTATCTAATTTGATTTTTCAGCTCTTCAAGATACTGTTTCCTGGGTAAATTCTATATAGAAAGAAGTATTCATAGAATTTAGAAAACATTATTTTGTCTGATATTGCACTGCACATCCTTGTAATGAAAATAATGTTTTCAGAAAAAAAAAAAAAACCACACAAATCTTGACATTTTATAAGTAAGGACATGTCTTTGTTTGATATTAAATTCAATATGTTACTGAAGAAAGAGGGAAGAAAAGAAGAAAACATAACACTCTTATCTACATATGAGTGTCATTCTATATTACTATGATCAGATTTTATCACTGACTGCTAAAGTTACAGTCTACTTTGGGTGTCAGTCTACAACTGAATACTCCAGAAAACAGCTTCAATATGTGATAAAAAAGATTGCAGTATTCCATCCATTCCTAGCATTCTGTAAAGGTGATCTGCATTTCCTGAAAAAAAATAACAATAACGATAATTAGTATTCCATTAATCCACTCTTTAAAGAAAACACTGGTTTTAGAAGGAAATAAAAGATGTTATTCATCCCCCACATGTCCCCTGCAAAAAAAAAAAAAGAAAAGGTATTTAATATTTACTTTGTTTCGGTTTATTGATTTTGAGCAGATGCATAGATGGATATGCTGACAATTTAATTTTGGTACTTATTGCATGATTTAGTAATCTAGATTTTGTTTATCCAAGTTATTTCTATTTCAAGAAAGCTGTGGAAAACTTCTAAAGCAAGTTCTAGACATTTTTGAACAACTTATTATTATCAAAGACAAGGATTTTAAAGATTCATGCAGCATGGTCGTTAATTGGGATTATTGACATTACAGGAGAGAGCTCAACAAAATTCGGTTGCAGGCCGCAAACACAACATTTAATGCCAAATGATTTATTTTTATTATTCTTATTCTAATAGACAGTGATAAGCTGAAAATTGTGCGTAATCTCATTTGAGTCTGCACATGAATCTCGAAACCTATCTTCCCTAGAACTTCACTAGGTGCTCTAATAACAGCAACAAAGAATAAATTAAGCTTGAACTTTCTCCTCAGCCTTTGTTATTTCTCCATATTATTTCTTCAGTGTTCCCAGCCTGCAATTCCTTCTACTTCAGAGAATCCATCCAGCTCATCTGTTCCTCGAAATAACAAGATCTTACTTGCTTACCCCAACACAGCTTTTCTGGGTTTTTGGGTTTCTACTCTGATACCATCATGTATATAGAAAGTGAAATGTTGTTAGGTTGAGACTCATTAATTTTTCCCATTTAAGCACAGAGATTTCCCTGTAGTGGTCTGTGAGGTTCTGTAATGCTTTGGTATTTTTTGTTCTCCTTTATTATTTTTATTTTGGAATACATATTTATATTTTCTCTAGACCTTTGATCCTAGATATACCAGAATTTACTCCAAATT
>VXBT01004276.1:0-14868 GCA_013400235.1 Oriolus oriolus | reverse complement strand
AGAGCCCTTGGGTATAGCACATTTTAATTTTTTTTCCCTCCCATAAACGTTATTTCCATTATTTCTTTCGGAGAATTCGAATTTTAAGACCGACATGAGGGTAAATTTGCTCGGCTTTGTCGGTTGTGGGAATTTTGGGATTGATGTGGTTTGTGCCAAGACCGGAGCGCTGCTGCAGTGCCAGCTTTTATCGTTATAAAACGTGCTGGCGCCAAGTTACTGATCGTTCGGTGGAGGATTTCAGCACATTGCCTTGCGATATTCTACCCCGCCCCCCAAAAAAAAGCGAATGGAGAAGTAAGGGTCCTAAAATAGATCGACTTTCTTCTCTAGGATTGTCTTTGTCTTGCTTTGTTCTGCTTGAATCAGCTGCGGGGCTGTTGGTGCAGTGTATCTCTTTGTTAGAAATCAGCACCAGATTTCATTAACAGTGTAAACAATTAGCAGCCCTGCTTCTTTTGATGGGCTAATGTTTAACAATAAATTAAAGTAGATCTGGGATGCCTTTACACTGGGCGTATTTTTTGCTGTGTAATTCATAACGTCATTGTCTTAATAAAATGTCTTCGTGTTCGGGAGCACTGCCTTAAATGATGGAATGTGATGTAAGAGTATGAAATGACTGTGAAGTACTGAGCATCCGGCTGTCGCTAGTAGGACTGAATTTACATAAAATGTCGTCTTTGCTGGATCGGATCTGCTATAAATGCAAACGCAGTTAAAATGTATAGTGCTGCATGTCAACCATTAATCTTCTGCCGTAGGTCTTCCTAAAATTCCACAGCACTGCCTCACTTTCAGATTTCTAAACTGTATAGAAATGTTAATTTTCTGATAGAATTCCAATGTTACTGTTCAAGGAGTGTTCCTTATAGCTGTTATTCCCTGAATCGGTGTTTCTTGGTGTCCTGTGGAACATAAAAGCAGATGGTGATGACGCTGGAGGTGATCCGCCCGTTGAGGATGCGGCCAGAAGCAGTGGCTGGCGCTGAGATGAGTCTGGGCTTGGAGCAGTGCTGAGAGGGCTTGGGGAGAGGATTGTAGTGGAGCTCCATCCCCATTCCACTCCTAGCAGCTCTCTGGCCATCCACCTCCGTTTCTGCCAGCTGGAACGGACAAGAACCTTGCCAACTGCCCCAGGCTTCCACTGAGCTCGTTTAGGGAGAGGCAGGTGTGGCTGAGCTAGGAAAAAAACTGGAGCAGAGCTGAGAGAACTATGATGCCAGCGCAGCTCCTGTAGTTTCCTGCTCTAGCCACCCTCTTCTAACTGAATCCTTTCTCTGCTTCCTCCCATTTCTGCCTGCATTTCCTCTATAAAATCAGGGCATGTTTTGGGAGGGTCAGAACAGAGGAAATGGCAGGAGGGGATATGAAGCACTTTGTGGGAGAAATGTGGAGAATTTTTTTAAACAATGTCTAAGTTAAAGTTGCATTTAAATGTTGAAATTTAGTACTTAACACTGAAATTACCAACAAGAAAACATTCTAGCAGATGGAATTGTGGTAATGGGTTTGAATTTGTACTGTATTGTTCTGAAAAACTTTGATAGAGTGAAACTAGTTTGTAACATGTTTCTGTGAATTCTAGTAAAATTGTCTGTAATACCAATTCTAGATGCTTGTTTTTATCATTTTAGTCCCTTTAAAAAATATTTCTTTCCATTAGCACCTGTACTAGAATTTGACTATCTCATCTGTGGAGACTGTGGCAAAGAATTCATGGACTCCTACCTTATGCAGCACTTTGATTGGGCAACATGTGATAATTGCAGGTATTACAAATAATCCAGGAGAGAGAAGCACTATTTTACATAAAGATGCTGGCTATAATTCAGTGAGTTACAGTCATTTAAAGAGGCTGTCAGCAAAGAAACATATTTCAGTAACTTTAAAAAAATGTAAGTGAAAGTTGACTGATATCCTATGTGTTTTCCATTATGGAATTGAATCACAGATTGTCTCATAAGCCTGCCTTAGGATAGGGGACATCAGTGGATTTTCATATGACATTATGGAAATAGGGTGTCATGAGAGCAGTTGGTCTGTTTGTCAGTGTGAAAATTTATGTCTGGCTGCAGACTAGAGCCATTTGAAAACCTGATGGAACACAAATATCTGCTCTCTGAAGTAGAGCAGGGATTAGGACAGTGTTTGCGGTCCTGGTATTTTAACCCAAGTGAAGTTGGTACTTTGGTCAGCATGGGCGTGCTGGAAGCACAGCAGCCAAAGGGCAGAGCCCCCATGGGAGGTTACTGGTTGGCCTGCGGGGTAAGCAGGAGTTCGACCTTGAGAGGAGAGCAAGCTCTTATCTTTAACAGAGAAAACGCTCCAAAAGCCACCAAGATAACCAGGGCAACGAAAGCAACTGCAGCAGCCGGCTCCCCATGTGTGTAAGAATGAATTGGGTGAATGAAAGGAAAAGGGAGTTAGGAATTTGTTCTGGGAGCCTACCCATGTACTGCAGGGAGTGGTTAGGGGTGTGCACGTGGTGTAGGCAGTTTGCAGTCAGATTGGAGGCAAAGTATCGGAAGTTAAGACTGGGTAGGAAAAGGTGTTAAGGACAGGAGTTGGAACCTTAGGAATACTTTTCCTTTGGTCTCAGCTCTTGTAGCTGATCGCTGGAGTGGCCTTGGTGCATTAGCTGTTACTGTGAACTTTGAATTCTAGTAAAGCTACAATTACAGCAGTACTTCCTTGATGACCGTTGTTAGCACTTAGTGTTTGGCAGATTGTTCAGCTCAAGCAATTCAAGTTGTACTTCAGTCAGGATTGCGTAAATGTAATTTTTTCCATTAACTCATAAATGCTGCTGTGGTTACAGAGTTTTTCATTATCTGTCTGGTAAAAGCTGCAGTCTTCTAAAAGTCTTATTTTATGGTTCCTCTGCCTACTGTCTTGCATTATAGAAACAAGTGCTCTGTCTGTGTTGCTAATCAGTTTCTGAGATCTAGAAGCATATGGAGTGTGTATATTCTCAGGTGATCTGACCTGTCTCACGTAACACATTCTTTCTGCCTTGACCATGTCAGACTCAGACTTCTCTCCTCTTGGATTGCATCTAGGTTAGGTGAATACCTGAAATTACTCGTACTCATTTTAAGTTTCAGATATTCCCTCTTCTAAGAAAATAGAAGAAAAGCCTTTCTAGAAGAGCAGGCTTCTCAGCCTGTGTTTGCTGAAATGGGGGGAATTTTTAAACACTTAATTTCAGTAAATCTAGTCTGGAGTTTAGCTAGACTGTTGGAATTCAAAGTTGTTTGCATGCATGAAAAACAGGATTAGGGCTACCTGTATTTCAGGAATGTTAGAAGGAATGGGGACTTAGATGTTAATAACCTGTGGTTTTAGGGTGTAGCTTTCTCATCATTATTTTACATCTTGCAGAGATGTTGAAGATAAACATAAGCTTATAACACGGACAGAAGCAAAAGAAGAGTATCTTCTTAAAGACTGTGACTTAGACAAGAGAGAACCAGTACTCAGATTCATTGTGAAGAAAAACCCTCATAATTCACGATGGGGTGAAATGAAACTTTATTTAAAACTACAGGTATAGAAACTTAACTGTGTTTCAGACCTTTTTTACCTTTGTACAGCTTTGGTTGTCAGTTGGTACCTGAATGATTTTGTCAGAGCTAAATGTGTTATGTATAGCTTGTTATAGTTAAATCGTTGTGGTCCAAGTTGTGAAAATGTCTGGTTTAGAGAGTATTTTAAAGGTGTTCATTGAGCAGAACTTTAGTGGGTTGCACAATGACAAGTCACAAAGCACATGGCCCTTCAGTGCTACTCTGAAGTGCATGAGGCAGCTGCAGCCGTGTGTGGCCCTTTGTAGCTGTGTTCACAGCTTTGCCCGCAGAGGCAGCAGGAAAGGCAAGTGGATTTCCCAGGGCTCTTGTCATTTCTTGTTTGGTACTTCATAGGAATCATACTGCTTTAGTAAAATACAAGCAAAATTAGAGCTGGGTTTAAGTTTTCGTAAGTTACATCCAACTGATACTAAAAACCAGTGTTGCCTCTTCCTGTGGAAGGAGTGCAGTCTTTCTTGAGTCAAGAGCAGAGACGGGAGGCAGAGGAAGATTGGTTGGTTTATGCATGTGTAGGGAAAAATTAAATTGGTGAGTTAGAGTAGTTTATTTATTTCAGGGGAAAAAAAAGCATTTTTATCCATCCTCTAGGTAATCAAGCGTTCACTTGAAGTTTGGGGTACCGAAGAAGCATTGCAAGAAGCAAAGGAGCTCCGCCGTGATAGCAGAGAGAAGATGAAACAGAAGAAGTTTGACAAGAAAGTTAAAGGTAAAGCGTTAAAACCGCATACTTGAGTACCTGAAGTACAGTTCTGTTTAAATCTGTGTCTGCATCTGATTAAATTACTGAGAAAATTGTCAGTTTGGCAGAATGGAGCTTTGCAAGACTAGGGGTGAGCCTGGAGCAGTCTGGTCTGACCTCATAGCTGACTATTTTGGGCAGTGTTGGACTGCACGACTGAGGTCCTTTCCAGCTTGAATTTCCCTGTTGTCCTGTGGACCTGATGTGATAGAAATCAATTACAATGGTTTATTACAGTGTTTTTCAAATTTTTGGGTATGACCCAGAATGTGCCATGGATTGCTCCTGATACTTTTGACTTGTGGAAGACAGGGATTTTTGTGAGAGTGGGTTATAATTCTATGATAGCCTTCAGGTGGAGTGACTGTAATGAAGGCAGAAAACAGGTTTCCTATTGTTCATAGCATTCCTAGCTGCTGTCTTTACTGCACTTTACCTTCATATTTTTTCCCTGATAAATTAGTATTTAGAAGAGTATTTGATGGGTGGAACTTTTTGTGCCACCTGTAGCATCCATGCTTTGCTTTGGCATTTACAAGGGCAGAAAGCTCAAGCTGGCTGTGCTGGTGTTGTCTGAAGGAGGCAGAACTTGAGACTGCACAAATAAGCCCTGTCTGGGCCATTGATGTTGTGCGCACAGAAGGACTGGCAGCAAACTGTAGCCAAGATGCCAAAGTTCAGTGCAAGTACAGGCCTTAACGTGACGAAGTTTGCAGCCCGAATGGCTTGGCTCAAAATGTGACCACATTTTGCTGTTCAGTATGCTTGCCACCCGCTTGCAACATCCGGATAATATCTTGGGCTCTGCTGCCAGCTTATGTGCTCTAGAGAACCCGCGGATTTCACTGCGGATGCTGCAGAGGCAACTCATATTATTGGGCATAAAGCTTAGAGAATGCCAAGTCATTTGGGAGGCTTACTGTGACCTGAATGAAAATGACTCTTTCTTGGTCATGTTAAATAAATGAGGTGTTCTATAAAAACTTTTCCTTTGCATTCCACCGACCCCTTTCGGATACCTTTGAATGGCTTTGTGTAAAAAGGCAGCGATCAGCACGTCCTTAGTCCAGATGGAAAATCTTTGCCTGTGAGATCCCATGACAGTGTAGTTCTTGGCCTTTAAAATATGCAAACAAGGTGAGGATTGCAAGGCAAGTCAGAGCTTGTTCTTGCAAGAGCAGATTCTTTCCCAGAATTTGTGAATACAAGCATACTGTCATCTGTAGGCCTCAGGAAGCTGATTAGCTTGAGTTTTATTAAACATTATTTAAGATTTATTAAAATCTTAAAATTTTCTTGTATTTCTTACCAGAACTCCGCCGTGCTGTGAGGAGTAGTTTGTGGAAGAAAGAAGCTAGTATCCACAAACATGAATATGGACCAGAAGAAAACATTGATGAAGATACATATAAAAAGACATGCACTGTATGTGGCCATGAGTTAACGTATGAGAAGATGTAGCGTTAACCTGTTTTTTAAATTTTACTTTGTTCTTTAATTGTATTTTCTATTAAAGTCGAATAAATGCTAATCATGAACAAGCTGTTGCCAAATTCTGTGAAGATTTATATTTGTCAGTTGAAAGAAGCTCTGTGAAGAACAGTAGGCTTTGGCTTTTAAGCTAGATGTTAGGGTAGAATATAGCACATTTGCAACAGTTCAACAGTTGGTATCTTCTTGGTCAAAAGATAAGTTTGTATCATTGTCCTTTATGCACTGATAAAGTGAAGGTGAACTTCTACTGCTTTTCTGCTTCCATCAGGAGGAAGGCTCTGTATTTTCTCCTGACTGTTTTCTGGTTTTCAGTTACTGGTCATGGGCAGGCAGAGGGCAACAAGCTGATAAAGCAGCACTTTTGGCGGTGGGAGACCATATCATGAGGCAGGTTGTGCATCCCTTGGCATGGATACACAACTCCATTAAGGAGAATTCTCTCTTGAAAGGAAAACTGCCTGCTCCTTGAGATGTTCTGACACATCTCTACCATGTTTCGCAGGATAGAGTCCTTAAGTTTATCTCTACACCTTTTTTTTCATTTTTTTTTTCCAACTTTTGAACCAGAGACCAAGACAAGGGTCAAGGCGTGTCCTTGGGGCAAGAGGGAAGTAGCATTCCATGGCAGAGCTCTTTTAAATGCACCTGAATGATGTTTGCTTTCAGTAGAGGGTGAATTTACTTCCAAGTTTAAATTTCAAATTATCATTCTTGCAGCTGTTGGGGAGTGCATGTGGAAATTGCTGAAGTGAAGGAACATGTTCTAGGGTAGTGGCTCTACATTTATTTACCATTGTAAATATGGCAGATTACAGGGAAGTCTCTGGAGACTTCTTGGTGAGCCTTGGCCACTGTGGCTGTGCAGAACTGAAATTTTCAGCAGGAAAACTATGACGTATTTGCCATTATGCCATTTGGAAATGGGGTGGGATGACTGTAACTGGAGTGTTCCAATGATGGCTATAAGCCCTTCAGAAGCAACAGGCGGGGAAGCAGAGGCAGTGGGTGGCTCTGTGCATTAGGGAGGGTTTCGACTGCACAGAGCCCAAGGGCAGTGATGATAAGGTTGGGTGCCTGTGGGTAAGGATCGGGGAAAGGCCAGCAAGGCAGACATCCCAGGAGGAGTGTTAGAGATCACCCAGCCAGGACAAAGGGGCAGATGTTCTGTAAGAAGCTGGCTGGTATTTCACAATTGCTAGCCCTTGTTATTGTNGCTGACATTTCACTGTTGCTAGGCCGTGTTCTTGTGGGAAGCTTTACCTTGCAGGATGTCTGCTGGAAACTCAGAAATGCAAAGAGACAGTCTAGGAGGTTCCTGACATGGCAGGTAGGTGAGCTGTCTTGGACTGGTGTCCTGGTAGATCTACTGTTTACAAACAGAGAGGGGCTGGTGGGAGATGTGGTTGGAGGCTGTCTTGGGCACAGCAACCATGAAATGGTGGAGTTTTCAATCATTGGTAAGTAAGGAATGGGGTCAACAAAACCTCTCCCTTGGGTTTCTGGAGGGTAGACCTTGGCCTAGTCAGGACACTGGANTCAGCATATTCAAGAGACTGGTTCAAACAATCTCTTGGGATACAGTCATTAATAGGAAAGCTAAGAAGGAAATCTTAAAGGCGCAGGAGCAGGCTGTCCCTGTGTGCCGAAAGGCAAATTATAGAAGACTAGCCTGGCTGAACAGGGAGTTTTCACTTAGAGTTTACAATCCTTGGAAGAAGGGCAAGCAATTCAGGGAGAGTACAATGATGTCATTAGGTCATGTAGAGAGAAAATTAGAAAAGCAAAAGCTCAGCTAAAAATCAATCTGGCCACTGCTATGAAATAAAATTTTNGGAGGGTAGACCTTGGCCTAGTCAGGACACTGGATCAGAGAGTCCCTTGGGAAACAGTCTTAATAACAAAAGGGTCCCATGAAGACTGGCCCTGCTTTAAGGACGAAATCTTGGAAGGTGGAGGAGCAGACTGTCCCTATGTGCTGGATGATGAGCCATTGTGGAAGAAGACCAGCCTGGTCTTCTGTTCATCCTGGCTGAACAGGATGCTTTTGCTGGAACTCAGGGAGAAGAGGTTACGACCTTTGAAAGAAGGGGCAGTACAACTCAAGAAGGATGATGGTAGGCCATGTAGAGAGAAAACTAGAAAGATGAAAGCTCATCTGGAACTCAGTCTGGCCACAACTATGAAATATAATAAAAAGTGTTTTTATAAATACTTTAACAACAAAAGCAGGGTCAAGGAGAATCTCCATCCATTACTGGACACACAGGAGAACATTGTAATTAAGGATGAGGAAAAGGTTGAAATAGTGAGGTTCTTTGCCTCAATCTTTAACAGAAAGACCAGTTATCCTTGGGGCAACCAGACTCTGAGCTGGTACACAGGGACAGGGAGCAGCATAGATGTCCTGTAATCCAGCAGGAAGTAGTGACCTGCTGAGTCATTAGACCCAAATCCACGGGACCAGATGGGATACACCCAAGGGCACTGAGGGAGCTGGCAGAAGAGCTCACTGAGCGGCTCTGCACCATTTATCCTCAGTCCTGGATAACCAGGGAGGTCTGGGATGACTGGGTTGGCCAGTGTGATGCCCATCTACAAGAAGGGTTGGAAGGAGGATCTGGGAAACTACAGGCCTGTCAGCCTCTGTGCTGGGGTGGAACAGATCATCTTGAGTGCTCTCACACAGCACACGCAGGAAATCCAGGGGATTGGGCCCAGCCAACATGGGTTTGGGAAAGGCAGATCTCGCCTGACCAACCTGATCTCCTATTATGACCAGGTGACCTGCCTAGAGGATGAGGGAAAGGCTGTGGATGCTGTCTATCTGACCTTCAGCAAAGCCTTTGACACGGTCTCCCATGGCATTCTCCTGGAAAAGCTGGCAGCCCACAGCTTGGACAGGCACACCTTCGCTGGGTTACAAACTGCCTGCACGGCCAGGCCCAGAGAGTGGAGGTGAACGGTGTCACATCCAGCTGGGGGCTGGTCACCCGTGGTGCTCTGCAGGGATCAGTGCTCGGGCTGGTCTTGTTCAGCATCTTTACTGACGATCTGGATGAGATCAACTGTACTCTCAGTAAATTCACTGATGACAGCAAGCTGTGTGGGAGTGGTGACCTGCTGGAGGGCAGGAAGGCTCTGCAGAGGGATCTGGACAGGCTGGATCAGTGGGCCAAGGCCAAAGGTATGAGGTTCAACAAGGCCAAGTGTCAGGTCCCGCCCTTGGGTCACAACAACCCCATGCGGTGCTTGGGACAGAGTGGCTGGAAAGGCCCAGTGGAAAAGAGCCTACAGGTGCTGGCCAGCATCCAGCTGGGAGTGTGCTCAGGTGGCCAAGAAGGCCAGTGGCATTCTGGCCTGTATCAGCAATAGAGTGGCCAGCTCAGCACTGGTGAGGCCACACCTCGAGTTCTGCATCCAACTCTGGGCCCTTCAGTTCAGGAGGAGTATTGAGGTGCTGGAGTGTGCCCAGAGATGGTCGATGGAGCTGGTGAAGGGCCCAGGAGCAGCTGAGGGAACTGGGCTTACTCAGCCTGGAGAAAAGGAGGCTCAGGGGTCACCTTACGCTCTCTGCAACTCTGAAAGGAGGCTGTAGCCAGCTGGGGTCAGTCTCTCCTCCCAGGCAACCAGTGACAGGACAAGAGGACATGGGGCCTCAAGCTGCACCAGGGGAGGTTCAGGTCAGACATCAGGAAGATTTCTTTACTGAAAGGTTGACCGGACATTGGAATGGGCTGCCCAGGGAGGTGGTGGAGTCCCCATGCCTGGAGGTGTTTAAGGAAAGACTGGACACAGCTATTAGTGCCATGGTCTTGTTGACATAGCGATGTTCAGTCATAGGCTGGATTTGATGAGCTCAGAGGTCTTTTCCAACCTAACTGACTCTGTGGTTTTGTTAGAGGAGACAAGGTGCCTGGGAAGGGCAGATGATATTTCCAATAATAGGTCTTCACTTTTCCAATGTTTTCCAATGTTCCAATAATAGGTCTTCATTTTTCCAGTGTTCTCATCTGCAGCTACGTAGTAACCTGCCTGCCCACCAAGAAGAGAATGATTTAGGGCCTTGCAAAACCTAAGTAAGTAGCACGGGGGCTTGGCTAGAGGACGGAGGTCCCAGCAGGGACTTTTGGAGGTAGTCCTCCACGTCATGGTTTCACGACCCTGTGCTGTCTTGGGTTCCTAAACTCCTCTCCAGGGCAGATGGGGGTGGTCACTGACTACTGCCCTACTGTGGGTGCGCTGCAGCATCCCCCCTACCCTGCAGCAAGCACCACCAGCCCACACCCTCCTGACCTCCTGCAGCAGCGCCTCCCCTTCCCGGAAGACAGGAGGTGGCAAGGGAGAGAGAGAATTTCTACATCAGCACCTCCTGGCACCTAGCAGCACATACGCTTGCCTCACATGGCTGCAGGTGGGGCAGCGTGTTAGAGCAGCTGTAGTGCAAGGAGGTGAAGGCTTGTGTGTTAGTCAGAAACAAAACTGCTTAAACCCCTCTGCATTTAACACCAGCATAACCCAGCAAGACTGCTTTGCTTCAGTGGCCCCCAAAGAGACTGGACAAACACTCTCAGCAGCAACCTGCTTCACCTTCATTTATTTTTGTGTTTAAGTGTGCATTTTTTTCCAACCACACCACATTTCTACAGCATCTTTACACTATCCACCACTTCATGCTTCAGCAGTTCCAAGTTTCTCCAGTTAGTTGCTGGTATCACTACGTAAGCGTTTCACACTCTTTTCTACAGATCCAGCCAATTCCTAAGTCAGACCATTAGACCTAAAAGAAGGTGGAGGTGTCCAACAGACTCAAGAAATGCAATAAAAGCCCATGCTCAAAGCTTGGCATGATTGGAAGTTAAATCAATTTTGAAAGACATTCCTATTTGGTTTTAAAACACAGGATTACACTCAAGCATTTGCAACTGTATCCCCAGCATCAGTATTTGTCAAGGCTCAAAGAAAGTTACAGGTTTGCAAGTTCTAGCTGCATTACCGGTTTTACAGAAGTCACATTTATAATCAGAACCCTCACCATTAGTTAATATCAGAACTGATACTGACCCAAGCCAGTGAAAAAACTATTAAACTCCAATTAAAACCTTTAAAGTATTAAATGTTTCCTAAAAATAAAAAAACAACAAGAAACCCTATTTGATTACTCAAGAACATTAACAGAGAAAGATCTGAAGCATAAGTCCGTGCATGACTGACAAAATCCTTGCATAAAGCAAATTTACAACAAATAACAGTACACCCTGAAAGAATGGCGGGGGGAAGGGGAGGAATCAGTCAAGTCAGAAAGGGCAAGCAGAAAAAGCAGAAGTAACAGATCTAAGTCTATGAGGATATATCAGATTGCTACAGGCCACACACAAACTTAGGTGAACAGTCAAAACAAAATGTTCCATTTTTTACCCTCCTTACTTGGTCAGGAGGTCACTGGTCAATGTACAGATTTAACGCATTTCTAGGTATAATGCCTGAAAAAATAATTTGTATAGGAACAAAATTACTCAAAGCACGTAATTTCCTAAGCTAAAACTAAGTAGCACTGGGTATGAAATTCTTTAAAACATTCACCTGCAAAATGAAGAGACCATAAACAGCTCGGAAGCCCCCTGCACGCTGATGGACCTGAGCGCCTAAGGCAGCGTCTTTGCCACTCACTGCTGCTCACCATGGTACAGAACACTCTGGTTTGGCTCTTACGTACCTCATGTTACTGGCCTAACTCAAAACTAAGCCTACTCTGTTTTCAGTTCTGTTCTCCCAGTCTAAGTCTCCTGTAATGTATCACTTAATTCGGCATTAAAACACTTTCTGAAGACATGGGAGCAACATGTTGCTGTCACATTTTAAAGCAAGGGAAGCGCAGCAGATGCAGCAGTTGTTGCCAAGCCAGATGAGGTGAGAGCACTTGGTTCATCCACTGTCACTAACCAGAAAGATGTCTGACATCCTGCAGGCCTGCAGGTCCAGCCCTGTGCAAATGTGACAGTCCAATGAGTTACAGGCTGAAGGAAAAACAAAACTCAGCACTGTCCTGTCCCCTTCCTGGCATCTGGGACTGGAGCTCCCAGCACCCAGGTAAGGCTTGCAGCATGGAAGTCAAAAGTTCCACTCCAGCTCTTGCTTACTGTCTCTGTTTATCAGTGAAGACTGCTACCAAGAGCAGTTCATGATTTCTTGACCACACTGCAAAAAGAATTGCATTTTTCAGAAGTGGTCCATGAAGCTTCTCTACTGACTGTTTAAAGATACTGTAATAAGACACTAGACAACACATTTTAAAAACATATTTCAATTGTATTACATGTTCTTTCAAACTGTGAAAATCTATCTGGCTTGGTAATAAAACAAATTCGTATGCTCTATGCTACTTTGAAAACGTGTTTCACATGCCCAAAGTTAAGACAGTTTTCCTATGCCATATACTAGAGAACTTACCACACTACTCACTGAGAAGGTGCATCCCCTTTCATACTCACAAAACACTACAAATTGTTCCTCATTTCTGCAATTAATTTGATTTAAGGGACAAACAGAGGTAACAAATTAAATTCCTTGGGGTTGGCTTTTCTTGTTGGGAGGTTAGGAATTTTTTGGAGGGGGGGAGGAGTGTGCCTGATTTTTATTTTTATATAGGCAAGAGGGGAGAAATAAAATTACTATCATGAAGCGAAGAGTCAAACTAAATTAAAAGACAACAAAAAGAATTAATACTTTACTTCACAAATATCCCCTATTAGTCATATCTTTTAAGGCTTACGATGCTTACACAGTTTGTTTTTGTTTAGAATACTCTATTGTTTTACATAGGAGCACATGAAAGCCAGTTTTAGTCAAAAAATTCATCCATCCCCATGTTAAGTTTTGCCATTTAAAAAAAAATTAAATTCACTAAAGTCCTGCAGACAAGACTCTGTCCGTGAATGATCCCTCAGGCCTGCAGAGCACAGAACTGCTGAAACACAGCCAGAATGTGGTGGTCCAGTTCAGCTGTAAACAGGAGGTTCTCTAGCGTCACCATGTACTGCTGGATTATCTGGTGGTGCTGGCAGATAAAAAAAACAAAACCAAACCACATGTGTTTACTGTTTTTATATTTATATTAGAATAGGCAGAGAAGTCAAGATATGTAAGAGCCACAAATGTTCTTATCTGAACTTTTTAGCACATTTAATTTCCACAACATAGCAGCCATGGATAAGAAAAGCATAATACAGAGCTGCTACTAACTCCAAGAACAAAGCCTGTGCTGAAATCCTGCCTTGTGCTTCCTGTAACTCTTCACTCATGGATCCTGAATTGGGTGCAGGACACAATGCCACTGCAAGTATCTTAGGAGAATCATGGTATTTCGTTTCCTCTGAAGACACATCTACTACCAGGGAAGGGCTCATCCCAAGGGAGAATTACACCACCCCTCCCCATTCTTCAACATATCTCATGCTCACACAGGTATAACTTCCTGTAACTAGTCACTTTCATCCAGCCACCTGTGCTTGCTAACTGATTTAATACAGAGCCAAATACTCAAAAATTATGTTTAAGAGATGTTTATGTACCTCACTAAAAGGAATCCTGCAATACTTTAATTCACTTATTTAAAACATGTCTATTTTAGCATTCTTGTTTGTTCACAACTTTGCCCTTCCTATTAACACGCAGTTAAGTGGAAGTCAGTGAAATTCATAATCACATCTTGAAATATTTTTGCAGTATTCTTACAGTGAGGGAGTTCTCCACTGAGGATCAGTCACTCCACCGGACTGTGGCAGCGATTTGGCCGGAGCCAGAGAGTTGTGACCCGACCCCACACCAGCCTTTGGGGAAAATGTGCTGCTGCCACCTACTGCTACTCCCGTGGAGCACTCAGCTCTTCATCACCGGAGCTTTCCCAATCCAGCACTGCACTGCCAACAACCTTCCAAACTGAGAAATGAAGCTTACCTGCAGGAAGATCTGCTGCAACCTCTCTATACAGCTCTTGTACCAAGGTGTAAATACATCAATTCCACCAGTCTCGCAGCGCACTAAGTGCTCCGTTAACAACATTATGAAACGCTGCAGTAGAGGGGAAAAAACCCAAACTTATTCAGTCTCATCAAATTAAAGCAGAATCCTAACCTCAGGTAAGACGATCTGGAGTCAGAAGCTTTGAACAGCACTGTGAGAATAATTATTTTGCTTGGCAAACACTGAATTTAGTATGAAAATAAACCGATTACTTTCTGGTTGTTCAGGAAATTGTGTGCTAGTAGAACTCTTCTTCTCCTAAGCACTTGAAACTCATCAGGTCCTTCTCAGAACCAGTCTTTGCAGACAGATGATCTGGACTGGCTCTAATCCACAGTAAACTCATCAACCTCTTTCCACATTCTTATTCCAAGAAGATGCCCAAGATACAAGTGATGCTGAAAGCTTGTAAATCAAGTTAACTTCTAAACCTAAAGAAGGGACTTTGCCCATCATTACCTGGAATATAACAAGGAAGAGATTCTTCTGCTCACTCTGGGCTGACTCTACTTTTTCCTGCAAACGCTCTATCTGCTCTTCCAGTGGTCCATCTTCCCGATCGGTGCTTCGATCATCATCGTCATCGTCATCATCGCTGTCTCGCTGTAAATGACAACAATACAGGACTTAACCAGAAATTTGGCAGGTGTGGATACCATTAATACCCTCCAGTTCCATGTGTGAAAAGGTCTGCAGAACAACTGAAGAGCTGCACAGAATTCCAGATAAAATTTGGAAGGAAAAATGCCAATATGGGAAAGCCCTGAAAAAAAAATTAGTATCAAGATTTCAGAGAAACTAGAGCAAGCATAAAGGTTTACCAGAATTAAGGGGTTTTCCTCTAGGAAGGTGCCATAGGCTGACAGTCCAGCTGAGGTGCCTCTACACCATGGCATGCAGCATGGGCACAAAACAGGAGGAGCTGGAAGCCATTGTGCTGCTGGAAAGTTATGACCTTGCTGTCCTTCCTGAAACTCGGTGGGATGAATCCCAAGACTGGAGTGTGACTAACGATGGCTACAGGCT
>VXBT01004259.1:0-136567 GCA_013400235.1 Oriolus oriolus | reverse complement strand
TCCAGCAGGTCAGCCTTCAGCCTACACTGAGGTGCAGGACCCTGCATTTCCTTTGTTGAATTTCAGGCAGTTCTCTGCCCATCTCTCCAGCCTGTCCGGGTCCCTCTGAAGGGCTGCACAGCTCTTTGGGGTATTGGTTACTCTTCCCAGCTTTGTGTCACCGGTGAAGTCACTGAGGAGGCACCTGTCCCCTTGTCCAGGCCATTGATGGAGAAGTTAAACAATACTGGGCCCAGTATTGAACCTTGGGGGACACCACCAGTGACAGACCTCCAACTAGACCCTGTGCCACTGATCACAACCCTCTGGGATCTGCTGTTCAGCCATTTCTCAATCCACCTCACTGCTCATCCAGTCCATACTTTCTAAGCTTGTCTACGAGGATGTTGTGAGAGACAGTGTCAAAAGCCTTGCTGAATTCAAGCTAGACAATATTCACTTAAAAACCAGAGAGTTTAACAAGCATGGAATACAGTGTGACATGCAGCATGACCTAGTCATCTCCATGAAAAAATACTGTATATTAGTGGAAATTAGTTGTATTTATTTTTAATTGCTCTGCAGGAGCACAGCAGTAATAAATGACCCTTAGAACACAGCCCTTGCTGTGTTCATTTTTTAAATCATTTTTTAATAAATTCTGCTGTTTGCAGAGATTTCCTTGAGTTCAATCCATAGACCCAAAACTACCTCCCAAATCAGTCATGTTATCCCATTAATAGAAATATTTCCATAAACTTCAGTGAATTTTAGATCAGGTAAGTAGGGAAGTATTTTGCAATATTACAATCTTCCTGAAAATGTTTCACAAAGGTGGAGAACATAAACTCAGTTGATATTATAAATCTTAAGTTAGTCATTGCTTCTATCGTATCTTTCTAGAGGAACTGTGGTCAATCAGTTGTTCTTTCACTTCTTGTCTTCCCTTGCTCCTTCCTCCTTGAATCTACTTTTTTCACTTTTCATGTGCAATGAAATGAAAACATATTTCCTAATAGTTTGGGGTTTTTTTTCTGAACAAAAGAAAAAATGAGATGAGAACAGAGGCATCCTGTTGTCCTTTTTGGATGTGATATGATGTGACAGACTGACATAATCTTCAAATTTTATATATATTCTGACACCATATGCCTAATCTTAATTGTGTAACAATTAATTGATAGTTAAAAATTTAGAAGAGAGGGCTAAAATTTACTAGGAAGCCATGTGAATGTGGGACTGGTTATCATGACAAGGTTACACAGGACAATACGACAAAGACCACAATAGAGCATTGCCATCTCCTCAGTTTGTATGCTGCTTGCTGGATTACACTGCTTTTTCTTTGGTAACAGTTAATGATATTTAATAGATCTCAGCTACATTTATTACATAGGTCTTGGTTATTCATTACATATGTGTAAGACATCTTTGCAAGTTGGAGGATATAGTGAATAAGTCACTTGATCTAAGTAAGGTTTAAGGTTAACATTTGAATATTTGGTACAGTAATAGTGTTTTAAGAAGAAGCAGTATCATTTTTATCACACACTGATCATGGTTATTTAAAAACAAATATTACAACCAAGATGGAAATAAGTTAGATGTGACACAGTTACTTAGTCAAATGGAACAGATAAGAACTCAGTAACTTTTTATTATGCTTTTATCTTGATAGTTCATGTTGGCTCCAAATCAAGTTTTGAGAAGTATAGAAAAGATGATATCATTATTTCAACCCCACTGTAGTTGGTAGTCCCCAAATTTAAAGCCACAGAAATCCATGCTTCAAAAACATGCATCTCGTGAGAGAAAACTGACAGAAAAAGTAGTATTCTTTGCAGCTGTAAAAACAATGGTTGAAAGGAAGCTGATGGTGATATCATACATCTGTGGTAGAACCAGATATCAAACTGGGGGAGTAATCCAACATAATCATAGGACCAGAGAATAATACAAACTGGAAGGGACTTTTGGAGATCGTTGGGTGCAATCCCCCTGCCCTCAAAGCAGGGTCAGTTTAGACTTGGCTTTGCTTACTGAGAAGATTGTCCAGCCAAGTTATGAATACCTCCAAGGACAGAGATTTCACAGACTCTCTAAGCAATCTCTCTCAGTATTTAGCTACTTCCATGGTGAAACCAAACTTCATATATGATGGCAATTACAACTTTTCCCTTTGTTTCACCAGTGCATATCCCTAAGATTTCAATTCCATTCTCCTAAAAGCAGTGGAAGATAGCAATAGGATCCACCCTCAGGCTTCTCCGAAGCCCATTTCTCTGAGTACCTCCACCTTCTCCTAGAACATAACATGCCTAAGTCCCCTGCCCACGCAGCGGCCTCTCACTCGCCTTGCTCACGTGTGCCAAGGTCTTCCTCATACAGGGAAGCACGGAAGTGGGCACTGCTCCTGATGGCCTGCCAGAAGAGAGGTGACATCCGTTTGCTCAGTGTGCTGGGTACAGTCCTGCTGGCACAGCCCGGTGCCACCGGCCTGTGTTGCTGGATGAGCACACAGCTGACTCGTGTCCGGTTCGTCCCCCATCTCTCACTGTGCAAAGGTCCTTTCTAGCCAGCGGTGCCCAGCCTGGGCTGGCAGCAGCACAATTTTGGGCTGGTGTCAGATTCCTGTGTCCGCCTCAGGAGTGGCCTAATCTTCCCAGGTATCTGCAATAGACAAAGAGGCCGATCCTGTGGCTTTTATTCATGTGTTCTTTACAGCTGTACCAAGCTATCAATGTTTTCATTATCAGAAGTGTCAAAGGCTGTGGAACTAATGTCTGGCTTCAAGGAAAATAAATTATCATTGAGGAAGCTACTTGAACCAGGCCCTGATTTTAACCGCTCTGTATCAGCTTGATTAAATCAACACTGGATGGGACTACCAATAACATTGGTGGGTTTGATTGAATTGCAATGCTTCAAACAATCATGAAATACCTTTTGAGTAATAAAATGTTCTACTTTTTGTCCTCTGCTTCATTCTAGTTTCATCTGTGTGAAGGGAAAATATTTTTTCTAAATCAAAATAAGGGAAACAAGTCTGAAAATTCATTAAATCTGTCTGGGTGACAAGGAAAAACAATTAGAAACTGGTATTAGATGGGTATTTTGATGTTTTGGTATGGGTCTCTGCCTGCTTCTACAGCAGAGCAAGACTTGCAAACTAAATAATTCTTTACTCATTGATTTTTTGTAAAAAAAATATATAAGTATGTTCTCTAGCAGAAAAGGATCAGAATCTGATTTTTTTTTGTTTCAGATGTGCTTTTTAATTTTCTTGTGTTTCCTTTATAACTAGGGTGTACAGAGCCTTGTGTCTTTCTCTCAGTGTTCTTCCTGACATTCTTAGGCTAAATGCACAAGGGGTTTTTTTCTGTATGCTATAAACAGCAGTGTGACTAGAATGAAAACCAATCTGCCACGCTAAAATCATTTTGATCATGCTCAGGAATCCCAGTAGACATTTTGGTTTTCTGTATCCTTTTCTTGGAATGAATAGGAATAAAGATGTCTATCTCATCAACCTAAATATATTTCCAATCTGATTCATCCTGCAAAGGAGATTAGAGCATCTTAATGCTATGGTGCTGCTTTTCCTTCATTGGAGAGAAGTAGTTGATAAAATGGATGTTTAAATTCTCATCACTTAGTATCTAATAGCAGTCAGCAATTTAAATAAGAGTGTTCAAATGTATTACAGGTAGTGCTCGTGCCTCCTGCTAACTCTCACTGCACTTGGTTTAGGGTTTCAGTACTTTCTTTAAAATGCCAATATTAAGATAAAATGCAGGATTTAATTTTGAAGCTTACAGTATAATCCAGAGTATTTATTGAAGCCAAATTTGCTCCAATCAGTGCTCATTGGTTTTGGGTGCTCTCTGAAGTCAATAGAATTTCTGCCCTAACCCCACACAAATTCAGGCATATCACCAAAATTAACTTTTAGATAATTTGAAATTAAATCTACTCCATTACAAGCGTATATATTTCTCCCCTTTTTATATAGCAACATCACTGTTAGTGGTTTCTTGTAACAGCTGGGCCACTGAATTAATGATCAGTTCTGAGAATATCTGCCTGAGCAACTCCTACAAAATGTGTGGAGTTCTTTTCCTAGTGCATGGTCTCATTTTCAGTCAGTGATTAAACTGACTAAATTAAATTCACCTAAGGAAAATTTAAAAGCCCTTATATCTTCCATGGTTGTGTTGCACAAATTAATAATTTTTTTCCAAGGCACAACAGTATTTTTAAGATAAACATTAAGCAGGTACCTAATATTTTTAGGTTCTTTTTAATATTCACGGAAATTGCTATTCTGCAGCTCATGAACTGTTCCATGAACAGTTCTGTTGAAAAGAAAAAAGACTTACTATGCAGCACAAAGTAACTGATTTTTTCCATCATATAGAACATAATTTTAAAGTTATAATTGACAGAGTGTTCTGCCTTTTTAACTAGTCAGTTAGGCTTTTGTTGTTGTTGCTGTGTGAGAAATGCTGTGCAGCCTTGTGTCCTGTAAAAGAGTAATAAAGGATTTTGAAAGTCTCTGTTGCTTTAAGAGACACAAGTCAGGATCCTAATGGGTGCTCCTCTGTCTGAACAAGATCCCTGCCTTTAGGTATTGATTAATTCTTTGTAAATGAGAGCTGCTGCTCAGCCAGTCTTTTGGACTGTTAAAAGTCCACAGTGTGATGGCACACATAACGCTCTCCGTGTTGAACTGAGTGTGGAGTGAATTAAAATTATTAACAAGTCCCCCCTCTAAAGGCCATTTGCTAGGCAATAAATCAACAAGGGATACCACAGCATGATGAAACTGTTACAGCCCACGGTTATTACAACACATGGGGCACTGTCAGAGGACTTTAATCTCCCTCAGGAAAAATAATTTATTACAGCAACATCCTCTGAACTTCCCTTGTTGATACCAAAATTATTGGGATGAAGCATTTGGCAAAAGCAACACTGCCATTGCTAAGCAGGTTGCATATAGCCATTCCTTTTATGAATCCACATCAGTACCTTCAGTAGTGAATACAATTATCTGATTTTGAAGCAGAGACACGGTGAAAGCAAAAATCTCGTATTTGAGGCAATTTGACAATATTGTTTGACACATTTTAAATGTCCTTCTAATTTTAATGATGAGAGAGAAGATTTATGTACATGAACTAAGTATAAAATTCTTTATTTGGGTTTAAGAACCGTCCCAGTAATCCCACTGTATGCTTGAAATCATGCAAAACATGCTTCTGCAGGCAGAATACTTCCAAGCTTGGGCAGAAGATGTGGGAGTCTGACTGGGCCTTTGACACACGTATGTTTCTCTGGAAAGAGGTGGAAAGCGTTAAGCTATCTGTAACAGACTTCAGTGTCACTCGGTGCCCAGACACTGCTCTGGATCCAGCTGCCCTCAGTGGCTCTGTGCTGCTTTCCTACAGACACCCACAGAGATGCTTTGGCTGGGGATGGGCAGAGATCGATCTGTCGGGCCAAAGAGGATGTGGGTCACTGTGTTCGCTCCGTCTGGGCTGCAAGCAGCTGACTGCTTTAACAAGAACATAGTAGCTGGGAGCACTTATGTCAAGAAATACTTTTACTGCCCGAACAGTCACGTTTCAAAGAGCATAGAAAGGGCTTGGACTGATATCTGCCCTGTATTATTTCCATATGTTGCCTCTGCTGAAGGGAAAAACCAGAATATCTGCTAGGCCTTTGGACAAGGCTGGGGAGGAAAATTGGCTCAGAAATATTTGCCACTTTTTTCAGTATGAGATGAAAAACTTAACCATACTTCCTAAGTAGGCTAGCCAAGCTCAATTGTGATGAGGTATTAAGTAAAACAAGCTAAATGTAAGCAAGTGAGAAATTACTTATGTAATCTGAATATGCAGTCATTGATTGTACTGGGCTTTTTGCTTTGTAGGGTTTTGTTTGTTTGCTTGCTTGTTTTGAGGTTTTGTTTGTTTGTTTTGGGGTTTTTTGGGGGTTTTTTTGGGTTTTTGGTGGTTTGGTTTTGTTTCTGTTTGCGGTTGTTTGTTTGTTTTTTTGTTGGGGGGGCATGTAGCACCTTTGCTCCAAAAGGTATACAGAAAACCAGATGGAAGTTTTTTATCTCCTGTATAACTTATAATTCCACAACTGAGTGTATTGACATGAAAATTTTTATTGGCATGAAGATTTTTCCCCCATCTGCTCCAGTTCTACACAATCTTTTAAGTATAAGGAAATGCCAATAGTCTGTTCTGAAAATCATGAAGAACCATGTATTCTCCTTTCCCTACTTACATGCCTACATGGTTTTTGTTATGTGGCCTAAAGCAGACAGGCACCAGCCTGCAATGCAGGTACACCAGGGCATGCAATAGCAAAATGAATGTGGTAAAACATTCTCATTCAATGATGCTATAAGCACCTATTCTGTCCAGGAATGTGGCATTTCAGGACCCTGAAGGCCAGATAGGTTGTGGCTGAAGGGCTTCCTGGGAAGAAGGAATTGGAGATCAGTATTGAACTACACTGGTGAGTCAGATCCAACACACAGACATAGGAAAGACATTCGTATATTGCCAGATTTACTCATAAATGTTGTACTACTCATTTAAGTAAAGTTATACAAATATACGTCTGAGCAGTCTCTTTTGTTCTTTTTTTCTAGAGTACTCAACTTCTAAAAGTTTTATTTTCTTAAATAAATATTTTAATAACTAAATGTCTCCTACAACAGCTAATTCTGTCTATAAAGGCATGTATTTTTCAAATTCACAAGGGATTCATTTTTTTTGAGCTTCTGGTTGCATAGACCATTAGAATTCTTGGCCCCTGCTCTCTTAAATAGACCCAGTTGGGCAAACACGGAGAAGCAATCATGCATGGATACACAATCAGATTTTTAACGTAATGGACAGGATATGCTTAACAGAAATACCAGAAACCTGTAAAAGAGTTACAGCTATTCCTGGTAGCAACAGCGAAACTTCAAAAGCCTTTAGTCTACCTTGTCCTATAATTTCATCTTCTCTTTTTCTTTTGTGTGTATTTCTCAGACAAAATGCTAACAGTAAAATCATTCCAGGCATGTGTCTTCTATTAACTTGTTGAACTCAAGAAACTTACAACACTCCATTAGAATGATTTCCCCTCTCCCCAAGATGCCCTGCCACAAATCATAGAGCAACTTTAAGCATTACTTGCTTATTCCTGAAAATACTGTAGTCCTGAAAAAAACACTGAAAATGCCTTTCCAAAAAGAGAAGTTTAATTCTGAACTGTGGCTCAGGGGCATTGCAGGCTTCTGCTCTGAATTATCTTAGACAAATTTGATAGCCTGGGGTTGTGTTAGTTGAGATTGATTGAAATGTTAGTTGGGTTTAATCCTGCTTCTTGGGAAAAAAGAATATAAACTGCCAGCAGAATGGTAGCCCTGAATGAGATGGTCAATACATAAGCTCTCCCAGAAATCTGAAGTATTACATTTCACATTTAATTATTTAATAGAATCTGTGCCAAAATTAATATGATCCATATCAGAAGGGAACGATTAATGTTTTTATGACATTTTATTAGAGCAAGTTTAAGTTCATTTTTCAAAACCATGATCATACTTACTATTTTTATATGGCTCCTTGAAAGTCTTTCCCCAGAATGAATCCTATGAATTTTCTTTTGTGTGAATGGAACTGAGCCTTCTCGTTAAAAAATGATGAACAGTAATTAGAACATAAATTATTTAAAGGTCTTGTAGTTTAAGCAGACATAAAAACTGGCAGGCAATTAAATTCATGGTAAACTCTAGGGGATACTGGTGGAAACAGGTGGAAGCAAGTATTTTATGAGATCTTAGGACAAGCTTAGGGCTCAAGAGATGGTGACATGTGGATGAAAACTGGCATTTTTCAGTCTAATGCTGGCTTAACAAGATGTATAGGAAACCCTATTACACTGGTGTGAATGTCCCCTGTGGGCCAGAGTGGGGCTAAAGCTCTGCATTTAGAGCTCCAGATGGGAACAGCCAGCCCCCTCTTTGCAAGCTTCCTCTTGCTTCCATCCCTATATATGCATAAATATCTGTGCTGTGCATAGGCTTTGGAGACCAGTTCCACAGCTGCTGAGAAGCCAAGCGGAGCAGAGAGCATTCTGACAAAGGAGCAAAGCTTGCCAGCATCAAGGAATTTAGAGGAGGGGATGCTAAGGGCTCTGATGCATTGTACCTACCCTGCCCACATAAAAGCAGGAAACTTAGGATAAGCAAATATTGCCAAAATCTCTCTGCCTAATGGAAACAAATGTAATTTTAAAATTTTCAACAACAAAAAAGGTTGTTTAATATTCATTTCCCTTTTTATGCTAGAACCAGCTATTATTTATAATTTTGTAGAAAATGTTTGTAGACTAACTTACCTCTCTTCTTAAGAAATGCGTGACCATCATGTTGAACCACAAATCTCTTTTTATTAGCTGTATGAGCATGCAGTGTGTACAAATCTATACATTTTTACTCCCCTTACGTGTGTTTTACATTTGCAGTAAGTAGCATGAAATCATAGGTGTGGTCAAACAAGCTGGGTTAAGAAGCGTATACACATTTAGTATTTCCTTTGTACACTGAGGCAAAGGTTTCCTTATGCTGCCTGACTTTATTTGTGTGAGCAAGCTGAAGATGTGCAAGAACTGACCCCAAGACTACCGTGAGGCTATACAATGATTCCCTTCAGGTTGCTGAGCCTTGTTATTTTAATGTATTTCAGGACATCTCCACTTGGTGGGTTGGTTGGTTTGTGTGCTTCTCTGAGCCTGGGCCTGCCAAACAACAAACAGCCATCTAATATAACCCAGCATGGATCTTACGACTACCTCGTGTGACAGCATTTTTGAAAGCATTATCAAGACTCTACTGGATGTGTTACTGCCTTAATGGGTTTTTTTCTTCATTCTCCCAGGAGAGTGGAAATTGCAGCTCAATAACACGGGTTTTTAATTACTTCTCAGCACACTTCTCAGTCCGGTGAGGCTGTAGACCAAAGATGGCTGCTCTTTTCTGAGAAGATAAAACACTCTGAATGCTACAAAGAAGACAGAAAATTCAGCCTGTAGAAAAATGAAGATTTCAGCAGTTATTCCTGTTCAATTTAGGGAAAATACATCTAAATTCAGAATTTCTAAAATGAAAATTCTGGGAAGCAGATGTTTTGAACCATTCTGTTTCGTTTCCACTCTGTGTGCATGAAAAACCACAAACTTTCAGTTCAGAAGGGCCAAAACAGGTTGCTTTATTCTTTACACCTCTTTTGATTTTCAACTAAATGATATTTCAACGAAACCAGTGTTTCAGCTTTTGGCATTGTTAGAAAAAGGCGTTGTTAGGCAAAATAATTATTTTATTTTTCCTAAAAGACAGTTTTATTTCTATTTGGTTTAGTTGTCCTTGCTAAAAATTCCCTTCTCTTTAATGTCAGGACACTGCTGCTAGAAGCAGGCTGAAAAACCTTCGGATCTGACTCCAAAGAAAGGCTCCATGGGAGGTGTCTTCAGTGGACTTCATTAATTTCTCTGTATTGTTTCTGCTTGCCTGCATACAAAGCTGCAGTCCTGAAGCATCTGCGTATAGCTCTGCAGATAATGAACTTTTCCACTGTAAAGAACTTTTCCACTGTAAAAACCTTTTCCTAGTCCTAGCATTTCTACAGCCTCCTGCATACCAGACATCTACACTGGGAGGCAGGCGTGATAATACATCACAGGCTCTGGACTCAGCTCTGTGGCACCCAAACTGGATGAAGTTCAGTTCTGATCTCAGGGTGACTAAGAAGAGGTGGAACCCCGATGTAAGCCGTGTGTCCTGAGCACGCCCTCGGGAAACTGCGAGAGGCAGCACTGAGGTAACCTCCTTCGCTGGAACTGTCGGCATTCCAGCGAGGGTGGAACCGGGCTTAGCAGGTTTGCTGAAGAGCAAGCCTCCTAATTCAGACAGTTCTGTGAGAATCACAAATTTCTGTTGGAAACAAAATACCAGTTGCAAGTCCTCATACCTCTGGAAGAAAGCTGGACAGCGTAATGTAATGACGTTGTTATGGTCCAGAAAGGTAAAAGCGAAGAACCTCGGCACAGGCAATCAGCTGATTAAACTAATATTTGACTCACAAAAATTATTACCTTTTTTTTTCCCTGTAAACCTTCCGTTTTTGAGGCTTGACTAAACAACTAAACAAACTAAACTTGTGAATGCTAAAGATTAAACATTAAATTCTGGATCCTCTGATTCTGTGTGCTCAAACATTGCACTAGAATATGATGATCCTTAATTTGGTGAGGGTTCTTGAAAGTAGTAATTCCTCATTTAGCAGAACTGCCCTGGTTCATTTCCGGGAGGCCTCTACATCTTTGGAGCCAAAGGTACAATTGGCCAATGTGAAAACTTTGTTGTGTTGCACAGAGTATACTAATACTATGTATGCCATTAAAGTATGCTATAGCCCAAAACTTTTTTTTTTATAGTTTTCTTAAATTTTTTGAGCTATTTAAATAATTTTAAAATCAATGAGGACATGTAGACGGGCAGATTTTGGCACTACATTATGCGGTGTGCACAATGAATTGTACAATTTCATGATGCAAAATAATACTGTAAGCTATTAGGGCACTGTTTCCTGTTTATAATCCACATCTGATTTCTGTGCTGCAGAAGCAGACTTAAAAGTTCCAGAACCCCCTAAAGAATTGATTATTTTTAGGTCTTTGGAAGGTTTGTGATCTTTAAATCCAGCCGTATTTCTTTGACTGAATCCGGTCACGTGTAACTGTTAGTAATAATGAACTATTTTAAATACCTAAAGAAAGCTTTTAGCTTGCATTACAGCTTAGCACAGCATGCACAACACATAGCTGAGCAAATGATGTAGTTTTACCACTCATGAAAACAGTCCTATATTTGACAGGAATTTGACTAAATGGTAGTCAGTAGGCTTACCAGCACTTTTATTTCTTTGCTGTAGAATGAAAATACAGCTAAATACACAGATTAATAATGCATATTATTGCTGGGGAAACAATTTCCTTTTCAGCTTTTTATATGGTGTCATAAATCTTAAGATACAGTTTTCAGAGTTGCACAGGGTATTTGACTATTTCCTTTTTATTTCAATTGCAAATGAACATATAAATGCCAAAGGCCTGGATTTTCAAAGCACCTTGAGGGACTGCTGATCTTACTCATGATTCTTCTTCCCATTTAGGGAAGAAAATATTTGAAGTTAGTATATTAGCAGTGGTGTCCAGAAATACCACAGTCTTGAAAGTATTTTTCTCTCTGTAAAACAGAAAAACATCATAAATGTAGATACTAGTGACTAAAAAGCCTCATTTATAAATGAAAGAGGTGGTCACTACATTGCCAAAATTACTACAGCCTGGAACTGTGATTAGGACCCCACTACACTAAGTGTTGTACATGCAGTGTAAAATAAACCATATCCCCAAGAAAGCATAAAATCCACACAGAAATGAAACATGAATGAAAGCAGTGCCATGATAAGCTTACATGTGGGAGACTGAATGAACTGCTGTGGAGGCTCTTAAAGCACCACATATTAAAAATACTTATTATGGCTTCATCCTTTGTGCCAATATTTACTTCATTTGAGAATTTAAGTGTCATGTAAAAAAATTATTTACTTTAAAAATGATGAGCCATTTTATTTCTATTTAATAGAAATCTAATAACTTTGAGGATCAGACTTCTTCTCTGTTCAACAGAAAGCCATTTTATTTTCAGTTCCACTTAGAGACTGCAGTGGCCAGGGGATCTTGGGTCTCATAATGCCAACCTGGCAGATCCTAACTTGTTTGCTTTACCAGTGTGTGGAAATCACAAAGTCCCTTGGGACTGGCACAACACAAAAAGGTCAGGCTTAGTGATTATGTGCTATGCAAAGGCAGAAGTACTGACCAAGGAACTGTAAAATGCCAAGAAGGAATCATGATGAGAGAGACATAGCTTGAACTCATCTCCTTTCTGGGAATTAAAAAGCTGACAGGCACACTTATCCATTACTTCTCTCAGTTCAGTCCCAAACTCGACATGGGAATCAAGCATTTCAGCTTTTTTTCCTGACTTGAGGCCAATCTTCTTTCAGAAGAGAGCTGAAGCAGGTGCTCCAAAATTTATCTAACAACTCACTAGTACAAGGACTAACATGGGCTACAGTCTTTAAATCACTTCCTTCCTTCCTTCCTCGCTCTCTCTGCTTCCCCCTTCTCATTTCTCCTTTCCGTTTCTCTCTCCCTCCCTTCCTTCTGGTTTTAGTCATCAGCCAGCAAAGCGCTGTAGAATAATACCTTGTGAGTCTCTGCTGCCTAAGCTGCCCCCGGCTGTGTTGAACAATTAAATATTCATGGAGGTCTGCAAGAGAGGAGGCATGTTTGAGACGAGGGAGAGAGCCTGCAGTCCGGTGAGAGCATTAAGTTAGGAAAGGTGAGATATGCTTCTTCTTTCCAATCAATAAGTAATATAAGAATTTAATTATTTAGTGAAGTGGATATCAGGAATCTGATCTCTCTCTTATCCATGTGACACTGATGTGTTGCTATTTCTGGTTCTCATTTATGCAATAAATTATTTATATATATAAACTGTGTGTGAGGTTTTGAGTTTATTTATGTGTGAAGTGTAGCACGTGGAATGGTGGTCCCACATCCAAATGCAGTATGATGGGCTCTGAGATGGGCATTACCATTTAGGAGCAAGGCATTGGAATCACAGTATAGAGATGCATGCTAAGTCCAGTGCTCAGCAAAGGTCAAAAAGAAAATCAAACATCTGGAATTACGTGAATAGGAAAAGATAATGAACGAAAACTGCATTAAACCATTGAATACATCCATGGTTTATCAACACCAGAAATGTCATGAACAGTTATGGTCCTCTGACCTCACAAAATATATACTGCAACTAGAAAACTTTCAGAGACAAGGAATTCAAAAGAATGGAATGACTCTCACATAGACAATGATGGCTAGCAATCTTCAACATGGAAATTAAGGCAGCTTAATCATGACAGAAGTCTTAAAAATCATGAGTAGGATAGTGAGCTGTCATTTGTCTTATTCAACATAAGAAAATCAGGACCATCAAATTAGGGTAGTGGGGGCTGACAAAAAAAAATAAACAAACGAACAAAAAACCCCAAACAACCAAAAAACCCCCCAAACATAGAAAGCAAGAAGGAAGTTGGGGCTGACAAAAAACAAACAAACAAAAACCCCCGAACAAACAAAAAAATCCCAAAACATTAAAAGCAAGAAAGAAGTTGTGGTTGTGTTAGGCCTTTGAAGTTCTTTGCTTCAGGGCCTCTTGGATGACAAAATACATTTTGTCAAGAGAGGACTAACAAGCATTTGGAAGAGAGATTAATTGATGATTACTAAGTAGACAAGTAACAGGAGGCCTTGGGAATTTTCCAAGCTGAAAACTGTTGGGAGCTAGAAGGGTTTGAACAGGGGAAATACTTCACGTTCCTGCCTTGTTGGTATTCTTCCATAGGAGCTCACTTTTCTTCACTGCTGGAGTCAAAGCAGTAACATGTGGTCTGACAAGGATGGTGATTCTTGTCCTCTGTGATCCTTCCTTGCATGGTGAACTGCTTCAGCAGTAAAGATGAGAGAACTGGAAAAAAATATCCTCATACAGAGGAGAAAGGGTAGATTTCTTGCATCACACTTCAAAGACCTTCAGAACATGCACAAGAACACAACAGAAGCCTATATACTACTATGGAGCTCAGTTTCAATCTTTCAAATCTCAGAAAAATTCTTTAGTCATTGTCCAGCAGAGTTTGTTAGTGAAAATTCTGTGGAATAAATGGCATAATTTTTTTTATCTGATAATTTTGTAGCCCAAAAGTTAACAGCAGTAAAACTTTCTGGCATACACCCACGCGTTTGTTGAAATACGTGTGTGTCAAATGATTCATCTTGATCCTCACAGACTTTTTTCATATTCTTGAAAGTCAGAAGATGCATTTGGTTATTTAGAGATTAAAACCTTTTTTTTTTTTTTCACAACCAGAAAACATATGGGCAAAAAAGAGAACAGATAATGTTGTACCTGCCAGTGTGAATCAGCAGTTATGGAAAGCTGCCTGGTGTTACCATACTTGGTGTAGACCTGAAATCCAAACAGAGACATATATGGTGCTCCCAAAGCACTAGCAGACCCAGTTTTAATAATCACTTGGTCAGAAACATTTGGAGCAAGTCTTATTCTGTCTGAAGACTAATTCTTAGCAATTCTGCCTTAGAAATTAACTGTAAAAGAAAATCAAAGACTATAATTTTTATAACAGAATCCAGCTTACTAAAGAAAATAATAATAGCATCATGTTGTGGATGTGATGTTGAGAGGCCTGCGTTAAGAATATTTCCCAAAGGTATAATTTTCCTTTTAGAAGTAATCTTACATGTTGCAAGGACTAGAGATAAACTTGTGAATCCAAATATGTACCCTGTTGTTATTCAAACACATTGCATACACACTTCCATAACATGATCAAGCTTCATCTTAAAAATATTAAGGCTTCTTCCCTTCAACAAGCATACAGAAAGTTGTTTTAGGACCTTGTTGGTCAGATAGTTGGACAACTGATATTCTAAATTTTATCAATATAAATGAGTTTATACTTTAGTCTTTATCTTACACTATTTCAGGCTTCAGACACTCCTCAGATTTGGGTTACTGCTGAAGGATCTTGAGATAAAACATTTTCAGATTTCTGCAATGATAGAATATATTCCTAAACATCAGTAAGTGATGAATGGAGGATCCCATTTACACTCATTTTTAACATAAATATTTAACCACTTTCTCCCTACAGTCTTTAGTACCTTAATGTTCACTGTGGCTCATTTGTAAATCTTCTTATGCTATTTTTAATCTTTTGAATTTTAATAGAGATTCCAAGTTATATCTCTCTAGTGGTCTGACTGATACATTTTTTTTCCAATCCTTAAGATTTAATTTTGCTCTAGGTGTAAACCAGTTGCTGTCAACATACAGAATCAACACACAATTTAACAAAAGTATTTAAAACTTTCTGACATGACTTCTGTTGGGTTTTTTTGGTCACTTTCCCAATAGCTTGTTGTCTGATCATAACTACAATTTTTATTCTGATAAGTTGTGTCTCTCTATCATTCAAAGAGCTAGAATGAAATACTGAGTATATCAGACATACCAGTGGCATTTCCTCTTTGTCAAGGGTTCTCAGTGTTGTAGTTCTTATTGGAGACCTCATCTTTTTTAGACTCTCAGGTTTTAGATCAACTTGTATATTTTAATATCCTCAAAATTATCCTTGAACATTCTCATTGCAATAATAGTTTGTGTTTTCTTCATCAAAGTCATTATATTAAATTTCTTTCACAATCTGCTTTATGATAAAGAAAGAAAGGGGTAAACCCCTCAGTGGTGTTTTTCAAGAGCAGAGCTGGTTTTTCATATTGCCAACTGGCAGTGACATTGTGCAGTGCTTTAGGAAGTGTTCTTTTTATGGACAGTACCCTGGTGACACACACCAGAGCAGCAATGGAAGCAGAAGCAGCTGAGGTGGTAGCAAGTTTTTACTGGATGAAACAGAAGAACCTGCCAAACCTGTGAGAATGTGACCCATAGGAGAACTCGTTGCCAACATTTTCTCTTTTATAATTTTTCCTCTTTCTTTTTCATTATGTTTGACATTTTCCTGAGACTCAGTTTTATAACTCTAAGTACCTTATGGTGATGAACAGGAGAAATGGGGCCTGCTCTGATATGGAAAATAGATAAAGAATGTATGGCCCAAAAAATGTTTCAAATATTGGAAAAAGCATTTGTGAAGTGCTTATGATCCTCCTTCAGATGTTGGTAGAAGCTGAAGTTCTCCATTCCTTGCACAGTTGCTTATACACAGAATCAAATACTGTGAATTTCTGTCCCTAATTAGAGCTGTTTTATTCTTCTCTCCCAACCTTTGCTTGACAAAGAATATCAGCCTTGGCTCTTTGTAGAGGACAGCAAAAGGCTGCCTAATGGACTTTGCTGCTCTAGGTGTGGTGAGCCACGCAAAAGCTCAGTGTTTGCATTAGTGAAAAAGGAAAAGTGAGGGCAAAAATAAATATGTGGCCTCCTTCATCTTCTCTCCTGCTATTCCCACATATGTAAGAAAATCTTTAATGAAGCATTTTTTGTTTTGTCTGTCCTTTCATGTCCTTCCCTGGTCACACACCAGGCATTGCCTCAGATCAACCCAAATGAGAACTTTAGAGAGAGAGTTTTCTGATGGGAGATTGCTTCACAGGTGAAGACAAGCTGTTTCGAAAGCAACAAGAGCTCTGTTCTCAGATGGCGAGGTAAGGGCATACCTCTAAGGTTGAAATGCTTTATTCTGTTTGAATAATTTGAATATTTTCTTCAGACACTGACATTTAGGTTGTGATTGAAAACTAAAACGCGTGTTATCTAATGAAAGTTATTATTTCCACATTTGTAAAAAAATCCAGAATTTCAAAATCAGATTCATTCTGCTGCTTCTCTGTGACTGAATGAGTTTAATTTAACACATGCAGATACCTTCTTACCATGTCTGCCAACTGCTTTCAGGACTATTTTACAAAGGAAAGAATTGGCTATTTTTGTTACGTTTATTTTCAAGGTATGTGCAATACTCTTTGCACTGCTGAAGAAGAAAATTTCTGTCTTAAAGTTTTAAAATCTAATTAATCATTTCTGCTGTCTGAACTAGTTATGTGCAAATATGTTTTCAGTGTTACAGCTGTACAGCTTGAGAAGCCTTGACACGATTTTTTTTCTCTGCTAACATTTTCACACCTGGACGAATTGACGATGTACTGTACAAGGACATTTCTCTAAAAATAGATAACACTGTTTTATCTATGTGCATCTATGCATGCTTCTTTAAGAAGATGCTCTGTATTTCTGCAGCAGTTTACGACTACCATGTGATGCAGGAATTACCATGGTAACTACTTGTATGCATTTTTTATTGTACAGCACAACGAGAAGGTAAGAAAAGCTGCAAAAGTTGGTGGCAGCACAAGTTACAGCTGCCCTTGGTTTGTGTAGCTAAGTCACTCACTGTGATAAAAACATTGTCTTTGTCTTAGGACAGAATGTTTATATTTTATATATTAAATACAAATTACGCATATTTTATTGTAAAATTCGTTTGATTTATTGTATATTTGTGATTTATGGCGCAGAGAAACACATTTGCTTACATTTAGGAAAGAGAAAGTGAAGAGGTCTTTTGCTCATTAATCTCAAGGATAAACTATTAGGCTTTCTGTATTCTTCTGTAACATTTGTATAGAAATGAGCATATTTCTCAAAAAAGGAATTCACAGACCCCTACCCCTTGAGAATAATATATAATTCATGTTTAATCCTCTTTGAGAAATACGAATGCAGAAAATTCAGTAAAATTGCATTTTCTCACATAGGATTACTGTGGTTGCCAAAGCATTTTTCTTTGAAATGCTACATTTTGAGAGGTGTAGAACCTGAAATAAAGAAGATGTTGATTTTTAGGATACAGTAGTTGTATTTAGAAATGTATACACCCCTAATAATAAAATTTTAATATCTTCTAAGATTTCCTTTGTGTGAGTGATGTCAAGACAAATAGGAGCATTCTGTGCATGTAATCTCATTCACTGGCAATTGTTCTGATCCTTCAAGAAGCATTTGTTACTCAGTCACTGCATATCTGCTCAAAGTGGTTTACTGAAGTGCCCAGTAAAATCTTGTTTCTTGCAACTCACTGCTTAAAGGAGAACAATAGAAATTTTATAAACGGAAAAACAAGACTGTGCCCTAGAAGGGAGCCTCCAAAAGGGAGAAAAAGAAATAATTTTCCCCATCAAATTATTTAGAACTAGTTTTAAATCCTGTGAATTGCTGAACATATTAAGGACTCACAGCCTGTTGTTACAGGAGTCTCACTTACAGAAATGGGTGTAGAGAATTGTTAAATGTATTTCCCAGCAGTTCAACCACAGTTTTCAGACTCTAATGGGTCAGGTGCTCTGTGAGAATCGATAATTAAATTGGGCTGAAATTAATCCAACTTCAGTTAATCCAAGTATGGGTCTATTTTTAACTCTCCACCAAAAACCATAGCTCTATGGTACATTAGCACTAGAAACTGGGTACTGTTGCTAGCTCTGCCCATGGCCTACTGCTGTGGGCACCACCTAAATGTGTCCTGGTCCTTTCAGTTTGTAGTTTACTGTACTTGGATTTTCTTACCTGTAGGAGAGCATAATGCTCTCTTTTCTCTGAAGATATCTTTGAGATCATTCAGGTAACATATAAACAATCAGTAGCTTTGATGACATCAAGAAAAGAAATTTAGATCAGCTGTATTGCAGCCCGGTCTTTCTTCTTGGTTCTCTGCTCTTCCTCAGACAAATGAATCAGCCATTCTGCGTGGTCACAGAAGTGAGATTGCTGGAGCAGTACCTTTGGTGATCTCTCAGCACAGCACATTCCTCACCCCATCTCCAAAATGCCTGCCAAGTGACCAGCCATTTCACATGACAGCAACTTGCATAATGGAAGAGATGCCCAAGGAGCATCTTCTAAAAGCAGTGTAAAGAAACATGAACTGCTTACATTTTTCTCAAATATTCCTTTGAATATTGGAGAATAATGTTGAGGAAAAAACTGAAGAAAAACAAGATGATAAATGCTACATTCACAGTGATTTGTGCTTGTACTGGTGTTTTATATCAGGATTTTCACAATTTCATATATGCTACTTGAAAGAAATTGTCATCATAAAATTTAAATTTCACACGTTCCGTAGTTGCCACATCTGAAGCTATAACAATTGTCTCCACGTAAATTCCAAACAGGCAGAGGGCAAAGAAAATGAAAAAGCAAAATATTACATATTGCCTGAATTTGAACAGAGAATTCTGCTATTAAAAATAAACTATCTTTTGCTTCTAGTCTTTCTCCTTGTCATTATCACAGCCTGCCACCTGCTAGATTTAAAAGCCCCACAAGGCTGCATTATTTTCCAGTACTGAGCCGTGGATTGATTTCACTCCTTGTATAAGACCACAATCAACAGAGTTTTCTCTTGAGTTAGTTCCAGCAATGAAATTAGCTATATTGACAGCACTCACTGACAGTACACAGTAACTGGCTCTACTCAGTTGTCTCTGCTATGTATTTCTTTCTGTGTATTTCTTTTTCCAAACTTGCACTGAATTTTTTTAGAGAGAAAGATATTACTATTAGTCAATAGAAATATATATATTAGAATAGAAATATATATATTCTCCTCCCACTCGAGAATTGTCAGAGACAGCGACCTTAAGGGAAGTTTTTGAGCATCAAGTTACATACCTTATGTGCTAATGCTTTAAAGGGAAAAAGGAAGTTGCATGTGTCTGATGTTTTCTACAGTATTGATCACTCTCTCAGTGCTGCAGGTCCTCTTGGGAGGTTCAGAGTGATAAAAGCATGTTTCTCCAGATGTAAAGGCTTTTACTGAATTTCAGTATAAAATACTGCCAAAAAAAAGGAAAAATGTATTACAATGACTGTTTAAATAGTGAATTTGTTAGGACTTCAAATATTTGAAAAAGCAGAATTTGAAATAGCTTTAGAGCTCTTAGCAATGCTGTCCTTCTGTACATTTTGTGTGCAAAATAAGTGCAAAATGTATCAACTGATCCTTAAAAAATGTTATCATACATGTACATAAAGATACACACACCGAAATTTCAGAAACATCTCTACCTCATCTCTTTCCCAAATGTCAAATGCTTAATTAAAATATTCTTTTAAGAACATTTCTACTACATATTTACTGTGTATCAGGTATCTTTAAGAGGAAAAAGTAAGACTCACGTAGTGTGAGATTTTAGCAGACTTCACCTTGAGCAGTGTTAGGGGGTCTGTAAATCCTTAGACAGTACATTGCTGCCACTAAAAATTATATGATAGCATATTCTGTATGTTGTAATCCTAAAAGGGGCTCAACCTGAGCCAAAAGGTGCTCAGCTTTCTTCACCTCTTGCTAAAGGAACTGTGTTTTGCTAAACTGGGTAAGAAACGGGCTGCTTTGCTTATGTTCTTCATCAGATGATGAAAAAATAGAAATGTTTCCTGATGATCTCACAGCCTATCCTATTTTCCACTCTTGATAGTGGCTCCCAGCATTTTCCACAGGTTCTGTGCACAATATCTCATGCTGCTGGAATGATTGTGCATGTCTATTCAGAGAATGTCTATATAGTAGAACTAGTTGGCTAATTATTACTGGTAGTTTTCAGTATTTGTTCCTGAAAAGCAAAGATTACAGAAAAAAAAATTAGGGTTTTATAACAGTGCACGCTTTGGGCAAATATGAAAATAATTTATGAACAAAAGAAATAAAATTGGTCCGAAGGTTTTCCTCTGTATGTAATTAATCCATTACCTAATACAAAATATTCACAGAATATTAACAGAGTGTTCTGGGTTGGAAGGGACACACAAGGATTATCATAAAATAACTTAAATAACTTTTAAGTGAATGGCTCCTACGGAGATCAAACTCACAACCTCAGTGTTACTAGTACCATGCCCTGGCCAGTCGAGCTCATCTCAGGGTCATGACAGATGACAAACTTACGACATTTTCTTTATTATTGTGTTTCATAACCTTCTCTAAAGATTGCTAAGTGCTGTTTCAGGTCTCACAACTATACAATAACCATGTAATCTTGTTTTATATATACTATACATTAAAGAGCAGCCAACAAAACTATGACAGTGATGGACACAAAACAGCATAGCTATGCCATGAAGATCTCCAAGATACATTTTGAAGATATCTCAAGCTAATAACCTTCACATCTCCCCATTTCACCTGCACTTTGTCCTCTCATCTGCGTCCACTGGGGCCAGTATTCATATTCCAAACGTTGGTGCAGCTGTCAGAGAGTTCCCATTATTATGAATTTACTCTTAAAAAGGCAACTTGCCATAAAACATGCCAAGCGTTTTAGAATTCTCATGTGAAGGGAGTGATGAGCAGCAGACACATGGTTTGAAGGCCCGGCTTTTGTAAGGAATCCTCAGTTCTTCTTAGCTGCTCCAGTGACTAATTCTTTCCCCTCCAAATGCCAGATTTGTCGTATGAGCAGAGCATATGACTGGGGGGACAGAGAAAAAGTCACGTGTGCACGCTTAACTTTGGTGGTGAAGATTGAAAAACAGATTGCTGTCTATTTGCAAGGCCTTTTTATGCCGGGGTCCTGACAGAAAGGTTTTGAAATGGAGAAAAGGGAGAAAGATTTGGTTTAATAAGCTTTTATCATACAGGGGGATACAGGTGTTTGTGGGAGAATAAAAATGAAACTCAGCACACTTGCAGTATTTGATGTTGAATTCTGTTTAAATTTTTTGGTCAGGCAAATATTTCTCTTCATAACAATGTAGTTTGTCTGAAAATCCTGTAAGTAATTCATCCTGCCGAAAGGAAAATCTTAATAGTTGTCATGTCAAGCTCCCATCATAGAACCAGAGAATGGCTTGGGTTGAAATGGCCCTTGAATGTCATCTAGTTCCAACCTCCCTGTTATGGTGCTTGTTCTTAGTATATATGATTCTGTATCTAATCAACTTGACATGGAGTGGGTAGACTGGCAACCTTCAGGAATCAAAGCATGCAACAGGATGAGTAGCTAGAAGCACACAGCGAGACTTGGGAGAGTTTGGCACATAATGTTGCCAGCTCTTCTTTGATGTTATCAAATATAGTAGCCACACTACTAGTTTTTGTATACTCAGAAAATGCAGCTAATAGCCAAATTTTCTCTTTAAAAACAGCTGTTTGAAGAAAGAGATATTAACTAAAAGATGGGCAGGCAACTCAGAAATACCAGGGAAAGATAGATGACATAATTCATGCCTCTTGCAAACTTTCCATTCTTTATCTAAACAAAGGACACCCCCTTCAAACTATATACTTCACCACTAGATCGGCAGCTGTGAGACAGAAAACTGCTTTTATAGTCTCAGTTAGTATTTATTTTATATTCAGTATTTTTCTCAGTATTTGGATGTCAAACTGTTCTTTGTCAGTTGTACAGTATGTACAGTTTTCCCCCTTTGCTCAGAACCATTCATAATTCATTGACTGGGTTTGACTAACTGTATTTCTCATGAATTTACAAATAAGTGAAATTTCTTATACTCTAGTGGCTCCTTGTGGAGTTGCCTTTTTTAGACTAAACTGCACATGATTCAATGTTTGTTCAAGGGGTTTTTCTCCTACATTTGCTATAATGTATATACAGGTTTTGATTCTTAAGTAAACAGCTAGGAAAAATCTCCCAAATATTTGGAGACAGAAGTCCTTTATAAAAGTAGTTCAGTGGTTTCATTATATGCATCTTTAAACTGATTTGTTACTTGATTTTTTTGCCTGACTTTTTATTCATTGTGTGTTAACTCACTAAAAAATGTGCATAAACAAAATCTTCCAAAATTTAAATGACAGATGTACGGGGCACTTACACTTATAGAGCTGGCCTGAATCACCTGAATTCAGCAGAGCTGCTCTACCAAAGAGTGAACGACTATCTCTTTGCAACCCTGTTGCTTTGTTTCTGTCAATGTATCCCCATCCTCTTTTGCCTTTTTCTGCAACATACATGACAAAATGAAAATGTTCTTTCACAGAGTAAGAAGCAGACCTTTCAGAAATTGATAATTTCTCGTTTAGACAGTTAAACCAATATGGAATACTTAAAACCTTGAAATTTTTGAAAGTATGCATTGAAATATTTGGGCTCCAGAGTAGCATGTACAGCCATTACATTTATCTACTGATATTTTGAAAAAGATGCACCACTTCATCTTACTCAAATGCACAAATGTTTATCTGTGTCCAGAGTTCCAGCTCCTGAGGAATCCCTGTGAAAAAGATTCCACGGGTGATAATGACCATTATGGATGCTTTCACCAGCCACAAGAAGGACTGGCATATGGACAGATTAGGGACAACAATTTTGCTATCCAAATGGTTCTCTGGATTAAGGAATCAAATGAAACTGAGATAATAGATCTGGGCTGGTAACTGCAATTTGCAGATTTGGGCTGTCGGGTAGTGAGTCAAGGAACACAAGCTGGGAATTGGGCACTGCTGTTCTCATAAAGATCTTTGGCTAATTGATTACACAGAAAACAGTTCATGTAGATGAAGAAAAGCGACTTGTTGCATTAATTGAAAAATGTGTTTTGGCTGAGGCAGAGGATTGTTCGCAAGTTACCAGGAAAAGGGGGTGATGTTTTGCTTGAGGCGGTTGAATGCCACCCCAATAAAGTGATTTACTTTTTTTCTTATTCCAAAATTTCTAGACTGAAAATTAACAAGTTATTAAAAAAACAGAAGAAAAACTTCTTATAGATATTGAATAACTATATGTTCACTATATTTTAACTTCTTATTTCTGGGACAATAGAGAAGATACAGTCTGGTTATGGTCAGATGGTGCATCTGATTGATGGCAATAGAGCTGATATGCAGCTGATATGGGGACTATACTATAAACCTGAGTAGTTTGATTTATCACCAATTGCTCTCAAAAATCACAACTAAAAATTCTCAAATTAGTGCCCTATAAGTTAATTATAATTTTTGTGTTTTGATCTTGTTTTCTGTTAAATATTCAATCAAGACCCTCCCTGTACATAGATGCTGAGGAAATGGGTATCAATGCCTGAAGCGCTAGGACACCGTAGTGATGAGTACTGCTGAACAGTAATTGAGGAAAATAATCATTCTGTCTTCGGATTAGGATTTAAATGGGGTGATAGCACTGAAGAAAGAGAAGAAAACTACATATTCATTAGTTTGCGTTATTACTTTGTGTACTGAGTGACATGGAGGTCTCATTAAAAAATACATTCATTCATTCCTTGTGCATTGTTTCATAACATATGTGGAAAAGAAGCCGATGCAAACTTTAATTCTGATGTCTCCTGACTGCTAGCACTTGTCTTTGCAATCTTCAGTCTTTGCAATCTTCAGTCTTCACAATCTTCAGTCTTCACACGCATGTGAGCACGCATATAAACATATGGAGCAGCAACCAGACTTTCCAGTGACTCCTTGTTGCACATGCTCAGTTTGAGGTCTGAGCATCATCTGGAGGCAGCAGAAGACAGGAGGAATTACAAGGTGGGTTTGTTCTTCTGTCTGTGGACTTTAACGTGCTTTAAAGCCTCAAGGGAAAAAGGAGAGATGACTTTATGATTTTCTGCTCTTTAAGTTATAATAAATTCAACAACACTGAGTAGTGAGGCAATGGTGAATGTTAAGGCAAAGCTCATAAGGTGAATTTACCCAGAATCAATAGTTTTAAAAATTTAAATTAGAACTGCTATTTCATGTAGACTTCTTCATTTCTTGCATTTAATGTACAGATTATGTCACATTTTTGGTGCCATATCAGAGGGGAGGATCACCTAAAATACGTTGCTTTTAGAATCAATCAGGTTGGAAAAGACTTCTGAGATCATCGAGTTCAGCCTATTACCAAACACCACCATGGCAACTAGACCATGGAACTAAGTGCCACATTCAGTCTTTTCTTAAACACCTCCATGGACTGTGAAGGTAAGATTAGTAAGAGAGGATCCTGCTGAGAGATGACACCTTGTAAAGTCTAGGATTGCTGACCTGGTAACCCGTTACAGGTTAGTCAGAACATGAGATCAAATCCTAATGGTAAAGTGTGCTTGTATTTTCTTAGTAAAGCATTTTATCGACTGCAAATCTAATATTAACATATTGCGAAATTTACCCCAAACCCTGCTGACTGTCCGAGTTTTTAGTGACAATCTCTGTTTTTCTACAGACACACACTGAGGAGAATGACGTCTGCAAACCAAAATGTCTGTTCATAAATGCCTTGTTAGGAATATAATGCTGATTTGTTGTCATACATTCTATTAATCACAAGAAAAACAGAGGACTTATTGAATTTGTTTTTCTTATTGCAACAAGATAAAGAGTGCTTCAGAGATAAACGGTAAACCTGTTCTAATTAGTGCCCAAAAGCAGATCAGTAATTCATCTCTATTTCTTCCTGTACTTCGTTATTAATCACAAATTAATGGCCACACACACCAAATGGAATGGTGGAGCCCAGCATTTTTCCCCAGGAGATCCACATCATTTCACTTTAGATGTCACAGGGTGGCTCCTGCGCTGTCTACTCGGGCAACAGAAGCAAAGCCACACGGTGTGACATCAGGCTTCAACCTACTCTGTAAACGCTTTTTGTCCATACAAACTGTAATGTATGCTCATCAAAAAGGTTTCTAAAGAAATTTTAATTCCTAATAAAAATTACATGGACCTTTTATTTTGCAAGTGAATGAAGTTGCCCAGAAGTGTTTGATTACATGACAGGCTTATACCCTGTTACTAAGATAGTTAACTTTGAAATATCAGCAATACAATTTTGCTAACTGATTTTATTGCCTTCTGTGATGTTTTGTTTTGCAGCCTATTTTGATGGTGACCTTTAAATCTCTCCCCTTAGTCAACTGCAGTGTTCTTTTCTGTCTCATTCTTTCTCACACCTTCCTTTTTCTGCATGTCTTTGTGAGATTTTTGTGAGATTATTCCAGGGCGAATCACAGGGTATGTGATTCCATTGTAGAGAAAAGAAAGCCAAAGTTGCATGAAATGAAAGAAGCAATTCCACAGGGAATGATTAAGCCATGCTACCAACATGCTTCTGTTAAAAAACTTCTGTATAATTCACTATTTTATTTTTATAACATGATTGCAAGTGATATATTTACAAGATTAAATTAATCAATAACAAAAAATAAAATAAGCAGTTCCAAATAGTGCCTCCAGATTCCCTTGTTAGTCAAACCAGGTGGCTTTTTTCCTGACGTTTCTCTAGGCTATTTAATTGTTATTTTATGGGATTTTCTTTCTTGTGTGACTTACCTTTTTCACTACTGACAGAAATTTAGGTGAGCATTAAGGTCTATTATCTAACTGATGCTGGAAGCAAAACATCTGGAACATCTGCCATTTGAGCACCATGGCAGGTGAAGGTGGATACATCCCTTGTTGACCAGGAGCCATACCTTCCCCTGTTTTGCTCCGTGTCACACAAACTTCTTTTTCCTTTGCTTCAAATACTCTTACCAACTCATGCTAAGTGAATAGTAGAGATAGGAGATTACAGAAGATCAATTCAGTGACAGAATGATTTGAACATTTGCTTGGAATATGAGAGATGATATCTGAGGCTCTGATTCACTGCAGCCACAGCTATAGCCCAGGAGTACTGTCAAGCTGACCCACTTCACTGTGAAGTCCTGTGAAAATAAAGCTTTCATTCTAACAGAGAATTAACAAATGCCAGGACCTTTGAATTTGAGGAAAATATAGTAAGGGCCTTCTCTCTACTTCTTCTGTTCTGTTAAAAGGGAATGCAGAGTGAAATCTAGTGAGCAGAAGCACTGTGGATAATCTCCTACCTGGTGGTGACTGTTCCAGAACAGAATTTCAGTGCTTGCAGTGTTCAGTCACAGGTGTAAAGGGACAATTTTGAGGAACTTGGTTTATTGTGGTGACATCAAGGCCTTCAAAACACATTGCCTGCACAGGGAGCAGGCCTGGGTATTTTGATACAGGAATAGCACTCGATTCTCCAAAGTGTCACAGTCTGTGCACTGAAGTTTCAGTGAGGGAATAGATCTTAAATGAGTGCCAATAGTTAAATGCTAAATAGTGCTGCTATTTCAACACGACAAAAATAATTTCAGCTTGTATGTTTTCCGCTAAGTCGTTTTTGTGCCCTCTCAAATTAAATTAATGCACAAGAACAAATAAACCACTGGTGGCCCAAAAGATTTTATTCTAAATAAAACATGGAGCATTTACATTTAGTGATATGGACAGTAAATGACTGTTGCAATAAGGCTGGCATTGTATGAGCAAGTTTCTAGGCTAATAAAGATATTTTAATGCAAGAAAATAAATGAACTAGAAAATGTTTTTTAGAAAAATACCTTTTCTTTTTACTCATATGAAACACAGACATACACACACAAAAATATCCTTTAAAATACTTTGCCTAAAAATGAAATTCTGATTTCTTAGATTTTAATTTCTGTCTCTTTCAAAACTGAAGGTGTTCACTATATAAAAATGAGAGAGAAATTATTTTAACTGGGTAAGTATGATTGAGATATATGGAAAAAAAAAGGTATGTTTTCTGAAACACATACTTTGAAAGAATATTTAATGTATATAATTAATTTTTTTAATGTATTTCATTTTCAGGTTGTTTAAAATTAGCTAAAACATTTTTGGAGGATGTATACAGACATGTTATATGAATTAGGTCTTTTTTTAGAGTTTTGGCTGAGATTATTATTGTATTTTTGCTATTAAAAGGCATATGTCAACAGTATTTTCATGTTTGTGCAATGAAGAATACTGTCTCACAAAGCACAGCCAATCCACTTCTTCATAGTCCCATCACATTTGCAGCCAAGGAAAAGCCATAGTGAACTATCACTTTCAGGACTCCTGAAGCAGAGTTAGATGGTCAGTTTTCACCTTACAGTGCTGCCTTGTGGTTTTCTGTGTGAGCTTGTGTGTGCCAACAAGCATCTTTTATACACGCATACATCATGTCTATATACATAAACATATGATATATATTATACATCACATACACCACATTTAATTTGGTGTTTCATCTATGCAGGGTAAACTGTTCATGCTTTATTGACCCTATGATCAGATATAATTCCGTGGAAAAACACAGCTGAGAAGAAAGTTGGCCTTATCTTTATTTGATTCAATTTTAATTCCACAAAGCATTTACAAAAAATAGAAATAACATTGGAACTTTCTAGATTAAAACTGAAAACGGTTTTGTTGATTGTTCTGATGTTTACCTTGAAGAAAATTACCATGTTCTCCTCACAAACTCTTTCAGTGCAGGGCCATTAGTGGCATCTGGCCAGTGTTGGCACATTAAACTTATTATATAACACAAACTCTAATTAAATGGCAAACTTCCAGTCTTAACAATGTGATACTTTCTCTTTACATGCTTTCTCATAATTCATTTTCTGCTTCCAAGCATCATTTTTGTTGGGGGTGCAAGTGAGGGACCCAGAGCAAAATGCTCAGGGCAATTAAGGTCTCTAAATGTCCCTGTGGCCCTGCTGGAGAAACATGTTAGACACAAGGCTGGGTGCCCCAGAATGTGGTAATCAGCTTCTGAGCCAACTTCTGACCCCACCTTAGCCTCAGGAGAGGGTGACCAGATATTTAGGACTTCATACTCAGGTTTTTTTCTGCTCACTGTCCTTTCCATTTCAAACCATTCTATGATTCCCTGTGCAAAAGTGAGGAATTTTGTCAGCTCTTCTGTAAGCTTTTCCTCAAATTTCCTACAATGCTTTATTTCCTGTAATTTCTGACTTATCCATATATTTTATGTCTGACATTACATCTGTTTCATGCTTATTCTCCACCTACTTTCTTATCTGTAAGAGCCTGTCAGAGGTTAAACCGTTGCTCAGAATCTAATTTTGTGTTGTTTCCTAATGTCTCACCTGGGGTGTTTGAGAGAACGTGTCTTCACCTGAAACAAAAATTGCAAGGATTATATGTTTCTAATGTTAAAATTTTACCAAGGAGACGTTTGCCAACAATCATTTCCTGACATTAATTCCCAAACACGGAAGATACTGTCTGAGCGCTTGGCCTCAGTATAACTAAGTGCACTGGCTTCTGTAGTGGCTCCTAAGTAAACATATAATGCATTTCATTCTTTGCTCTGCTTGGGGTCACAGCTGAGTGAAGAGACATTAAGCAAAGCTAGAATAGCTACATGAGACACACTAGCTGCATAAAGAGGATATCCATAGATACCTAATTAAAATATCTGACTGTAGTTCCAGGTTCTTTGATTATTTACTCTTAAATCTCACAGTGCAATGAAAATTATTCACACAAAAGACACAGTTATTCCAAATAAGACACACTCATTCCAAATAAGTACAAAAGCAGTTGCTGTTAAGTAGTTAATCTAGACTTAGACTAGCCTTTAAACTCCTTCACAGCTTATCATGAAAGGAACAAAACATTTCATCTTTCAGAGGCAGCAACTGAGACTGTGATGTTATCTTTCTTACGGTACGGCTTTGAACTGTGACATTTATTCTGACTTCCACCTTCATTCCTATTCCTAGCTTCGTGCTGAAAGAGAATTTCATTCGTATTTGCAGATATTCTTTTGTAACTTTTATTCAACCTTTACCTTGAGGCTTTCTTTTTCCCCTTAGGAAAGTTTTTTTTTTTTAAATTTGATCAATTGAATTTCACGATCACTTTTGAAAGCAAAGAACACTTTATGATAGCTTTATCTCTGCAACAAAGAGTATGTGTTAACAGAAGGGATCCCACTGAGGGAGATTCAGATATTTTAAGGATTGTCAATTTGACTGATACTGTCCATATGGAATCATTTGAGGACATGAAGGTGAACATCCGAGGTGTTATTCTAGCCCATCTAAATGCAAAGCTTTTCTAACAATTTTAACAGAGCCTGGATTCTGCCCCTTCCTTTTACTTACTTCACTGAAAAGATAACCAAGCAATAAATATAAATGTGAGTAACAATTCCTTTCTTTTTTTCAGCATAGTAGGTGAGCAGGGAGTACCAGATGGGGAACAGAACAGAAATTGGTTACAGGATAAAACCATCAAGTGACTGTGAACATGGTCTGATCAACAAACGGAGATGATTTGAGCTTCTGAGATTTCCAAAAGGGGACGGAGCACTACACCATACATGTGCAACAGGCTTGCAGAGCAAGTCTTTGAACCTGAGTGCAGAAAGGGCAGAAAGGGCACAGTTCAGAAGAGGTTGAAGAGGTATATTTTAGCAATGTTACTTTATTAAAATGAAGTAGCAAGGGAAAAACACAAACCTATTTACTGAGAGCAAATGTAAGAGTTTAGATGAAGGGTCATGTCCCCTCAACTCTCCTTTTTCCTAAAGCAGACACAGCTGTTGCTGCTTGTCTTTGAAGAACCCAATTATTTTCTCCATTTCCCCCTTCTTCCTTCTCTGTCATGTTCCTGATAATTGCTTCCTGTATTTTCATATGAATAGGAATCTGTGAGGAAGTAAAAACCTTAAAACCTCTCATGCTCCCTCTCCTTCCCAGAAGAATGGATTCCTCTGCTCTGCCATTGAAAGAGGAAGTGAAGGAGTCAAAGCAGAAGCAGAGAGCTAAAAAGAGAATGTCGAGGTTCCTTGAGTAGCACAGCATTCACAGGCAATTGTTAGGTCCCCACTGAGTTGTAGCTGGCTGAACAGTGCAGTGTCCAATGCCTGGCTTAAAATCTCTCCTTTGTTCTGCATAATTCAAAGGTGTCAAGCTAATAAGGAAAAAACTCTACCTATATTTAATGAAAGGAAATTACTGAAACAATTCCAAGATAGAGAACCTGTAAGATTAGACTGAAAACTAAGAATTGATTTTTATTTAGTTTGTATTTTCTGAGCTGTCCACTTACCACAATAAATACAACAGTAATTTTGAAGCCCCTACTTATCCTACTTTTGAATCTTTCAGGAAGTTTCTATGGCAACATCACACCAGTCCATCAAAACAATCAGCATCAACTTTGTCTGTTAACTGACCCAGCATCTCATGACAACCAGCCTATTGGTGAAAAGCACTGGGCCTGGTACTGCTCTGGTTACTGTTCTCAAGCCTTTGGTTCAGTTTGATATTTCTACATTATTCTACTTGGCGAAAGAAAATTATTGAAAAGTGAGAATTTTATTAGAAAAATACTTATTTTTAATATAAGGTTTCTTAAAGTTACTGTTTGCTTAGGGTTTATCTAAAAAATGGATGGAAAGTAGTACGTTTCAGTTAAAGAGCTGCATAATCAAGAAAGGAATAATTCCGCAAACAGCAAGGTGTAGCTTTTCATTTTCTTTAGACAATACTGATCTATGCCAGCTTTTTCGCTAACACAGATTAGTCTGTCTTTCCAGGTTTCACTGCACTGTCTGTCACACCAATCCTCCTGCTCCTTTCTCTTCCACACCTATGCCAGGCATCCTTACGAGCGGACAAACAATCTTGAGACAGGTGCCTCTTTCACCACAGGCATGCACATGGTCAGAGGCAAGAACAGACCTTGCAAAAAGGTTGGGTATGGAGCAGGGCCCCTGGCTGTGAGACTCTCTCCATGTCAATAGCAGAATTTACTCCGCAGTGACTATAATTTTTAGTCATCTATATTCAAACACACCTAAAAATTACAAGAAACTATAGTGGTCCTTTTTATATAAAAGGATAAATAGAGCATTTTATTAACACTTTTTGCAGCAACAAAAGTGACACAGTCCACATCTTTTTCATTAAACACAGCAAAAGCTATGGTCACATTTTACATCACTTTGAGGCACAAAGCAAAATACTTCTTTTCTTAAGGTCAAGGTATGATTTGCATTAAAAAAAAGGAGAAAAAACAATCCTCAAGTTGTATATTGCGGTAGCAGGGTTTCCAATCACTAGCACAATACAATAAACAGACCAAGAATCCAGAATGGATTATTACATACAATAATAATCATTTGATTGAATTAAGAAATGGATCATCGTTGTCATTTTAGAGTATTAAGAAGTGGTCTGGTGTTGCTAAATTCAGTTGGTTCAGTTTGGTTCAATCCCAACAACCCCAAGTATATACAACAAGCTAAATGAAGGTTAATATATTATCTAGAAGATTATGCACTTCATAATGCATTGCACTTATTGCTTGGTACACTAATGTTGCAGTCACTGTTGAGTTAGGCTAAAAAGACAAGCGTGATGCTTGTTGGCTTCTTTCAACCCAACACTAGTTATTTACCACTTTGGTTTGTTGTGAGTTTTTATGTTACTCGTATTCAGCGTCCATTGTTATTAGATTTGATTGAAAGACAAATACATCTTTTATTTCAGGGATTTCTAAAATAACAACATTTTCTATAATTACAGTATCTTCAATAAACATATCTATGTATACAACTGTGGCGCGATGTGTAAAAATATGAAAGCTATTAAGGGAAGAATAAGGGTTAAATTATTCTCTGTTTCTTCTATTGGTTTCAAAATATTCTGCAAAACAAATGCATCCTTTTTCATAGGGCTACTTGCTCATAGTAAACTTCTCTTTGGAATTTTGTAAAAGACTATATTTTTTTCTATGTTATATTGGGTTTTTTTCTCTTTCTAAAGACACCAGTACAAATTCGGAATATACTGCAAAGAATAGAATAATAAAGCTTGTTTTTTGATAAAGGGATTTGCCAGGCTGCCTGAAAAGTCAGACTTAATATTATATATTGTTTTTATGTTAGTTGATAAATGCAGGGGAGAACATGACAATGTCTATAATTGCACGAGAGTCCGTAAAGAATAGAAATAAGAATTTGTGCCCAAACATTCAGTATAAAACTCCTAAATAATTCCTTTATTTATCACAGAGTAGCCTGCAGCATGTAACCACAATAAACATACAATATGCCCTATTTGTTCTTTAGGCTTGATACAATTACCGCTAAGGGAACTGGATCAATCCTCGTAAATGCCTGGGACTCAACCTTTCTTCTTCGAGAAAGTTCTTGTCCTAGACTAAACACACAACTCCTACATTGCACTGAGTAAATGTGTGTCTTTAACACAATCTCTTTCAATACAGTGTAACAAATATATAAGTGCATTTTTAATGATCAAGTAATTTTGGCTTTCTAAAAAGAGCATTAGATGTGCCAACTTGGTTGCTTAGTTGTGCTTTAATCTTTAATTATGAGTTTTAGCTCTTGTATACTGTAAAGTATCTAATTGCCTCTATAGTTTTGACCAGTAAACCCTTAAAACTCTAATGTTTATAGAACAAATATAACCTAATGAAAGTGATAACATCACAACTCATACAGATTGCACTTTGATGTATTTTTTTTACAGTAAGACCTTCCTGTTTGATATGTGTTTACATGTTTATACCACATTTTATTTCTGTGTGCAAACAATCACAATGAATTTAATCACAAACACTACAAAATATACCAAATATTTAGGTTTGTTATGAATAATCTCTTTCCTTGTAGTTGTATGAGTCTTGTACTTCCTCTTGTACAAATTCCTCTTTTTTCTCCCAGCCATTAGGCCAGCCACCATTGACCTGGGTCGTAGCACCATAAGATTTGGTGGTACCATAATTTACATAATTCTGAGTAATGTCCCCTGTCTCTTCAGCAAGTTCATCTTCATGAATAAAGCCACATTTCTCTTCACTTGTTTGTTCAGGGTCTGCCCAGGGTTGTTTCTCTCCTGAAGCAAATATGCCATAGAAGATCACACCTCCATAATGAACTAAAGCAGCAATGAGGAAGACATACTGCCATTCTTCACGCGTCTGTAAAGAAGAAATTCACTAAATCAGAGTAGCACATAGATTTACCTAACTCTTCTGAGTTGGAAGATTTAAATTAGGGTTTGAGGTTGCGATAGTCAGCACAGCTAAAACATTTAAGTGTCCATTTCAAAGTTATTTATATCCATTTTTCTTTAAAAAATGTATCAGTCCACGAAAGCATCTAGTGGGCATACAGTGAAGCATGCCTCAAATTTGGATCCCTGGATGCAAGTCCCAGACTCCAATATGGATATCCTGGCAAGCTGTATTATACAAAGGTCTTTCTCTTGAAACCAATTGTATCAAACTGGAAGATTCGAAAACTGTATTTCCATTTACCTTGTTCTTTGTCATTGCTCCAACAATTATAGGGCAAACCATTCCAGACAAGGTCCCGACTCCATTAGAAATCCCCATTAAGATGCTAGCATACCTTGGGGCAATGTCTAAATGGTTGACATTGAATCCTGCAATAGAAAGGTCAGTGAGCACTCACACCAAGAGCAGAGCAGTACTTCAGTTGAGAAAAGTGACGTGGTATTTTTACTGTAACATACTTGGTCTGCTTAATTGCATTTCTTTATCCCTATAAGACTTATAATGCTTAAATATTCCTAGAGAGACTCTGGGTTTTCATTTTCTTTTAAGAATATATTTTAAAGGGATACCAGGTTAATTTTCTCCCAAAATTGCAGTTTAAGAAAACCCCCAAACCTCCCAGTAGTGTCTGTGTGGAGTAGAGAACCCAGAAGATATTTATGCAGGGAGAGAGTTCCTATTTCACAGTCTCTTACATGACCATTTCATGCTGTAAATAACACGTCATTTCTTCTTCAAGTTTGTAACATGTTCCTTTCCTATTGCCCACGCTTTTCTTTTTGCCACACAGACCAGCAGAAGGGAGTTCTTTTCAATTCTTCAGTGGTAAATTGGAGAAAAAAGACAGCATCTATAACTGAATTACTAATTAATTTCGATAGCTATTTACTTGTTCTCTTGTATTTTCAGCAGCACAATTCTGTTGAAAATGTATGCAGTAGCTATTTAAATAATCTAAAGAGACAGAACCAATTGTTCCCAAAACAAGTGCTTAAGCAAGTGAGGACAGAAACCAAACCTTCGGATACAGACAGTAAAAGGCAGGCAGTATGACATGGTCAGCTTGGGGAAAGTGCAGTACACTTCCCAAATTGTACAAAACAGGAATGATACCTGGCAGAATGCATGAGATAAGGACAGATTTGATTAGAGGAGATTTTAGATGTTTGGCACAAAATGAAAGAGAGCCTGTTAGGAGACATAAGGAACCAGCATGGGAGAGGATACAGAAATCACAGTGGGAAAGCAAGGGAAGGCCAGGTGACTCGTGTTTGGGATGGGGAAAGGCAAAGGCAAAGGGGTGATGAATCAGCAGGAAAGGGAATAGCTGAACTTTAATTCAGAAAAAAAATTCTAGTAATTAGGGCCCAAAATAATACTAACAGCCCCAAATTAATAAAATAATACAATATTAATGAAGCAGTAACCAATACACAGTGGAAAAAATAATAAAATACTTCTATTTAAACAAAGATGTGTAAATTTAGGTATCGTTGTATAATACCAGTCCATTTGTCTTTTATGTTTGATTTCAAGAAAAATCTGTACTGTAAATTAGCATCTTAATGAGAAGAGAGTCTAATTTGCTGCAATGAATATGGAAAAGATTGAATTATTTGAACAGAAATAATCTAATATAAAAGCTGCAATACCAAATGTACCTTCCTTTGTAATGATCATAAATAATGTCCTTTGGGAATTCCAAAGTGAGTGGGCTTTTTAATTACTATCCATGAATAAAAACAAAGTTAGATGTTCTATCTCTTAAGATAAAATAGTTTAGTATTAATAGTAATATAATCTTACCAGATATGGCAAATCCACTAAAGCCTACAGCAAGCACTAAGAATGAAATGGCCACTCCTTTGCTGTGCGAATATCCCACCACGAGAAGAAGAGTTGCTTCCATACCAAAACCTGGTGAAATAATAAATAAAACCAGGCATTGAATTTAATTCCCTCTCAAATACTGCAGGCCTTAGGATGCCATGATATTTCACAGGAACACAAATAAAACATTATCTCAGAGTGGGATATAATCAGGTATTTCTTTTCATCTCTAAAAAACACATATTCCTCCTCTCTCAAATAATCCTTATTTTACTCTTTGTATGCTAATTTGTTGCTACTTTCTGTCAGTTTTAAGATTAAAATAAATAGTTGTGATGTGATTAGGTCATTCCAGCAAACTCTCATGGGAATAGACATTTAACCTGCTTATAAATTTTCCAGCTTTTGCCACAGGTAATGCAGCTTTAACATCTCAGAAGTCAAGGATGTAATCTCAGGTGGTTGTCTGGGCTCTCTTAGTGCAGAGGGTGTTTAGATGAGGAGCTAAGACTGAGTAAGTAGCTAAGAGTAGGCAAATTGCCCTCCAAAAGCTCATCAGTCTAAATGCCTTTCCAAATACCAAATAACTACATGGAAATGGTGAATGGGAGCACCTGTGTTTTCTTTTATTTAGTAACAACACCTGCATTACATAAAAAATACAGTAAGTATTCTTCCTAAGTACACACGACTGTGCAGTTTGTTTCTTTATTTGACACAGAACACAATACGAACATCAAATCCCTCCAAGAAACTTTTAAATAAAATACAAAGACTTACCTCCACAGTTCATTATCTTTCTCACATTAGTCGTTGAAACAATCTGCCTGCTTCTTAAAAAGTCTGCAATTTGTCCCCCAATAGGAACAATAATTGTCATCACTAAATGCGGCACAGCAGATAAAATACCCACCTAAAATTAAAATTAGAATTAGCAAAGTATAAACCATAAGAAAACCTTGATTCTTCATTTTCTGAAGCATTCAGCAGCTAATTAATTATTTCTTTTCAGTGTCAGGCTCTGTGTTAAAACTAAAAGTCTTGGGTTATGAAATGAACAAAACTGCTGATCTGAAGTTTTTATTTTGTTTTATTTTATTTTATTTTATGAAGTACAGTGAGAATTTTTAAGAAGCTCTGATGCCATGAGACTTCTTGTTTGTAGATTCTTTTCATAGCTTATATTTAAGATAAAGTCTTTTCCCCCCTCACTTATAGTCCCCCTGTTCTTTCTTTTCAGAAAATCCGTGATCAAATGTGTAACACTGAATTGCTACATTTCTTTCGGTGTTTAGTGCAGCTTTGCAGTAAGCCTCACATGCCTAGACTGACTCCCTGCGGATCATCATCACGTGCACAATGGCCATTTGCCTTTGATTTCTAACCATGCTTCAAAGTGCACGTGGGCGAAAGATATGTCTGAAAAACTTTGCACTTAGTGAAAGATAAAATACTAAATATCCATTGGTGCTATTCAAAGTGCTATACACACATAGCAAAATAAGACACAGTACTTTTGTGATGACTGTTCCAGTACATTATATGCGTGTATTCATATTTGCCTTACAGGTCTGATCCAAACTTCACGTGACTCACGTGGAACCTCAGACCACCCCGATATCTCACATTTTGCCACCATCTTTTCTCCTTTCTAAATGAGAAAGGGAGAGCAGTTCTCACCACATTAAAGGGGCATATGGAAAGATGATAAATTATACTATCCTTCCTAGAACAAGATGGCCCTGCTTTTTAAAAGGCACCTAGAAAAATCCATTTGTCAATGCTTTCTATACGGCTTTGGTGGGATTCTGCAGCCCCTGGGCCATCAGGAACAGTGTAATGCATCTGCTGATACCTTCTCAATACCAAGCATGATCTGGTTTTCAGCACTTAACTTGCAATGGAGCCCCAAGTAGATCATCACTAAACCTCATCCTGCCTCCACCTTCCCCTGTCCCATCCTTTGTCATAGCTGTTACTTCACTTATTCATACTGGTCACAGGGAAAGAGGAACTGGGATGAGTAAGATTTAAGATGCAAATCCATGATAAAGATGCAAAACACTTTCCTTTCCTGTTCTTCATAAATACTACAAATGTAGCTCTGATATTTACTTAGTTAAGATAAAAGTTTTACATTGTTTTTACATACCTTGCTTATTTCAAATCCAAACACTTCCTCAAAGTAAGCAGGCTGGCTAATTAGCAGCAAGTAAAAAGTCCAGCTTCTACAGAAGTTTGCAACTATTATTGCATAGACTGGCATAGATGTAAAAAATTTTCTCCATGGTGTTTTGTATTTCTGAAACATAGAAAGGGGATCCAGTTACCATGCTGATCATTATCAACTATCCATCTTCCCTTTCCTTACCCTTTTTTTTAGCTACAGTCCAACAAGCACACATATGCACAGCATGTAAAAGTTACTACAAAATGCACAAGTGGAGAAACTCAGTGCTACTTAATTGTATCACAACACTCATGTACAAGTGCTTTCATCTCAGCCATATAAACATGAACATACATGGACATAAGTCCAAAATAATAATGTCTTTAAAAGACAATATTTCTGTATGTAAGGCAACAGTCAGATTTGCCACTGTAACTACATGATTTCACTCAGATTTATTGCAAACACATATTTAACATTTAAATCTTAAGAGCAGTATTCTGCTTTCTTTTTTTTTTTTTTTTTTTTTTATCAAGCCTCAGCTGAAACTGCTTGGTCAATATATTTTTTGTTTGTTTTATTGTATTTTTAAAATAAATTGCATAAAGAACAAAAGAAAGACAGATGGACAATCCTGCTGAGTCCCAGCACCTCTCCACAAGCCCAGGCTTCCACCCATCTGTGTAGATCCACGTACAGGATCCATACCCAAATAAGTGCTTGAAAATCACTTCAGCAAGAATTCAGGCTGAATTTAGTCTACTGTTGATTTGAATACTGGCTTTTCTTCAAAGAAAAACAGCCCATAGATGGATATGTGAAACACCCTGTATACCTATTAAATTACACTTAAGTGAGAGTGAAGGATTAATTAAGAGACTTAATTAATGGGAAGCCAGCCAGAAAATCTAACTCAATGGTATGGGAAGAATTTCAGCTTAAATGTTTTAGAATCAACTGAACTATTGATACAAGATAATCACTTTGAAAAAAAAATTAATTAAAAAGCCACAATAAAAAATAGACAAATTATACAGTCCAAATCAGAATTGTATGGACATCCTTCAAAGTAGCTCATTTCACATCAGATTTTCAAACCATGAACCCTACTGAATGCTATCAAATATCAACTGAGACAGTCCCTCAATAACACCTAAAAATGTCAGCTATCAAAGAAATGACTCTGCAATATTTTCAGTTCCTTATTTAATATGGAACAAGTTTTTTACTAAGACAGAAATTGTTAATTCCTGAGTTTGATCAAGAATTTGTTCTGACCAAACAGAAAACATAATGAGGGTCTACTAGGAATGGATGGTGCAAAAATTTAAGCAGAAGAAGTGAGGCTTAAACAATATTTTTTATTTTCCTGAGTGAGCAAACATGGCAATAGTTTCTTTAAAGTTTTTTAGCATTTACAGAAAAATATGATTATTAGTTAGCATGATTGGAGTGTTAAGTGGCTGGAAAATTCTGAGTTCACACATGGTTTTTAGCAGTTCTTGAGAACTAAACCAGTACAGAACTGAGATTATGAGAGGCTTGACAGCATGTTTCCAGCAAAATTACTGAATCACTTTGAAATGTTCTTATGTATCTCAAAGCATGCTCTATTGCAACTTGCAGTATTTCTGGCAGACAAAACGTAAAATAGTAAGGATTGGAATTTTCTGATGTTCTGGGGACCTCAAGAGACACTGAGTAGTGCTTTTCTTGCAGTTTGCTTCTAGGAAGAGGAAAACCTTCCAGAAATGACTGTATAGGAAGGAAACTGTTTCAGCTCAAGATATAAGAAAAGTCTAGATATGTAGCTGTCTCTCTTTTTTATACTTTGGAGTAGAAAAGGAGGCATAAATTCCACGAGTCATCTGCTAGAAGAACTGGAACCTGTGTTCTCTTAGTGCAAGAACAGTATCCACACAGAAATCCACCAGCAGATTTCAGATTTTCCCACCCCCCAGAAACGCATTTGTTCAAATTGTTCAAAATACACTTTTCGGTATTAAAGGAGAGTGTTTGATTTTTTGTTGTTGTCTTTATTTGGGTGCTGGGATGTTTGTTTTTCTCACTATCTCATTGGAAACCAGTGTGTGAGTAATATTCTTACTTCCATTGCACCTAGGAGGTTGGCACTCTCTCCAATGCTTTCTTCTATGTATCTCCTTTCTTCATCTGTGATTGTAGGATGCTTTGCAGGACTCTCATATGAAACCAAAAGCCAAAACATGTACCAGACTATACCAAAGCTCCCTTTGGAATGGAAAGAAAGACTTTAAAAAGAAATGCACAGTAAAGCAGCAAACAAGGAAGAAAAATCTGTGAAGAATTACGACAAATTTAAATGGCAATTGTTGTTAGTGCTTCTTTACTGAGTTATCTTGTAGAGATAACTCTCCAACAAAGAATTTGATCCTGTGAATGATATTTGTGCAAAATACATGCAGAGCTATAGCACAGTGAAGTAGTCTCTGCTTCATTTACAGCATGATTTCACTGTAAGTGAATATTCACTGATCTTAACATCAATTTGTACAATGCATTGCAACGAAGCAGCTCTCATTTCATTTCATCAAACCGTAAATGAATGTCCATTCTGCTTTAAGATGCTGCTGTTTGATTACTGCACTAAATTTTTTACCTGCAAAATAGAAGAGACTGGCATTTTTTTCAACACAGCAATGCACTTCCTGAGTAATTTATTAACTTCCTATAATGCTTCCACCTAATTCACATAAATACAGGATGAATTCCCTTGGGACATTCTTTTCTGTCAGTGTAGGTTAACACAACTAGTGTGAATAAAGTTATGTAGGTCTTCAGATAAAAATCAGGACAACTTATTCAGGGCAGGTACCCTGAATCTGCAGTTATATCAGTGTGAGAGATGTTAATGTGAGCAGAGATACTATAGATCTGCCCAGAAGTTCGCACTGCTTGTGTCAAAAGTGATGAAGGTTTCAACATGAGCCAGCTTTTCTTATTTAATCATGTTGCTTTCCTACATACTCTTCTCTTTAAATTCTGTCCCTTCACTGTTCTTTTCTCTAGACTGTATTTTTAGCTTTGCAGTCCCACTTCTCTGAGGTTTTTTGTCCTCTTAACAGTAGCTGTTACATTTTTGGAAAGGGCAGAGTAAGGTCATACAATACTGGAGTGAAATGAGCAGAAATGCATACCATACACATAGAACACAGAAGACCACCCAGTATATTGCACTAGAATCCCAGCTAAAGGCATTGCAATGACAGCTCCTGCATAGGAACCTACAAAACAAGACATGTGGATGAAAAGGGAGAAAAAAAATCAGTCTCAAAACATTTGTACGTTACAAATGAAAGGAAGACAAAAATACAAAGTTACTTACCACAAAAGGAAGTGGTTGCTAACCTACTTCTTTCTAATGGGGGGGCCCACTTGCTCCAAATACCGTGGCAGGCAGGGTAGGTGACCCCCTGGGGAACGGGTGTGCCACAGGTTAGCTAATGCTGATCAGTCACTCAGTTAATTGTCTTTGCATGAGTTTTTATTTTTTAATTGCTATAAACAAGAAGTCGAGAATACTTTGCACTTTTATAGCAAAGTCTGAGCGCAGCCACAGAAATTCAAGTTGAAATGGGTTTTTTATATCACTCCAAATCATTAAAGAGCCCTTATGAAACAAATATAAAAGGTGTTTCCTTTTGCTCCCCCTCCCCCTTCCAGGAAAGAATTGCAAATAATTAAAGAGAAAGAGTATTAGTGCACAAGAACCAGAGTCAAAAGAAGGATTACAACACAGACCCTCTGAAATCTTTCTAATGCAAGACTGATTTATCCAACCCTTATTTTTTTAATCTAACATTTAAAGTATAATTTAGGAAATACAGATTAAAGTGTCACTGCTCTAAAACTAGAAAATAAGGTCTATAACAGCTTAGAAATATAATTTTAAGAGAAGTTTTTCACTCTCTTTGTCTTTAATGAACCTTTTTGAGCATGTAAAGCAAATAATTGAATAATATTATTGGACTTGATTTTACACCAGCTACCTTATAGGTCTCTCTTCAAAACCAGCCTTTAACTTAGCAGTAGAAAAACTAAACCTGCAGTATTAAAATTTTAGAAGATATTATATGAAATGTACAATAATTGTCCATGAAATTCCCGATTAAGAATTATGGTACATGCATATACACCATGTATATATTATATAGGTTATACAGATTCACTTTTCTCCTAATTTGATATTTTGTTTCCTCTGCAAAAAGTAGAAAAATTAATAACTTTTTGCAGTTACTGAGGGTTTCACAAAGGTTGAGATGATGAGCCTCAATATGCAGAAAATTGTAAAATACCTTCTTCTGTTTTGAAAGAAGATCCTGTAACCAGTTTCCTGCACACTTCAGTATTTTATCTTTTTTTTTTAATATATAAAGACATAATCATAACATTGTCATGATTTATCATAAACCTTCTTCAAAAAGCCTTCTTTGGAAAGTTTTGCATTCATAGTTCCTTTGAACAGTATCAGAGAAACGTGTGAGTCTACAATAGCTATTTTACTGTGTACTTAATTACCCACTTGCTTCTCTTCCTCTCATCTTTGCAGTCAAACACACCTCTGTGCATGCAGATCCCTTGCCAGGAATGCATCCACATTTATACACATATACTTTAAGAAATTATTTGCCTGAAAGTCACCTAATTTCAGGCACTTTCTGCATCCCCTTTTGGAATATTTTAATACAATAAAGTACACTAGTTAAAAGCAGTTCATGCAACAAGATGTGTGGCCCTGAGGAGCAAAGAACCGGCCATCACAGGACTAAAAATTTGTCNGAGAAGAGAAGAGAAGAGAAGAGAAGAGAAGAGAAGAGAAGAGAAGAGAAGAGAAGAGAAGAGAAGAGAAGAGAAGAGAAGAGAAGAGAAGAGAAGAGAAGAGAAGAGAAGAGAAGAGAAGAGAAGAGAAGAGAAGAGAAGAGAAGAGAAGAGAAGAGAAGAGAAGAGAAGAGAAGAGAAGAGAAGAGAAGAGAAGAGAAGAGAAGAGAAGAGAAGAGAAGAGAAGAGAAGAGAAGAGAAGAGAAGAGAAGAGAAGAGAAGAGAAGAGAAGAGAAGAGAAGAGAAGAGAAGAGAAGAGAAGAGAAGAGAAGAGAAGAGAAGAGAAGAGGAGAAGAGAAGAGAAGAGGCACAATTTTTTTTCCTCTTTTAAATTATGGTAAATCTCTTATTCATTCCAACAAAAACATGCTCAGGACTTAAGGTACAACCTTAGGTTTTTATTATATATTTATTCTGTCATACTGGCCAGCAAGTAACTGTGTAGAATTACACCAGTATAAGCCTTATGCAGTATAGGAGTTTAGTGAAAACTTCAGTGCTAAATGCAGATCCCACTGGCTTCTCAGCCAGAGAATACTTTGCCATGAAATACTATAGCTGAAGGAAAACGTAATAGCTATGATTCATACCTTGAAATCCTTTACACTCAAAATCAGCAATAAATTTAAAACCATTTCTATTTTCCTTCCAAAGCTACAACTGCTAGTTAAAGGCTAACAAACATCTATCACATTTACAAGTTAGTTTATAATTTTTCCATACCTCTACAAGGCCCTGCAAGATCCTCACGAAGATGACGCATCCATAGTGCACCCTGGCTGCAGATGGAATTAGCATGTTGAGGGAGGATGTCAGCAGTATAGCAGCGCCAAATACTCTGCAAAGGTGGAAAAAAAGGGAATGTAAGCAACTTCAGTGTTGTTCCAATTGACTTACTCTACAGATGCTCACATATCAATATAAATGTTCCCTACATGTGTTCTTTATATGGGGAATACACTAACTGGACGGGATAGGTGTCTACTTCCATCTAGTGTAATAATCTGTCTGGTAAGACCCAGCCCAAACATGGATGTATTTATCTATTTAGCATTATTTCCTAAGGAAATATAACTTACGCAATCACGGGTGTAGATACTACTTTCCCTATAAATACCCACTTTCCTTTAATTTTCACACTAATTCCAACCAAATCTGATTGAATTCTCCAACCTCTGGGAACAAAACTAGAAATTGTCTCCAAATGGTTTGCTAAAACAGGTGGTAAGCAAAAGAGTTTCTCATGTGCTTTAATAGCAAGAAAGTGACACCATGCATTCACTCCTTATAAAGCAGAAGAGAATCCGCTTTTATACAAGCCAAAAGCAGCAGGAAGAATTTCAAACAGAGCTGGAATTTTCTTAGACACGAGTTAATCGATCTGGAAACACACATCCATAGAGAACAGACCATTCTCACTGCTGTTTTTTCAGAGGCTACTCACTGAAAATTTCTCATTTTGATTCCACAGCATCCTAACTTCAAATAAAGCACATTACAAAGTCTAAATAAATGCATGAAGTGGTGATTCATTTTCAAAATTCCACTGATTTGACTGAATTTTTATTTGATTCAATTAATACCCACCCCTTGTAGGAGGAAAAATTTTCTCTAGCATTATTATGTCTTTTTCTGTTTAAAGCCATGTAATGCAAATAAAAATCTGATGACATATGACATCATGGTATCTGATGTGGAACTGATTTGACAGAAACCTTTGACCTTTGCTTGTGTTCTTCAGAAACTGGTACAGTGCCATAAGTCAGTGAGAAACAGACCTTGGGCTAAAGATGCAGGATGAAAATTCTTCTCAAAGACACAGCATTCCATATTCTGCATTTAGAATCGTGGTCTGAAACAAATCTTCAAACAGCAAACTGAGTATATGCCACTTTTATCTGACACATATTAAAGGGCATGATAAGGAAGCTTTGCTAAAGAGCTCTTAATCTTGTCTCCTCATTCTCACTGTGTTCCCTGTGATCTCCATCTCAAGTTAAACAACATTTAGCTGTCTGTACAGCATATTTCTGGCTTTGCTTGTCAGCACGTTCAACACATTTGCTGGGACTGACTGGGCACGTGTCTGTGTTGCACTGTGAGGACTATTTTGACCTAAATTGGCTTCTACCCTTGATTTCTTTATGAGTGTCTACTCCAAAACTACATGCAGTTCTTTTCGTTACAATTTAATACCTCCATATGCTCACATAAACTCCAATGGTGTCTTGTCCTGTTAAAATCACGTGAAGATAGAATATTAAAAAATGCCACCTCTTTATACGGATGAGATTCACAAAATTGTTACAGTAGATGGCTGTTTCTTTAAGGAAATTTACTCTACTTTTTTAATCCTGTATCTGAAATCAGCTTCTATTTGCCACAACTGAAAGCTGTTTCCCAGAGTTTCCTCTGTTTTCATGCTCACTAAAGAGAAGCTGTTTCCTTGAGTCTGTTCCTTCTAGAAGACAAAGGAAAATGTAACTGAAGGAATGATCAGAGACATGCTCCTTCCAGATTAAAATCTTGCCTGTATGTAGACACACAAGTACCGCTGAATATTTAGTTACATCAGGGTGCAGATGATGAAATAATTCCACAGCGTCACCTGTGAGTCAATTCTCTCTCTGAACTATGCTTTATAACAACCATTTCCTCTCTAGCCCCCAAAATCTAAGGACTTAAAAACAGGATAAGTTAAATTATGATTCTTGCAATGAATGGCTTTTTTGTTCTTTTTGTGAATACATATTAAAAGCGATGTCATGCATGGCTATTTTAGTGAGTCCATTTCCTCCGTAACTCTTAATCAGGAGCAAATAAATCTTCCTACATTTGCTTTGCATCTCTCAGCGCACAATCATAAATATCATTAGTATTTCTCCTTTGTGCCCTTTAATCTTCTTATGTTTATTTCCATAAACACTAAATTCTACCTAAAAAAATATTGTGATATAGTGCTGGTTTTTGTATAAACTTGCTGGTTTATTGCTTTAAATATCTCATTCAACACTATTTATTATTATTTAGATCAAGTAAGAACAATTTTGAGCTACAGTCGGTCAAAATACATTTGAATGCAGCTCACACTTGAATATATTTAATTGGGAAATGGAACATTCTGATTGTTCCTAGGGCATTTCTAAACTATTTTGCAGACTCACACATCAAACCCTCAAACTGCATAATCCTTTTTTTTCTGTTTACACTTTTTACTGTCTATTAAGCCAGTGATTTATGATCCTTTATGTTTAATTTCTGTACCTTGCTCAATTTTGCTACAATGTTATCTCCAACAATGGGTTAGAAAGCTCAGATTTCTTATGTTTTCACGGCAGATTGAATGTGTGTGTGGTTCCACTGTCATATGCATTGATGGTTAATGCTCATTCTCAGACAGATACAGCTCCCTGAAAAACAGTTTCCAGCTTGTTTAGGAGTGTTCATTCCTCTCCACACCCCACTGCATTTTTATAGGAGTACCGGTTTGCCCTCTTGATATTCTGGTATCACACTGAATGGAGAGGTGTGGCCCTTATCAGACACACAGACTTAAGGCTGCTATGCCCTGCTGTACCTTTCTTCAGCTGTGCTTCCACAGGTGGGCTCTGGAGTGAGCCAAGCCTGGCTGCAGGGTGTCCCTCGGGCTGAGCTCAGCCTAGGGAGTCCATGTGGCTGCACTTTCATTCAGAGGTATCCTTGAAAATCCATTTCATTCTGGGCACACTCCAAATCCCACAAAACATGTTGCCATGGCACAAATGAAGAGCTTTAGCAGACTGAAGGTAAACTCTGGGAAAACTGCAGTATATCACAGAGATAAAGCAGGCGAGAGCAATGACACTGCCATAATTGTTGGCCCTTGCATTAAATTGAATTAAAATGCCATGACATGTCTTCAGCAGCCCCTAGTCTTGCAAAAAAAATTCCTTTCTAGAAGAAAATAACCATGTACAGAAGAAGACAATAAATACAGTAGTAGTATGTCAAGGAGAGGGGAAAAAACCCAATAAGTTCTGATTCTCGTAAGTGACCAGAAGCAGTCCTGAAACAAAAAATCAAGCTTTACTTATCTAATTCTTTCCTAGACTGAGTAGACTCAGTCCCCAAAATCAGAACCTAACACTGATCTTCAGTGTTTTGCTGACTTTGGCCTCAAAGGTCATGAACTGTGACCTAATCCTCTCGTAATACAAGTAGTAATAATGGCAAAATCATATTTGATTGCGAGATATTTGGGATGGGAGAAGAGAAAGAAAATCACTCTGACAGCTCAGGAGAAGTGCTTAGAATGGAATGAGGTTGCAGGGGGAATTAATCTGTTTGGTTTTCAAGTCAATTGGCTCATTTTTCTCTTTGGGGACAAACTAAAGAGAAAGAAATACATTCATTTTCATCTCTGGATTTCTAATCTCTGCATCTGTGCAGCAGCACTATTGTCATCTACCTTTGTCAGGCAATCCACATTACATGGGCATTCTGCAGCGTGGTACAGATATTGCTGCTCAGCTGGAAGCAGTGTCAGCTCAAAAAGTGAGCTGAGCACAGTGCACGCCGAACGCTGAGTGCCAGATGGGTGACATATCGAGTTACACACAGGACATCTGAGAGTAAGGGCTCCCAGCCAGAGGCATCCTTTTACCCCAGTGACTGGGAATGAAAATTGCTGCAAAGAATTCCTAAAGCTAAAGACCCTTTTAGATGTGCATGTGGAGGAATCAATCCCTCAGCTGAGTCCCCTGTATTTTTATTTATGTCAATTTTTAATATATTTGACAAGTTCCACAATTATCGATGTCTCTATTCTCTGAACAAGTAAAGTCACCTTGAGAAAAAGAACCTTATAGATACCAAATGTCTTTTCTAAAGCATAGGAAGTACCTTAGCTAAATTTGTCCTTTAAAAAAATATCTTAAAGCAACTCTGTATGTTTAAAACAGAATTTCAAATATTTTTTAAATGTGAAAATGCTGTAGGTTTTAAGACGTGTGAATATATGCTGTATCAGTGAATTATCAATGTAATTTCATTAAAATTCAAAATAATTAACACCTTGGTCACTTACAAGTACAAAACACCATTGCATGTATTTTAAGAGATTTGCATTGAAAAATACAAAAGCATAGAAAGTATTCAATGGCTTCCACAGAAAATTAATTCAGGACTGTAACTGAATACTTTTTACCTCCAAAGTGCCTCTGATCATCATTTCATGGAAGATCTAGCTACTGAATAGGAAAGGTTGATTATTTTGTTAGTTTTCTAGGGAATCATAGGGGGTGTGTGGCTGGGTGTGTGAAAGCATTTTGCACCATTACTATAAATTAAATTCAAAATATTATCAGTTATTTTATTCTGACTGTAAACAGGAACCTATGGAAAATGTAACCCATGCTCTTTTCTGAGAAACCTCTGCATTTGACAATTTTGCATGAATATTGATCATATTCTAGAGAACATTATTTTCATTGGATGAAGTACGTGTAGTGAACAAATATTTGATTTGTAAACAGTGATAAAACCTTTTCCCTAGACTTAGTTACAAAGCTGTTAGGTAAGGGTGGAAAACAAAGAGGATTGAAAACATGAGTTTTCTTGTGAAGTTTCCCCAACCTAGTTTAAAGATTAGATGAAAAAAATCTGTCATTATAAAATAAATGAAATTTATTTGGATTCAATTTGGTGAGCTGGTTTGCCTTACAGACATCGTATGAATGAACAAAGACTTTATGAAACATATATAAAAACTTAAGCTGGGTTTTGACTCTCCTTTGCTGTTCTTTCTTGAACAGTGCTTGTTTGGGAGAGTCCTACTGCAGCAGCAGCTCTGAGCAGCAGAATACGTATCACATAATGTGACTTTTTAGACTATTCTGTCTAATCAGCTCAAGATTTGTAAAATTTATTCTTCTACTTTGACTCTACCTACTGTCTTTCATCTGTGACACACCTTCTGTGCTGGCAACACAGCACAGACATGATTATGTTATATTTTCATACAACCCAAAGAACATTTTGTCTGCAAGGACCTGCAAGGCTCAATGCTGTATTAAATGCTTCATTTTTCCCAGTGAAACATAATGTCTAGAAAGAAGCAAGACAGGAGCTTACTGGAATGTCTGTGGGCTTATAGCAGCTTTTCAGAATCCTTTCTTCTGCAAATGTTGCTGGCAATGACAGCTTGTGTTCAACTTTTTAACTTAGGTTTTTCTTTGAATACATAGAAATTTCAGGGGTTGACTGACGCTTAACACTTCCCTCCTTACAAAACATATCTCTACCCATATCAGGTGTGATGAGGGCCTTCTAAGACTTTGATACAGAACATGTACATTTTGATGACTTGAATTTGCTTTGGTTTGATCTGCCAGGTTTGAAGATAAAAAAAAATCCCAAAATATTCATGAGACTTAGCAAAACAGATGACACAAGGGACTGGATCAAGCCCTGGTGTGAAATGCCATGCAGAGACTAAGCCAATGTGTATCAGCAACCCAAAGCCCTTTAGCTTTCGGCCTTCTTCAAACCCCACTAATGCCACTGACTCATACCAACACCCCAAACAGCTTTCAGGCTGCACCTTCCATTGCTTGTTCGCAGACCTATTCTTTGGCATCCCAATGTGTATTTTATGAAGAACTTTGGTGCTGTTGGATGACAGCATCATTGCAACTGAGGCTGAATGTAAAAGACTCCTGGATCCCTAAATTCAGATTGTTGCTCCTACCAGCAAGTGCATTACCTCATCCTTTCATAAGCAGATCAGGTTCCATCTCAGAAGTTATAAGCATTTGCCCTACTCAGTAGTAGTTTTTCCTTTCCAACTTTTTACTTCATATATCCAGTATATGTCTTCTACCCATGCTGTTTTATTTTAATGGTTTTAACCTCTTCAGTTTCCACAACCACAGTCCTATCTTCTTTCTTCTGCATCACTAAGCAAATCAGATCCTCTACACCTTGTCTGCTTTTTTTCTTCATTCATTTGCTCACTCTACCAGTCCTCTCTCTTTCCTGTCTGAATTCAGCTGGGGAATCTCTCAAATCCATGGTTTCATTTTACAACTCGTTATATCTGTACATGTCTGGATAAAGCTCTGACTCATTCCTTCTAGCTCATTAGCTTTGGGACAGCTTGCTCCTTAAATATGTAATCTGCTAGATAATGTTTCAAACCAAGACTATCTCATTCAAATCACCTTACCAACATGCAGGGCTTAGGCTGTGGTTCAACTGTCTCTGATGATTTAGAGATTTATAACACACTTATCAAAGGAATCATCTGCAGGTCTGATTTTAAAATGTTTTGTGAAGCTGTTTGGGAGGATAACTACTATGCATTGGACCCAAAAGCTGGATGTCTGTACTGCTTTTTGGAGTGTTTTCTGATATAGGGGCCACATGTCATAGCTGACGGTATGAGGACTGCTCAGAGCAAAGGCAGATTCCTTCAGACCAAAGTGACAGTGACATCAGTGTTTTCATGCAACCAGCCTAGATAACATTTTGTTGCATTAAACCAGGTGTACAAATTGTTTTGGGGTGAAGTAACAAAGCAAGTAGAAGTGATTAAGGATACCTCTTGCATAGAGTGCCTGCAATTAACCATCAGAAGCATCCATGGGTTTTGTTTCAAGAGAGTGTTTTATTCATTAGATACCACTGCTAATGCAGTAAGGATTCGTGGAAGCTCAGGACCAGGAGAGAACTGGGAGCAAAGTTATTTGACAGCATTGACATATCTGGACAATATAATCCAAATAAATAAGAAGTTTCTTTATCAGCTTGTTCTGAAAGGCGTGTCATGACACAGGGGTTTGAACTGGGTGATCTTTAAGGTCCCTTCCAACCCAAACCATGCCAGGATTCTCCGAAAGCATCTGGTGTAATTTTACGTAAACGGCGTAGTGAATTTTATACAGACAATGATTTCAAAGGATTTTCATCAGTGGAGGATGGAATGCAAAAATAAGCCCAAATTTGAAACATAATGCCACTCTTGTAGTTGTATCTCAACAAGGAGGGCTAAATTCTGAGAATTTTATATTTCGTCCTGAAAAAATTAGTCAGGAATAAATTTGGTTCTCTGCATTTAGTATCTCGAGGATTATTTCCCTCCTGTATTCAATTAGTTCCAAAATTCCACATTTGTCAATGTAGAGTTATACAGCTGCTTCTCAGTACCAGAGAAAATAACATTTTAGCCTGTAACACTCTTGCCTGAGGTGCCTTGAAAGCTAAAAGTTAAGCACCATTAATGATGGTTTACCTGCTTCCAATGCGTATAAACAGTGCTCTTACTGACTCAGAAAAATATTTTTTGCTTGGTAATACGGTGTGATTTTTTTTTTTCATTTTTTTCAGCTGTTCCCCATATTCACCTCCTTGACTGCAAACTGTGAGTAGCCACTCATTTGGAAGATTTACACTACCTGTATGGATTTTTTCAAAGTTATATACCTATAACGTCACTTTTTCATCTCCCAGTAACATTTGTCTTAGTCTAGTTGTCGTTGTCAGCCTGTAATCACACTGATAACCCTTCCTGGGATAACTTTTACTTGTGTTTATGTATTTCAAAGTAACTAAGTAGAACTGAACCCATTACGGGGAGACACTGTTTAGCTATTCTTTGGCATATATAGTCATTCTGACTTTTGTCTAGTACAGGCTAGTTTCCCCATTACTCTGTTGACCCCTCTACTGTAAACATATCCCTGTGAAATGCTCACCCTAACAATTTATGTCTTCCTAAATGATGGACAGAACGTGGTGCTTTTTTCTGAATTGGGCCCTTAATTTGCATTAAATGGCACAGGACTATCAAAGCTGGGATTATGCCATGAATATTAGAGCGGTAGATGAACTCAGCTGCCAAAAAAGCCAGAGAGAATAATCTACCTTTGCCACTGGAGATGAACAATTACTCCCAAGCACCAGTCCTAGGTTGAACATGCTTCATAGGAGAATTGCTTAAAACTGATCCTCTTTAATAACAGTCTGTGGCCAGAAGCCATAGTATTGCAGCTTTCTTTGGCTTTCTTGAATCGAGATAAAACAGGTTATTTCCATTCATGTGTGTATGTGGGAGGAGGGGGATGTGTCTCTGGGCTCTTCATACTAAATCCTATTATAAACCCTTCGTGAAGCATTAATATGTAAAAGTCGACCTCCCGCCATCTAATCTAGTATAATAAGGGCTTGGATACATTATTAATTTTTGTCACACATCTGAGGCCCCCTTTTATCAAGCAAAACCCCCATCTAAATCCCTTGTTGCATCATTAAATTGTGAAAACAGCTTCATCATTCATGACAGAAAAATGGAAGGACCCTGAACCATATGGCAGAGGGAGCAGCAGCACCAGCTACCAGTTTCCCCAGTCCCCTTCTTGTAAAGACTGGTACTTAAAAGAATCTGCAATGCAGTAGGGTGACAAAATCGTCTTGGGGGTTTTTGTGCAATATTGGCTTCTTTGCCTGGAAACAGATGAGCCCCACACCAGTGCCAGGGATCAGAGACCAGTTCAGTCTGCAGGATTTAGGGCTGAATATGAAAGGTGGGGTTGGCAAGGGCAGCTCTGGGGGGGTGTTCCCCCACAATGCAAGGTCAGCTTAAGTCCTCAGAAGTTCAGAAGTTGGCACTTGTTTAATCATCCACTAATCCTCGACTCATGCTGTGAATTAATCATTGTTTACAAATCAGAAAACACACAATATGCCTACCTGCTAAAAGACTGGAACAATTTCTCTTTTTAAAACAGAGAAATGTGAATACGTGAACTTCTAGGAAATCTTTTTTCTTAGATTTCTAAACCAATACTTTTACCTTAAATTTTTATGCTTGTTGTCATTAAGGCTGAGTTAGAGAGATTCCGATTTCACTGACATGCTAATGACAGTTTCAGTGAAAATCTGTGAGACTCAGACATGATGCACTGACAGACAGTTGTCTGAAATATCATTCATTTTAGTCATACAAATAATCCCATCAGATTACTTGCTGGGAAGAAAGATTTAGCCTTTAATAACAAGAATGGCACTTGAGAAACACAGATAAATTTGAAGTGAAATTTTAATTTGTATAATTTCACTCAGATTGGAATGACAGTGATGGAGAGTTCAGCATAGATGAGAGATAGTTGCATTGTAGAGAAATGTAGTATTGTCATGTAGCTACATTTTTTAATGTGAATAGTGCAAGGATTTGAGCTTTGACAGATAATAGGTAATGTATGTCATTACCATAGGTGATTTTAATTTTTTAAAAATTAGCATTCTATTCTGCCCTTTGTGTCTCTTTGTGTCAGAAAGTTCTAATGTTCGAGTATACACAAATGAGCTAAAATGGTCACTCAGCTTTGTTTTATAAAAAATAGTCTGTGATTGTTGCAGATTTACTTTTGAAACAATGCTTGGCACATACAGTCAGAACTGGCATTTCTATTTTAAATATGTATCTGCACTGGGAATTGATTCTCTATTGTGTAATCTAAAAATGCCCTATTAATTTCAAAGAATCTTTCCTGATTTACAGTAAATGTTTAAACAGTTCACTTAGGAAATCAGTGTGGATATATTGCCACAGCATTTTAGTACTGCTTTTGGTAGGGCAAGGGGTTTGTTATAGATTTCCAACATAAAGAATATTTAAAGGGTTAAAATATATTATTATCAGAAGTTTAAAATATAATGATATTTAAATTATCTTGAGATGAGATGATAAAACTGAGTACAGTTTCACACCTTTCCATATGTGTGTGACAGCACAGCAGGTAGTTTATTCACAGACAGCTGCAGTAGCATGAATGTGAAATAGGGAATATTAATTTGAATTAAATTATTAAATTTCTAGATTAAAAACAAAACATGTGCTTAGTTATAGGGCCATCTAGCCTGAAATTCACAGGTCTTAACATTTGATTATCCCTTATATTTTGCTTAATTATCCCTCTACTGCAAACATTTCATAATAGCTAAAACATAACTTCCATTATAGGAATTTAAAACCCAATGAAAAAGCTATCACATAATTTCTCTGGTTGGACCAGTGGTGGGTAGTCATTACTGACACTATTTAAGCTTTTTTTCATTTGTATGGCTGTCAGTTGCTGATTCTTGTTATACCTTTCCAGAGGACTAAAGCATACACTCACACCAAGCAATTTTTCCAGTGGAATTATATCCATACTCAAAATCAGATTACCTCCTAGTAATCTTTTTATATACGTGTATCCTGAATACATAGTTCTTCCTATTTCTTTCTCTAGGCATCACTTTATGATGTCATTTTTGAAGCAATTAAAGATCTCTAAAGCAATCTCTAATTTTTCAATACTCATACTAATACGAATGTGTCCAAATTACCCACAAAAATCCAAGGTCAATGTCATTGACTTAAATACACTCATTGCACTAAATAAAGAAAAATAAACATTCTAGGATTACACTGATTACTTTGGTAGGGCATCATGCTGGAAGCTTGTGATGTGTTTCTAGTCCCACATGGTTTAAGATCCCACTCAGTAAGACTGCTTTTCAGAGTGGTCCCTCCCTCTCTGATGTTAATTTGCACTCAAGTGTCATACACTGACTGGAATTCAGTCAACCAAAAGTTTAATATATCATCTGATCGACTGGATCTTTTTGTATTCACAAGTTTATCAGCATTTATACATATTCCCCAAATGACTGATGAAATGTGAAGACCACAGCAAGTCTCAGCAGTATCATAATGGTGTCTGAATCTTTGAAAAGTTCATAAACTCTAGCCAGATAATCATCCGTCTCCCAACGTGATAAATATCACTAGTCCAGTTACAGTCACTGACTTGGTTGTGAAAAACACAAAAAGAAAAGAAGAGGTTTCATCACACCACTTGGGGCAGATGCCCCCAGTAACCTGGGTTTCCTACAGAATATATAGGCAGAGAGATGTCTGGGAATGGCACAATACACCTGAGGCACGAGGTGCTTCCACAGGAATAATAACTAATTAGATAAAATACACCTAGCTTAACTGGAGTAGTCCTCAGTTATTGTCCTAAATGTAAATGTTTGTGAAGAAGAGAAAAATCTGATTTGCATATGTCAATTTTCGTGTTTCTGCTACTGACTTTTCCTGGCAATGTCCCTGCCATTGTCTTGCAAATCTTTGTAGTTGCATCACTTTACATCTGAATTGGTTCAAATGGCTTTTCTGATGTTATTTGGGTGAATGAAGACTGCTTTTGATTCTCTAAGGCAGATTCCTCAGCCTTTACTCAACCAAAACTCCAATTAATCCTGAGGAGTTACAGACTGTGTAAAGATGCAAAAATGATTAAAGGAGGAAGAAAAGGTAAATAGTCTTTTAAATGTCTGTTAATGGCTATTTGAAAAACCCTTTTATATTTCTGAACTGTTATCAGAAAGATGGTACTTGTGAACGGAAAGACAATGGACACCCCAGTTTAAACATGATGTCTTTTGATTTATTTGTTTTAAAGGGTAGGATATTAGTGTTTTCTCAGTTACAGAGCATCTTTCCGTTTGTAAATACTCATTTCTACTGTAGATCTGTCTAAAAGCTATTTATCATGAGGAGACCACTTTTTGCTTTAGCCACCCTCTCTCGTTCCTCTCAGTCTCAAGCACACAGAAGCCATCTCGCTCGTCAGGCTAAGCCTCTCTGCCCATCCAGGCCTACCTTTAATGCTGCACACTCCTGAGAACAGTTAAAGCTATACATGGCTGAGTTTAGTATCCATTTGCACTTGGTGTGGCACTGGTTTGAAGAGTGGCACTAGGACCTTCGCTGCCTCTGCAAACGATGAGCCTGTGGCATTAAGCATGGATTGTGAAAGCCTCATGTGTCTCGAATACTCAGTGGATCTAATTAACAGGTAGAATCGCACCCTGGGTGCTTGAAAAACTGCCAGACACCATAGAAACGAGTCCTTAAGTCCCCGGACCATCTGCACTTTCTTTTCATTGTGGAAGTCTCATTTAAACATGTTTTTCGGCCATTCTAAATTCATTTGTGCGTTAATGAAAAATTCCTGCTGCTGGTTTTCCTTTTCATTAAAATAAAAATCATATAATTCTTTAATTTAATCACAGGGGGGAAAAAAAATCTCTCAAGCTTTGATGAAATAATGAATCCTTGAATTTGCCTCTGAATACGTGTTGTTTGAATATCATTGCCACAACCTCCTTAAGTGACTGTTTAAAGGAAAAGGAAACCAACACGAGATATCCCCCGCAAAAACAGGGGGTTGCTTGAAGGAGGGCGAGCACTGCACCACCACCGTGGAGTTCCCGGATCGCATGCAAGCTGTCCTTCCCTTCCCAAGGCCCTGCCTTTGAGCGGGGGGTCAGCTGGGGGTGCAGGGCAGTGCCAGCTGTCCGGAGCCCAGCCCCGCGCCCCCCGCGCCCCCGCTGCCGCAGCCCGGCCCCGCTCGGGCTCGGCCGGGGCCTTGGCGCTGTTGGGGCCGCAGTTACCTGTTCGCTGCCAGCCGGGATGAGATGTACCCTCCGGGGATCTGGGTGATTATGTATCCCCAGAAAAAAGAGCCGTGGATCATGCCAACTGTTTCAGGATCCCAATTAAACTTCGCTTTCTTCCAACCCAAGGGACCGGGACAGAAAGAGAGAAAGACAAGAGCAAGGCTGTAATTGTGCCACTTTAGAGCTTTCACCCGCAGCAGCTTCACCCGCAGTGCAATCGAAGGGGTTCCAGTGCCGGGGCCGGGCTCTGCCCCCAGCCCGGCACGGCAAACGCCCCGACTGCCCGCCAGGTCAGCAAAACAAATCCAGCAACAGCGAGAGACACAGCACCGCCCGTGCCTCCCTGGGACGGGAGAGGCGCAGGGGGGGCCCCGTGTGCCCGGAGCCGCCGGACCGAGGCACGGCCGGGCAGGGCAGGGCAGAGCCGGGGAGGGCTGGCACCCGCCGGACCCCGGCTCCCGGACCCAGCCCTGCGCGGGCGCACAGCCCTGCGCCACCTCCTGCCTGGGCGGGCAGCAAGCCGTAAGGGGTTTCTCTGCATTTGGGTGTTTTAAGACTCATCTGCAGTTATCACATCTTTCTCATCACACTTTAACTCGCTTTAAAACGGCTCTTATAATTTAACGCCTTTTGTCACAGCAAATTCACCCTGGTGTTTTCAAGCAATCCTGCAAAACCTCCCCACCTTCTTTACGGCGAGGTGCACCCGCTGACAGTCCCTTTTTCGACGCCCTCCTTCTCCCATCCCCTACGTTTATTTTACGAGATATCTGCGTTTTTCAAGGCTGTGTGGAAAAGACAGGGCGGGGGACGAATTGTCCGCACAATAATACCGCAGACTGGGGCTAGGAACTGAAATGAAAAAGTAGAAATAATTGGTAGAAATTGTTTCTGCTTCAAGAACGGGATTCCGTCCTCCGAAGGGCAGCCGCGGGGCCGGGCAGGGAGAGGGGGGCCGCCCGCCCTGGGACCGGGGAGCATCGGGGCTCAGGTGGGGGGAAATGCCACGAAACCATCCAGAGCCCGTCCCACCTGTGTTGAGGTGTTTGAGAGTTGTGCTGGGAGGATGTGGGATTTACGAGGGAAAGGTTCCCACCTCTTTAATAATTTTTCCTCCTCGGTGTATGGTGCTGTTATTGACCATATCCACGATGGCCACTCCCAAGTTACATCGGATCCCGAAGGAAATGCAGAATCCCAGTCCACTCATGATGGCAATGATGTACCTCCGGGGAAGCCCGAAGCAGGTACAGTCGCACAACGGGGCTTTCTTTTCGGGCACTTCCATGGGCTTTCCATCTTCAGTCAGCTCGATGGTGTCCCCGGGCTTCTGCCTCTTCTCTAGGACTCTGCCCGACACAAGAAGGGAAAGTCAAGCCCGGCCGCCTGAAGGTACAACAATTTCGGGGCGCTGAAGGCTTACATTCACCGTTCCCCTCGCTCCTTTGGCTTGGAGATTGATTTGAGGATTTATTCCTTGCTTCCCATTCACCTTCAACTGTTCTTTAGCAATGACCTGTGGGAGTCACGATTAGTCATCCCCAACTCCCCCCCGCCACCCCTCCGCAGCAGCCCAGGGAGGAGCTAGCTCTAGCTGAGAATTGCTCATCTATCATTAAAGACTTCTGCTTAAAAATGTAGGACGCATCAAGAAGACACCATCTGTAACCACTGCAGAGGCGCCATGTTGGGCAGCCCAGGAGGCGCAGGAACAGAACCGGGCTTCTGGAGGTTTTTATTGCCTCCTTGCTGTGTTAGAAACACCGAGCGGTGATCTCGGTGTGCACCCCGCTCCAGGTCTGGGAACAAAAGAAATGTTAAGGGAAAAAGACGGGAGGGAGGAGCGAGGAGGAGGAGAGGGCGATATTGCTATTTATTTTAGATTTGCAAAATGGCTGTCACATGCAGTGAAAGAAAACATGACCGTCTTCAGAGAACCGGCGTCTCCGGAGAAGGCTTTCCCAAAGATCTCAGTACTCAGCTACACGTTGTGGTCACTTAGCAGGTTTAACCTTCCCAGAGCAGCTTTAAGCGCTATCTCATTGCCCACACTCCCTCGGTTTTACTTGAAAATCGGGTCTCCTAGAAAACAATCTGAAGGAATCTGAAGGGAAATGGTTATTTGCAGCTATTTCAAATCAGCTGAAAAATACCACGAAAGGTGATTTAGAACATTTAGAACTTTTTTTTTTTTTTTTAAATCTTTTAAACTGCTGTGCCGGTAGCAAGAAAAATCAGGTTTGTAGAGCAAGTGTCCCATACGGAATCCCTAAATCTTCTTCTGAAGTCACTGAGATATTTAAAAATCAGAAAAGCTAACCAACTACGTCGTCTTGAGAGGCAAATACGTGACCATTTGCCGACACTGGGGACTCTGCTACCGCTGCCCTCACCTCTGGTCTAGAAGTGTTTTCTCGCTCGGAGGAGCGTTTCTTTCGGGTTAACTCATCCGGCTGATAGGGCAGTAACAATTAGCAGAATAAGGCTTAAAAGGTTATCCGTGTTTGGGAGAAAATACAGGGATTTTCTCCGAAAGCTACTCAGCTGAAATTCTCCAGATTTTTCTTTTCTGGGCGTATTACTCCCATGCTTAAAGATCGCGGCAATAAGAAATGTCTTAAAGTTGTGAATAAAATAAACCACCGTGGGTTTTTGTTCAAAATTCGTTCGTGTGGATAAAGGGTAGTGTAGGAGTGTTTTCTCCCTGAATGGGCGTCTTGTCTTCGGGAATAGACTGAAAATCAATGTGTAAGAGGCAAGAAAATTGTTTAGGTTCTAAGAAGAGTAAACAGAGTACTTAATTGCCGTGAGCTGAAAAAGATTAGCAAATCGCGCGTTTCTTAGTCGAGGTGTGAATTTCAAACGGAGTTTTGCTGGGAAATACAAACACCGTTTCTTTATCATTCACTGTGTGACTACAAGCAGTAGAGATAATAGTTTTATTTAAATGTTGTAGAGTCTTTAAGAACGAAAAAGAAAAGGTTTATTTCCTTGATTATATTTTAAGCAGTTATTCTGGATTATCCTTTCTCATTATTATTATTATTGATTTTCAACAATTGAAAATTACTTAACTATAACCAAAAACTGTAGGAAATTAATTTCATTGTTGATGACATTAATTTTGCTTTTGGCTTTTCTTAATGGTACACTTCCTATGAAAATGGAAGTCTTAATTTTGTCTTTATCATTTCACTGATATGTCCCCTTCCCTTAAAATGGCAGCAGTAGTTGTGACTCATGCTGTGAAACAGCCTTGTGTCTGTGCCCAGCACTGCCGCATAGGTATGGAAAAAAGATTTTTACGTGACCTACCCTGGGCAGACAAATCCGCAGTTACGTTATAGCTGTAATTCGGGAAAAAACAAAAACCAAAACCAAACCAACAACGACCAAACTAACAAAAAAACCCCAAACGTAACCCAATGTTTCGGGGTAGTTTCTAGCAGACGGTTCAATCGAAAATATATTGGAATTTCACAGACTACTCTCAAACGTTGTGGAGGTCACTAAAGTCACCAGATTGGATGGAGAACGATGTGTGAACTTCAGTGCATGCACTTCGTAGGTATGCAAGAATCTGGGTTTATTAAATCTGTGTGCACAGGGCTCGACGATGATAGAAATGTTCTTTACACACGGAGGTATACAGGAGTGATGCTTTTGAGTTTAGCAATTGCAGTTGTATATCACTTAATAGGAGAAGCAGATGCTTCTAAAGGCAAATGGATAAATAATTAAACACATTCCTCTATATGTTTCAGCTTCATGAGAAAAAAAATTCGTTCGGATATCAATTATTTATACATCTCCATGTTTATCTTCATCTGACGACGAATTACACAAAGGAAAAGACTAATCAAAACCAGAATATTTTTTTAAATGTTTGTTAAGGGCAAGGGGCAAGATCCTGTGAGTGCATTGCAAAATTAAGAGGGAACAAAAATACAGGTTGCTGCTCTCTCCTGATTATGATTTCAAGATGGGATCCTGGTTTTGTGGAAGGAAGGTGGGGTAATCTTTTACTACATCTTTACTGATACCATCTACGAGTGAGATAGGGAAGTTACGAGGGTGCCATATTGAGCAGCTTCAGCACTAGTTTCCAGGATCTAGATTATATCCAGCAGAATCGCAACAGCTCCCAACCCTGCCACGGCTGACCTCCCCAAAGCATTCGACCTCCTGCAGCAACGGGAGCTTAAGAAAAGCTTCCATTTTTTTCTAGGAAGTAGAATCCTGTAAGAGATATCTGTCTTACCTGTAGAGTTGACCAAGCGATTTTCCAGCAAAATTCTTCAATCCCTCCTTGCCGGGAGTCAAAATCCTTTGTTTTACCGACTCCATTCCTGCGGGGATGCTCGCTGGATACTGCTCTGCTCTGGATACGGCGCTGCTACGAGCAGCGATGGTTCATATTGGTTTAATCTCTCAACTTTTCGCCCTCATTCAATGGCTATCGGTGCACCTACGGGTAAAGGGAGAATGAGAGGCAGAGTGCGCGCGTGTGTGTGTGAGCGAGGTGGAGACGGCGTGCGGAGTCGGGGGGGGCGAGGGCGAGGGAGCGCGCCTGTGTGCGGCAGCGAGCGGGGCGTCGGAGCGCGCTGCAGGCAGCCCCCGGGGTTCCCGGCCGCGCGGAGTTGACAGGCACGGTCAGAAAGTCTCCTCGGCCTCTCAGGGTTCAGCAGTGGCAGGCGGAGGCAGAGCCATGCCCGGCAGGGAGGGGACGGAGGTCTCTGCGCGGGAGCGTTTCGAGGCAGCGCCGGCTCTGCGTGTCCCCGGCTGCGGCGCTGGCGGGGGCGGGGTGCGCTCGCCGCCCTGGGCAGACGCTGCCAAGTCCCCGGAGCCGGCGCNCTTCAGCACCGCGGCCAGCGCCGCTCCCCGCCCCCGCCGCGCCTCCCGCGGCCGCGCCCCGCGCGGGGCTCTCCGCGCCTCGGGCCCGCGCCACCGCTCCTCGCACAGGGCGGGCGGGCGGAAAGGACGTGGCCTTCGTGCAGCCGGTCCCGCTGCCGGGCAAAGCGGGCACAGCTGCAATAATGCTGCGGTAGTTCTATAAACAGATAATACGCGAGCCAAAGGTATATTTATCTCTATATCCGTGTTTACTCACAGGGCTTATTTTAGATCGTGTTAGGAATCCATTAGTGACTGCTTTCTCTAAAGAATTTAATATTTTCCGTCTCTTTTTTGTCCTCTGTTTTCATGCCTCTGAGTAGGCCACTGTAACAGTCAACCTTGATTTGTGGTATTTACAGCACTGGAATGAACTGAGCATATTCGGAACAGAATTATTTTTCCTTCCAGAATCTAATAAAAATAAACTTTTATCTCTCTGAAGAAAATTGAAGATGCAAAAATCGGTATTTCTTTCTAAGTCATAACCGTTCTATTTCTCTTAGGTTTCATTTTAATCTTAAAGTTTCTGTACTGTGCTACTTTAAAAAATTTATAACTTGTGTTTTAAACAAATAGTTCTAAAATTATTAAGCTACTTCACTTGCCCAGTCGGTAACTAAATGCAAACTGTATTTTCAAAGGAAGATTCCCTGATGAAAACATATGTTGTAGTTGCAATATCCTAAAAGCAACTGCTCCTTGGATTTATAGAAATATTTTTTTCAGATGTTGCCCTCTGCTGGAGGGTTAATGAAGTTTTACAGCGCCAAAGCCCATTTATACAAGACCAATTATACTGATATTGAAATTTGCATAATGACTGATCCATGTAGAATTTCAGTATTTCCTTTCAAAATTGTAAAAGAACTACGAAGTGCCGAAGTAGAAAATAAATTATAGATAAACCATATGTAATTGAAATGTTGCTAATTAGCATCGTAACGCAGCTCTGATTTCTACATTATGGTGGCTGTTGGACGTGGTTTGCAGCATTGTCACTACCATTACAAATCTGAAAGGATTTTTCCCAGAAGAGGAAAAGCTGCACAGTTACATAAGCACGTCTTCCCAGTGTTTCATGGCTCCACCGTGCCATTGCAGATGCTCAAAGGAAACCCATATTAATAGATTTTTCTGAGAGGCATCAGGAACAGAATATTGTTTTGCAGGGATGCATTAAATGGGATTGGATTCTGTAATTCAAGCCTTTCAGAAAGGTACTGAGCCCTTTTCTGAGCTGGAATTTGAGGCTGTAAAGCCTGCAGGGCAAGGGTGCTGTGTTTATTTACGCTGTGCAAGGAGTTCTGGCCCTTTTTTTAGAAAGCTCAGCACTGGCATGGCTTTGATGCTATGGCTACTAAGTAGCAGCAATAATTATTAGCAAAATAATAGCATTTAATAAATAAGGGATGATTGATTTGGGAAAGATAAATAATTTATCTTATCACACCAAAATGGAGAAGAAAAGTCCAGATGGCACATTCTTGGTTGTTTCTCTTAGTAGAGGAGAATTAGCTAATTCTTAATTGCATAAAATATGCTAAATAGCAAGCAACCCTTGTACAGTAAAATCCTATAGTGACTAGGCTCTGCTGCTGTAGCTATCTGAAATAGAAATTTTATGTCTATCAGATGATATATCCAGATATTACTGAGTCACGTCCTGATCAAGCTCAGCTGGTTTGGCTTCACATGAGAGCAGTAAACAGCTAATCTCATTAGTTCTACGAAATTTGTACAGTCTTGTCACTTTTTAAACATATTAAGTATTTAACCTTGGTGGGATAAGCCATTTCTAGAAGAAAGAGCACATAACATTAATAAAAATTGGTATCAGTAATTATTTTTATAATGAACGCCTGTCACAGACTTCACTCACAAAAGTTCACTCAAACTTCAGTGAAATCACAATGAGCTCTTTCTACTGCTGTCAGCAGTAAAGGAAAATAGGACGTTATGCAGAAAATTCTAGTGCAGGTGATCGCTGCTGAATGTTCCCATATTGACCAGGAGGAAAGAGATTCAGCCAGAAGTTGCCCAGTAAAAAATGTGGCTCTGAAATGGCTCCAACAATATCTGTGGGATGATATGGTGTAATCCAAGATGGTGCAGTTGTCTGTGTTTTTCACATAGAACAGAAAACTTACTGTTTCATCCTGAAATCTTGCAATTAAATACAATTTTCTTCACCTCACTGAATTTTCTTTAATTTTTGCTCATGTGAAGGCTAAAGGATTGAGTACTTACCTGCCCTTTTATTTCTATAAATAGTTCATTTTTACAAATTTCGAACTGAGTTATTTCAAGAAGTTAATGTCTTTCAAAGATGAAGAATTACAGATCTTAGCTCATTTTTTCTCATTGCTGTGTATCTGATCCCAAAATCTTCTACAATAATCCTCAGAATAGTGCCTAAATACCGTATAACTCTTTTAGAGAAGTTCAAAGTCAATACACCAATATAAATTCCTTCTCTCTAAGTTTTAGTCTTTCTGAAGAAAACTACACAGTAAGCTAAAATTTTCATCATGGTACATACCAGTGTTTTAAAAATAATAACTATTTAAATTCCATTTTTGACCTTATCTTTGCTGTTGATTCACTGCAAAATGAATTTTCTCTTTCCCAAGTGTCAAGCAAGCAGAATTTATAAATGAACGTATATTTTATGATCCATCTTGAAAAATAAGCATATATGTGCTACTTTAAATTCATATGATCATACATACAAAATCTAAGACATTTTGTTATTCCCGTTTACTGAAAGGTGACAAAATACTGCTCTTAATAATAGAGTGTCATCTTCAGGAAAAGAAATTATGTGCTTAAAATCTTAGTTATGCCATTAAATCCCTGTGTGTATACAGACTTCTGGTACTGAGGATAGCAGAAACATGCCTCAAAAAATTATGAATTATGATCTAATTATTATTCCTATTTATGGTAGCTGTCCACTAAATCCAATGGAATTTGGTGTCACCTGAAGAACAAAGCAATCTTTTACCTTCTTTGGGACTATGGAACTGAAAAATCACACAGCAATGCCAAAATAGTCATCATACTTGCCAGGGTACAAGAAAGAAGGTTTTCTGGAAGAAGCAAAAGCTTTGTAAACTCTTTTTTAGTAAGCTATTTATTGAAAAAAGTTTCAATCATTAAAAGAAAATATTGAAGTAAAAGATTTTGCCAAACCTTGACTTGAGCAGGAAAATGTGACAAAAAGATTGTTTTAAACCAGGAATTTCCTCATTCTCCCTGAAAATTTGCAAGGATCACTTCCTGAACAACTTTGCTGGGCTTTTGTCTTATTCTCCAGAGTCACGATGATTCACAGCTGGACAAGTCCCGTGAAAAACTGCACAATACATCACTTTGAGGATTTAGATGTTAAAGATGTGTCTGTGCTGAATTTTGAATGCCAAGCTGTAAAGATTCCCGAATCCAAGTTAAAACAATGTGAAGTTGGGTTGACAGCACTTTGTAGATCATTCTGCCTTTTGGAGGCCTATCCATCAGTGCCTAAACCTGTATTTTTTGCAATGGGCTGTGCCTATAACTGCAGGCCTAGGCTGTGAGCACAATGTGGTCGTTGTGTCCTGTTGAGAAGTGCATTACGCAATGGTGTGGAAAGGAATAGCTGTAATGTGCTGCAATACTGGAAAGGAATAGCTGTAATGTGCTGCAATACTGGAAGTTCATGGAACTTCTTTCTGCTTCCTCACGATCTGTGATGCTTACATCTTGAGTGGTATTTTGATTTCCTGAACTGCGGGCCAGATTGGTGATTTATATGTCATGCAACAAACACGACAGAAGTTGAACTGTTGGCTCAGATCTCGGCTCTGTATTTTCTGCAACAACACAATTATCCTTCTTATTCTGTGTCCCAAAGAGAGCATGCTTGGACTGAAATATGCTAAAGAACGTTTGTGTCTGGGCAGAACTTACACGTTCACATGGTCCCTCTCAACCAGCTTGTGCATTCTGGAAATAGAAATCTGGAACTTCGGGCCACGATCACGGGGACAAATAGAAAAATCTAGCAGGAAGCTGGTCACAGAGGCAATATAAAAGTGGCCATGGACTTTGTCAAGCAAAGTTGAGTAGCTTTTCCACTGCTTCAGCTGAGTGTGGTATATGGCAGCTTAGAGCTGGTAAACTGGCCTGCTCTTTCAGATGCCCTTATTCAGTTGCTAGGATGTTATTACATTGCTTTTCCAGTAGTCTAATAGGCACAAAAAGTGAAGCATGATAGAGTACAGGAGTTGCACACTCATTTTTCAGGGCAGTTTTAAACCAAACTGAAGGTAATTTGCTCAGGGATCTCTGCACTAATATATGAAATATTCTAAAGGTATGCTACAAACTCAAGGGTTTTGTTTGTTTGGTTTTTAATTTAGGAATATCTTGTTTCTAAGCATGCAAATTCTCAGTGCTCATTCTAATAGTGCCTAATTTTCAAATAATCTATCTCATGTTGAAGCTATTCCTTCAGCCCTCTAGTGGTAAAATGGCTAGGTAAAGGACTAGAATTGCAGCTGATTTTTATGTTCTGTTGGTACTGCAGATTTCACAGTGAAAAAAAATAATCACTAGATGATTTGCAGTTACTATACAGGACTGCTGCATGACTGGAAATTTTTCTGTTATGTTACAAAAAGATTCATTTATTTCTTCCATCCTCCCTTTCCCGTCTAAAATCTAGTTCATTTTTAGTATTAGCAGATAGAATGTTAAAAAACCCTCAACAAGCTAATAAAAATCCACCCAATGGCAAATGCCTTTTAAATCGTGAAAGCAATGATACTACTTTTAATTTTTTTTCCTGGTATATCTGTGGAGAAATTTAACGGCATTGAATACATTTATCTTAAAAGTAAATGGAGGTGCTTATATTCGTCCCACATATTACAGGAACATCTGCTCCTTTGAATTCCAGTACTGTTCCATGAGTTACATGCAAAGGATCCCAAAGGACTGGAAGCCATCTGTCATGTTACACGACAGAAATGCACCTACCTCTGGGGCTCAGACACAGGAACAATTCTCTCAGTGCCCAAGACAACTATGCAACACTTGGTGAGTGGGATGCAATTACCCATAGCAGAATTGAGCCAAGGATTTGTGATTGCAGAACATGATCCTGTCTTTTATTACTATGATGATTAATGATCTTTTTTGTATCATTAATCTGTCATTACATTATTATTCCAGGGTGGCCATCACTGGGTTGTTTAACAGCTTAGAAAAGGCTTTCATGCAAGAGTCAGTTTGGTCTTAGTGACAGTCAGGTCTCTTTCCACTGCATGAGAAACCTTGTGAGAAATGTAGAAATTGAAGACTGTATTATGGTGACTTTTCTATCGTAAGAATTAGAAAATCAGAAGCAGATTTTATAAGGCTGCAGTAGTCCTTTATTTTCTGTTGACTTGTCTCTTAGCATTATTTTAAAATGTAGTAAGAGAAGTTTGGGGAGGAATTTCTATTGATTCAGATCACAAGTTGCCCTGATCTGAACAGGGCTTATATCTACTATATATTTTCATTTGCTAGAGGAACACCTAAAGAGATACCAAAAGTAACCTCAAGTAACCTTTTGATCAGGAAACTATTCCTGATGCGAGAAAACAACTCAACAAAACTCATAGTAGATATTTGGAATATAATTGTGCTTAGTACAACAGCAAACTGATGTCTAAGGTGGTAGAGCAGGTTCTAGACTACCACGATGAGTTTGAGATTGTTATTGCAACCTAAAATTTTCACTCAGTTTTAATGTGCCTCAATTTTTTTTTTTTTGTTATCCTCCTTTGGGATAAATATGGATTTTTCAGTGGACTAAATTAACTCAAAATACATTAAATGCTGTGTGGGAAGAATGACTGTAGATTCTTTTACATGTGAAGTTGTTTCTCTAAGGAGAAAGACATACATTTAACTGTAATTAGAATCTATATCCACAAATATAATTTACTAGTGGACATTTGGGTATTTTCAAGTGCTAAACCATAACTTTTCCCTGTAGAAGGATATTGAGACAATGAGTATAGCTGTAGCAAAAAGTAAATAAGGAGGAAGAATGTGTTCAGTTGATGTTTGGTGTTGTGGAGTCTGTAGAAAGTGATTGTTGTGCTTTCTCAAGGAAGAACGGTGTTTTGTATCTGAGGGAGACTTTAATTCATCACATATTTTCTTCTTTAGTTTCATTTCTTGACAAGCTGACAACCATCACATGAATTCAAGACTGAATGTAATTCATTTAATCTCTTGGATTTCCTTGGAATTAGCATAAAAGCATTATCTCCAACATGGATCCGAAACAGGAAAACATGAAATCTGTGCAGGTTTCTTATGTCATACATTTGCATCTACATCAGATAACACTACCCCAAGCTAACAATGCTAGCATGTCTTCAAATGACTAATATTGTAATAAAGATACTCCCATCATTGTGTTCATAATATAAAATCAAATATTGCTTGTTCTGTGAGCACAGAAACATAGAGTCATAGAATCATTAAGGCTGGAAAAGACCTCTAAGGTAATTGAGTCCAGCTGTTAATGAATGCATCTGACTCACTGAGGCCTCCTGTCCTCAGTAATCCTGGTTTTCTGCTGTCCTTTCCTTACCTCAGGCTCTGGTCAGGATCTCTGAGAACTCAGGTCCTCCCTTGCGTGTTCTCCAATGCTTTCCTGTCAGCATACTTAGTTTCTGTCGTGTCATCAACATGCCTTTTCCTTCTTCCTTATTGTGCCTCTTTTATTTTCCTTTACAACACTGCTTTTGGTAAATTATTTTTCTGAAAATCGTGGCACATTCATGTTTCTGCCAAATTGGACCAAAACGGGTTCAAAAGTGATTATGAAAGGAAATGAACACACACACACACGCAGTGTAAATCTCATTTTGTTAGAAAATAGGACTGAACCCATCAGTGTTAGATGCTGTTGGTTGTGCTGGTCTCATGTTTCGTTAATAGCAGAAGCTGTCTTTGATATTGCTGTATCTTTTGAGGGACAATGTGTGTGCCTGCTCTAAAGCACAAGGTCTTGCCTCTTTTATAAATACTTCAGAAGTTCTAGACACCTTCTTTGGAGAACATGGCCATGGGTTTGAAGGTGGAAGAGTCCAAGTGTTCCTCTTACCACAAGATGCAAAGGAAAACCAAGGGCTGTAAAAGATTTTAAGGGAATCAGAAGACAGAAATGCTATTCACGTTGATATGTGGAATACATAAGATGTTCCCTCTCCCCAGAAACATTAGACCAGCACTTAAATTAAGATGACAGGAAAATGTCTGCTTTATTTTAGGGCGCTGGTAATGACCTCAGTGGTGATTGCATTTTGTTCCACAGGGGAGGGTGGAGATCTGGAAGTCACATAGATAGATTACTTCAGGCCAAAGCACTCAACCTATCCATTTAAAAATACCTCTGATCTCTAAATGTTACTAAAAATATCAAGTTCTTGATTCAGACACCTTTTCTAAATGTCAGCATTGAGCTCAGGTTTCATACACATTTCGTTTTATAATCTGGCGTTTAAGTGAAAATATTTTACATGCGTTTTCTCTTATTGTTTGTTATAAATAAATCATCACAGATCTGGTAGATCAACTAATGGATTCCCCTGGAGGAAGTCTATTCATTTTCGTGTGACTCAGTCTCTGTGTGACCAGTTCTGATGTCTTTAGCTATTCCAGGGTTTCTTCTGTGGGGGAGGTGAATTTTAATTACATATTTAGTGGCCTATTTGCAAGGCTTGGAAGTTCAAACAGTTCAAAAGACTTGTGCTGAACGTTCTTTCCTTACCAGGCTGAGGGTTTCCTTGTCTGTCTCTTAAGCTGGCATTTTCCTCCTGAAAGCCAGGACAAGCATTTGTGTCTTTTGGTTTTCTTTCCGACAGCCCTCATCTTAACAGTTGACATCTGCTGGGCCTTTGCCATGGACTTTTACTGAATTACATCTGATTATTACAACTCATTCTGTAGTTGAGGCACTTTCTGACTCCTCTTGGGGCAAAAGTTTGCTGGTTGCTTCTCTTTCCTATCCAAAGGGCACTCTTTTATGGGCAGTTCTTCACTGGCTTTTTTTCTTTCCGGAGCTGGAGAAGTGATCAGTAGTACCACGAGTGCTGTCCCTGTGTGCTGTGAGAAGTGATCAGTGCTGCCATTAGCGCTGTCTCTGTATGCTGTGGTGTCTGATCTAGGGATCCCACTCTGTTTGCCAAAGCCAAATACTGAAGTGTAGATAGAAAGCTCTTATAAGACAATGCTATTTATTCTGTTTTAGTGCTACAGAAACTTCTCAATCTATTAGAAAAATAACAGCTGGAAGGAGGAAAGACACAAATGCCAAAGTCTCTGCTTGGACTGTATTCCTACATAGCAGAGCAAGAGGCATATCTCTGCATAATATTCAGAAAGGAATTCAGGATTTGCCCATCTGTACGGAACTAATTTAAATGTGCCCATGGCATTCTACCAGCTGAGAAAGATTCCATACAATTTTCACATCCTCTATGCTCTCCTTTCAGAAGTAATGCCAGTTTCTCAAAAAATTGTCTTACCATTTGTTTGTTCTGAAGCCCTGTTGAGGTATTTCTTAGCTATTAAGTCTGCTTTATCCATGAAAAATGTCCATTATGCTACAGCCAAGCAAAGGTCAAGGCTGAGATATGAATAAACATGTAAGAAAAGGGAGGCTGCAAGCACAGTTTTGTTTGCCAGATGTCCAGAGCTCACACCCAGGGGGCTGCAGCCAGGTAATGAATGTCTGCAACACCTAACTTGTTAAATTTAGTTGTTTGTTTTCTTGTTCTCTCACTTAATATTTTCCTGTATTTCCACACTGTATGTCTTACTTTGTACATAATTCCAATAAAATCACTGTTGCTATTCCCAGAACAAAGGACATAAATTTTGTTACAGTGATCTGAATGGTTTTTTGTACACATCATTTTTTTCTTCTCCTTATCATGATAGACTGACTTTTAGGTACTAGCTGTCCCTGGTTTTGTTTTGTTTTGATGTGTCTAGTAATTGGTCTGAGACTGCCAATTCATCCGCAATTCACACCCACCATGATGTTATATATTCCCTCTTTTTGTGGATGTCTTCTGGCTTGTGAAGTGCTGAACACATCAGAGGCATTACAAAGGCTGGATTCAGCACCTTTACAACAACGGGCTTCACACCTTTTTGGCTTTCTGTTAGGAATAATCATATAAAAATCAAAGCTCTGAAATAAATACATATCCCCAAACTGAAACTTGCTGGAAAGCAAGTAGTCCCTAAAAATCCATTCTGTCAGTCATTTCCTCTTCACTTCCAAATTCTTTACTATGAGGCCTCCCTGGCTTATGAAAACACCTTTCCCTGGAGGAATCTTATCTTTGATAAGAATCTCCACTGAACCCATGCATTAAATCAGTCTCATGTTACTGAGTCACTCCTGGTGCATTGAGTTGGTCTTCTGCTTTCACAAATTTCCTTGGCAGGTTGGCCATTTCTTCCCATTTCTGACAAGAATATTAATCACTCTCTGATCAGTGTGTGCTCCATCATCAGGACACATCATAAATCACTGAGAGGTACTTTGGCAGCTGGTTAACATTACACCCAAGTGCTTCACCCAGCACATGCTTTCCCCATCTACATGAGCATCTTTCCTTCACTCATGCCTTGTACCTTGTGTAGCGTTCTCCAAAAGGCTTCATAAATTGATTGCTTGTCTTTCAAACGCTGCCCTGCCCTTCTAAAAGATTTCAGAATGATCCCCATTAATCGTTCTTCACTGAAAGGATGGGTGACCAGTCACACAGCCTGAGGGAGATGGAAAAATATGACCAGTGAGGGAAAGAGAGAGGAGGATTCTCTCTTAAATCCATCTGGGGCACAGAGGTGATCAGATAGTATAACCAACTAGCCCAAGTTTCTCCAATGGAACCTAATCTCAAGGAGTGTGACTTTAAATGCAACAGGACTTTCTCATGAGTGCTAGCATTTTGGCTGGAAATCTCACAATTATTCATGTTCTGGAATTCCTTTCCCACACCACAGGCAGGTTATCAGTCTGAGAGTAGACCCTTACTAAGCTTTTTTGAGGAGGCTGAAGGCAATTTGTGCTTCACATATATATTACTGTTTTTTCAAAATGCTCCAGGCTTCATCTACCCCATTTCCCTACAGGAGGATAAAAAGCAGTTTACAGATCCCAGCATTTGAAGGAACGTCCATTTCTCAGTACAAGTGGGGTGGCAGATATGCAGGTCAGCTGTATCACCTTCTTCTCCGTGCTTTTTCTTACTTTAATCCTTGCTATTTCACAAAAGGTTATAGGGACATAAATAGGAAAACATAATCTTCAAAATTAAAGCAAATCTGAACAGTTGATAGTATTGTGAAACACTGAGGCCCAATTCTAATGCCCTTAAAAAATACTTGACGAAAGTATAACTCTGTTTTTCTGTTAGCAGCTGCTCTTTTGTTAGTAGACAAATCAGGTTCAGAAGTTCTTTGGGCACGGAGAGGGAAGACTGAGCAAACTGAGCATGAGCAGTAACTTTTTCTTCTTGATAGTATTAAAATACCTGATATTTCTCAGGATTTTTATTTATTAATTAGTCTGAGTTTGATTTTCCAGGTAATATGAATGGGTGATATGATATGATATGATATGATATGATATGATATGATATGATATGATATGATATGATATGATATGATATTATTATATGACTATGTCCACAATACAATTTATCTGATACTATGGTCACACAACTCACATGTGCAAGTATCTGAAGTGCAACTTGAGCCTGGTAACTGGTAACTCAGTCTTGCAGAACAAGATGAAAGACTGAGAACTGCAAGAAGTAGTAAACTTTTTGCCTTTGATGGTAACAAAGAATAATGAAAACTTCCATTCTTAATATTTTAAAATATTCCCCAAACATACGTAATAACCATTTAGAAAACTTTCCATTATTTAAACCTTTTTCAGTTTAAAATCTGTTGATATAGATGCTTGTTTTAAATGAAAAATTCTACTTTAGAATAATTTTGTTAACAACCAGGAAACAAAACTAAGATAATGGTTTCATTTGCAGAAAGGGTGGGTCAAAATGTGCTAATTCTTTTCACTGGGATTTTTAATATTTCTTGGGATGTATTAAAGCTATAAAAGAAATAAACAAATAAATCTTGACAGAGAACAATTTAAAAAAAAATCTGAAAGCATAATTTTTTTGTCGAGGTTTTAGTTTTTCTGCCAGCTTTGTTCATTGCCTACCTTGTTTCATTTGAAAGAATAGAATATTCAGGGTTGGAAGTCGACTATTGCAGTCTTGAAGCCATTTTACATGATCCCTGTAGCTGCCCAAATTAGGAGTCCAGAATATGAGTGTCAGTATGTTTCCTACACGTATGGTAATACCCCGTCTTGAGAAGATAAAGTGGCCTTGATATTGATTTTGTAACATCATGGAATAGTTTGGGTTGGAAGAAACAGGTCAGGGTAGTCATCGTCCACATGGGGAGGCAAATCATCACCCGTCACTGTCGAACAGCCTCAAGGTGTATCAGGGCCAGATAGTGGCCCACAACTGCCACATGGGACAAAACCAGTGTTACTGGAGTAAGAAATATGGTGATCTTGCAAAACATCTCGGAAGACACAGTGCAGCTGGCTCCAGTGGCAATCGGAAAGGGAAGGTTTCAGCTAAGACCAGGCTGCAAGGGAAAATGTTGCTCTGAGTTCCAGCATTTCTCCTGGAGGAAAAAATCCAAATAATGGAGATGTTCAGTCAGCCCCACAGATGGGATGAAGAAACAGTCCCTGGAAGGAGAGTCCTGTGAACAGTGTCCAAGATGCCACCTGCATTCCCACCAAAATCTGCCTCTGTTTCTCATCCAAATGCAGAGCCATAAAGCATAATGCTGCCACTTTGACAGATGTCTCCTCTCTGCCTTGCAGTCAACATGAATATCTTGTGATTGCCCGTACCATTACTGCCTATTCTGACAACAGATTTATGGTGGGACTGTCTTCATTATTTTAAGTGTTTGACATTTTACTGACAAATCACTGTGGTCTGATCAAAGACAAAATCAACAGAGATATTCCCATCTACTGCTAGGGCTGGCCCTTTCAGATCACCTCCAGGCCAAGCTGCTGTTCCAGTGTGCTTTAAAATGTGACAAGAAACACGCTGTCCAAAGACAACGATCTCTTCTTATGCTTCTTCTTATGCTAAACAGTATCAACCCTTTTTCAGGTTAGAGGCTTAATTATAAAGTTTCATAATGAGTGTGAATTTTGTGCATTTCTGTGCCAAATATGCACCAAATAATTGGCATTTATTGCAGAATGAAGAAGCTTACCAATGTAGCCTTATAGGAACGTGTATTTGTTCTCACCACAACAGAAACTGAAGTTCCCTTGCTCAGCATTTCCCCCCATCCTCATCAGACACCTAAGCTCTGTGGAAAAGCCTTGCTCCTGTGGCTGTCTTTGTGCCAGGAATGAGCTTGGTCCCTGCAGTGACAGACAGGTGACAATCAGGGATGAGTGGTGTGTGCACAGGAGAAAGGGGGGACTGCTCTGTGCACTGTGAAGTGTCTGGTTACTCTGGGTATACATTTGAAGCAGAGTTTGTCCATCATTGAAAATGAAGCAAACACTCCAAAGGATTTCTTTGCAGTTAATTTCTTCCAGGTGCAAAAGCAAAGAAAATGCTGCTTTTGCCTTCTCAACATAATCGACCTCTGAGATGCCCCCTTCCAGTTCCTGTAGTAACTACTAGTACAACTGGCTCCCCTCTCCTAGGCAGGGGAGACCCGCTGACAGACTAGCATTTACATTTAAAGGCTTCTTTTACACACCTGAATATTAAAAATTTCTCTGCAAGTGCTGGCTTCAAGCCTGTCTGGTGCCTCAGCTTTTGTGTCTTCTCCAGTTCACAAGGCCTTACACTTCTGTTTATTCGCCTTCCTCCTTCTGAAGATAAAGAAATTAATAAAGACTTCATAGTTCCTTCCTACTTTCAGTTCGCTCCACATGTTCAGCGTGGAACCCCAGCACTCTGAACTTACAGCAAAAGTATGAAGCAGCCTCTTTTTCTGCTTTGATTTCCTCTACCCATGCCACCTCCCTCAGTTCTAATCACACCAGTGACCCCGTTAACTAGATCATCATCTTTTTACCAGTCCCACAGAGAGTACTTTCAGTTGATGAAAAAGTTGGATGTTGGTACCTGGGGACTCAATATACTGTGGCATCTTTTAATTAAAACACAGTCATTGTGACAGGCAGGTTGCAGCCACAGAATCATTTGCTATTTCCACATAAATGCAAACAAAAACCCAATGAAAAAGCACTTATTGCTTACCATAAAACACATAGGATCTGTCTCCCTTACTCAAAATATGAGACTTTTTTGCTACATTGTCTCCTGTGCTGCTTCTGAGAAAGCTAAAAAGCTGTCACTGACACAGAGGAAAGCAATCCTACGTGAAAGGGGAAAGCAGGGAATCCTTCCTGATTGCAATGCACTAGTGGCTTGCTTAGAGCAGCATGAACTCTAGATTAAAAAATTAACAGATTAAAATTAACAGATTGCTATTATGTGGTGAGCTGTATATAAATCTCTTGGCCCACCTATTTCAGCTGTTTGGTTTTTTACCTGGATCTTTGTAACAGAGATGTTGAAATCTTGGCCACATCTGAAAATAATAGTACAATTCACATCAGAATAAACAGAGCCAGAATTTTATCTGAAGAATAATATATAGACGCCACCACCAGAGAACAGTCTTACCTGTAAGCATTACTGCTTGCTGGCACTAGTAATGGGCTACTTTCAGCAAAATGCTTATTTGAGATAATCTGACAGCAAAACTGTCTGTTGTGAAGGGGTGATACGGGAGGGAATCCAGCCTTCACATCGGTTTTCCCCGCTAAAACCTTCTGTCTGGAGTATTTTTATTCCTTTTTGAAAAACCTACTGAAAGAGCTATTGAGCATGCAGCGCTGGAACATTCCACCACTATTTGTATTGCATTTCACCAAGCACTAGCTGAGAAAAATAAGTAAAAGCCACCAGCATGGGAGATGCAAGGATCTAGGGGCCGTCTGAGCCAGAGGTTTTCTACCTTTGCAGCTGTTCATTGCTGAGGATGGCGTGGGCCAGATAGACCCACAACATCAGGTGTTTCAAACCTACTGTGGTTAAGGAAGGGCCAACATAACAACAAGGCTCATTTGTTTAATGCCTCCCGATGACAGAAGCAGTTACTATGGCCTCTGCATCTTTCAGTACCAAAAGTGAAATGCTGAATAGTGTTGGATGCTTTGAACACCCAAGGGCCAAGCGAGGTCAGTCAGTAATTTAAATACAAGTATTTCTGACAAGCTAACAGCACTGGTTTGCTGAGGAGTTGAAAAGAATAATTCAAAAGAATCCTACTCTTATCAAATGGTTCAGACTGACTCATTTCTGACTGAGAAAGCATAGTCACTAATTATTGCAGGGGAATGTGCGTATGCACCTTCCAAAAATTGATATGGCTGCTGAATTTCACATCCTACTCATCATCTCCCAGCAGATTTCTCAGTACTTGCTTAAAAAAAACCCCTTCCTGAGTTGCATCTGAATGATGTAAGTGTTGTGTTAAGACAACTGATCATTTAAAACCAGAATGAGATTTAATTTAGCTACTCCTTTTTAAGGATACCAAGGCAAGGATTGTTGTGACCACCCGTAACAAGGTAGAGAGACAAGAAAAAGTAGCTGTGGCTTAATGAGGTTACACAGTAATTCATATAGTCTGGAAATAATTTTGTTATCCTTCATATGGTAATGATCATCCTTTTTTTATTCCCTTTACTTCTTTCCATCTGTTTAGGGAAGGAAGGTTTTTAAATAAGTCCTTTGTGAGGGCTCCCTTTACCCTCTCTGGATACAATCTCTTTGCCACACCAGATGTTAAGACCCCTGACCCCTCCAGTGTCTCCCAGCAGGCTGTCCTAAACATTTAAGACAGTATTTTGAGAAACACTGGTTTTCTCTTAATTTTGAACATTTTGAGGAATATTAAACAAGATTTGATTTGTTTCAGAGCCTACACATCTCAAACAAATTGCAGACTTCAGATGCTGGCATATTGTTTCTCCCACATCTTGCTGTTCTTTCCCACTAATCCACTGCTGAATGGGTTACTGATTTTTCTACTCCTGTAGGACAATGCATTTAAAACCATTTGAGATGCAAATGTTGGAAACATGTCTTCTATTTCAGTGCTCCCTATGATTTTTTTTCTTTGTATAGAATAAATGTGGACTTATTTTTAGAAAGACTCTTTAATCTGGGTAGATGATATAGATACCTATTTTTCTGATTCAGAAAGTAGAACCATTGAATTTTGGTGCATCTCTTCATTTACTGCACAAGTTTAATGACATAATTAAGACTTTTGAAGGGTAGCTACAATTTTTAATCATGCGGAGAGCCAGGTTTGTACCAGAGTTCGTGAATGTCTTCTCACAACCTACCATGCTACTCTTTTTTATAAAATATAATTGGCTTTGGATGACATTGTACCCCAAATTAAACTTAAAATTACCTATTTACATGGTAAGGTTCTGCCTCCAAGAGCAAAGCTTGAATGCACCTGAAAACTCCCAACTTAATATATAAATATCCCCTAGATCCTGCATATCAGCAGCATCTTCCTTCATCTTTTTTTTTTCTCTCTCCTCTCTTTCCTTTGCTACCGATGTCTTCTCCATTTTAATGCTTTAGTTTTCATTTTCATACTTCATTAAGTACCCTATCTCACCCCAGTAATGAGCACAGTGGTGGCACCATAATATATAATTACACCTTACTTGTTTTGGTCTTTTTTTCTTCTCTCCTTTTTTAATACAGAGAAGATTCTTTTATTCATCTCATATCTTTCTTTGATTTGCTTAAAGTGCATGTGTCTTCGTTTATAATTTCAAAGTTACAAAGGAAATGACCTACCAAGTCTGGCAGGTGACCCTGCTCCCAGAGTCCGGACAACGTGGTACAACAGGAGAAGTGACACGCTGAGATAAAAACATCTGTTGAGAGCAAGTCATAAACCTCCACCCAGAGTCCATGTGATTTAGTCCAAAGCCCTTCACTGGTCCCAGAAGTGAGTTTTAAGAAAGATTAAAATATGTACAGTAAAACTTTACCAGTCCCTTGGGAAAGCTTCAGCTCTGCCATCTTTTCCAGTCTATGTACTCAAAGCTATTTAAGGTGCATGTATGTGAACCACTTGGGCTGCGTGTGGAACCTGCGTGTGTGACTGAGAACTTGAGAAGTCACCTCGGGTCCCGGCACTGCAGGAATAAAAACTGCATCCAGACAACGCAGGGAAAAGCAGCCTGGCTGAAAATGGATCTGTATGAACATTACATACACGAGTTGCAGAAATCTGTATAAATACTTCTCTCCAGGAGGCTCGCCAGGTATTTGACTCTTGGTACTTCAGCTCCTCTCACAATTCTTGGAATTTTCACACACAAGTCGACAGCACATTAAAAATGAACGCAGCTTTATTTACTAGATTTAGATCTTATTAAATGTGCATATTAAATGTTAGCAGAATGTTTAAAAAATTTATTCCGACATTAGTGTATCAATATACATCAGCAACATACTCAGCAGACAAAAACGCCACTTGGATTACACGACAGTACAAATCAAACAAGTGGTACATGTAGAATAGTCAGAAACTCCATCTATTTTCACTCCATTCTGTTGCCTCAAACTGACAGCATTACATAAAAAAGTAAAACCATAATAAGAAAATTTCTAGAAAAAACAGTATAGTGTCTCATAGTAGCGTTCTTCTTTTGCAGTCCTTTGCTTAGAGCATACCACACTAAATCCTCCCAAGGTATAAAACCTAAATTTTAATTGCAAAAAAAATATCCCTGATTGCATTACACCTGAAACGTCAATTTTGCTTTGTGTAACTAATTCTAATGAGGCAATCTATTGTTGCTTAAATTACAGTAACTGCAACACAGAACTTTATTCACTCTGGTTAAAGGGCACTTTTAGATACTCAATCGCATCAAAATGAAATATTCCAACAGTAAGATTCTGCACATCTCCAAACTGACCAGGCCTTCCTTGCTTTTGTCACTTTTCAAGAACACTTCAGGAAACTTAGGTGAACCATTATAAACCCAACCATACTGATACCTCAAGTCAAAATACTGCTTAATGGCAAGTAAAGGCAAACTATTATGTAAAAAGGTGTTAAGACTAATTTTTTTATGCTTTTAGTATGACAACAGATTCTCTTTTCAACAGTTCCTGTATACGAAGAAGTAATGCTACGAAGTGTAATGACATATTTTTAAGACACATACACATTTCTTTCTAAATAAGCTGATCCCAGTGTTTTTCCACTTTCTATTATATGATACAACATATACAAAACATCTCTTCAAACTACATTAAATAGCAAGCGATCTTAAAAAATAAGTTTGAAAGAAGCACGAAGTAGGAGTCAAAACATCAATTCAAATTCAGTGTCTGCATGCAGTGCTTCTGCATATCAATGCTGTATCCCAAACAAATGTACTTCCTTATTTTCCTTCATCTTGCTTTTAAATAGCATTGTTCATTCACAACACACCTATTTTGCTGATATCTTTTCAAGGGTAGTATATTAGGACACTATCACTTGAAGAAACTAATCTTCCATAAGCAGAAACAGTACTCTAACACTGAATTTCCAAATCTGTCTTCTGCTTCAATCAGGTTGTACATTTTGCACAGAAATATCCTTTTGCATCTCATCACCTTTCTGTTTGAAACAACTGTTTGCATTGCAAACAGTAACAAACCCACGACATCTAAATTAAGCAGTTTAATTAACAGTATATGTGCAAGATGCAGCACAGTGCTTTCATTGTGCAAATTGTGGTGTCTGATATGTGATCACGACTGATGGCTGATACTCTTCTTTGGCTTACACATTAAGCAGCAGAGCTAATTTATTTACACATGCATACTTCCAACAGATCCATTACTTCAAATATATCTGAATATTCGAGGACATGATCAGTTCATCAAGAACGTGAATTGCCAACATGCTTGATTGATCAAGCAGCCTCAGAGAATGAAGCTAAATAACTTACAGTAAAGAGAAATGTACACCTGTATCAACTCCTTGACTGGCAGCCAAACCATGTGATGTGTGCACGAGGTAGGCACTTAATATTAATCCTTTTGCTAATAACAACAGCTCCATTCAGGACACTGATTTAAAACTGTTACAACATTAAGGTTACTTGCCAAGTACTCCAAGACACAGGCAAGGTTTGCTAAAACAAAATACCCTAAGTTGTGGTACTAGTAAACAGTACATCATTCAGCTGATATGGAATACAAATCTCAATTTTTATGTGTATACTTGCGAGGAAGTATAACTTTCAAAGTGCAAATAGAGCAAAATTTTCTAATCTTGTCTACCTTGTGTATTCAGCATGAGAGAACTCAATAATCCGGTGTTATGACAATCTGCAGTCTAGGCATGAACTGCTCTCAAACAGTCCACATGGCACTGAAACAGAAGTGTGCCAAGGCAGGCATGGTTTGGTAACACTGAACAGCTCTGTCTGCAGGTTCACAGTATCTTGATGCCTGCAAGCACATTTTGGAAACAGGCACTGCCCTGCACAAATCATTTTCACGCCTTTTGCCAAACGCAAAGAAACAAGGCACTAAGCATGGAAGCGTTGATATGTTTTAAATATACAGCAAAACCATAAAAAATGCCTACCTGCTTCAAACTAGAAAATGAGGGCACATTCTTAAACAGCTGGAAGCTTCTTTGCACAAATAGTTATTATATATTTATAAACTCAGTAACTTTCTAGAAAAGCCATATAACAAAGCAGAAAAAAAAATCCTTCCCAAAGATTCAAAACTAAAAAAAAAAAATAGAACAACCCCCAAGCCTCAGGCTACTATGTAAAAGGACAATAACAGCATAAACATAGATTATTTGGCATGCTTAAAATCTTTTGGATAAAAAATCCAAGACCAAACCATTCAGCTAGATCAACTGGTATGGTGGTCCAGCTCCCAATCCAGTGCCATGGAGTGCAGGCACACTCCATAGTATGCATCGAGGACAGACACACAGCTTTAGCCCTTTGCTGGCATTCACTGAGAATCCAAACAAAGAAATAAATAAACGAGCAGCTTTGGCCAAAACCAATGTCAAACATAATCTTCCAATGGTAGTTTTTGAGAAATTAAGTAACTGTTATTCTCCAAATCGTATACATCTTTTCAAAACCCACTGCAATTAGGTGATTCCACAATATCTGCAGTTAAAGAGCAAACTCTTCAGTGAATTGTATCTTTATGAAAATAAATATGGCTTTTTTTTCCTTCACTAGTATGCATTAACTGAATTCTGTGCCTATAAGTAATTCCAAGTGGAATTAAGCCAATATGTCTTTAAAAATCAAATCCTTCTACAAAATGTATAGAAGTTCAAACCAAGGTTTCGTAAGACATAGTGAATATAAAAAAAAAGCCCCAAACCTGAACCCTTGTATCAGGAGTGTTCTATTTAAATGACCACATAATAAAAATAATAATTCTCAGCATTTTCCACAGCAGTGGTCCTCTGTGGTATCCTTTTCAGTCAGCTGGGATGCAGCCTGGGACGCTGCAATTAGCAACAGGGAGAGGGCTTGGTGGTAAATGACCGTATCATGTCCTATGAGCCCTTTGAGGTTAACAGTCCCTATACCAGGAGTCCAGATTCCAGGATTCCAAGATTACATTTACTATTCAAAGTCATGGGTAAATAAAAAACAGTGCCGAAATCATACAGTTAAGTTGATTTCCTAAACCTTGTAAGCTCAGTAAAACTTTTAAAGAAATGTCTAAAATCTTTGGACTGAAAGAGAAGGGTTGAACTTTCCTACAGCCTTCAACATGATGCATACTGAGCAGACCACAGATAAAAAAAGCTAAAACAAGCTAAATCCCAAACAGTCGGGTTTTTGGCTACATTGCTCTGGATAGCTCCATTCTCCCTTCTGTGGCGATGAACTCTTTTTCTGTGGCTCGTTTATCACCTTGGCACAGTCTTTCCTTCAGTTTTTCAAGTTCATACTCATGTAGGATTTTTTGTGTTAAATACTTTTCACGTTTTATTTTGGCTTTCACATCTGCAGGAACATCAGGAATCATCCATGCCACAAAGAATTTGACGATGAATACAACATGCTAAAAAAAAAAAATTAACAACTCATTACCAAATGAAACACCTTTTGTTTTATCTGACGCCAAATAGGTCACTTTTTTTTCACAAACAGAATACATTTCATTTGGCTGTCCTGGAACAATACATACCAAATTAATGGGTATCTAAGATGTGCAGGAAGATTAAAACACTTCCTCTTATGCAGAAATTTTAATTCCAAACCATTAATGACTTAGCAAACCCAAGAGAAAAGTGTCAGGGCCTGAATCTTAACCATCATTTTTTAACTCTTCTGTGTGGTTTGTTATAAAGTTCACACAGCTGTGCTGATACCACTTAGCTATTGAGAGCTGATGAAACACAGCAGGAAAAGTGATGAGAAGAGCACTTCAGCTACTCCATTTTCCCTTCATAACTTGCAAAGCAGTGGCTTAACACCGAAGTGCCAGTTATCCAAACTATTGATTTAGCTGTTTTTAACCAATATACATCACTGCAAAATGCTGTCTGGATTTTGAATACAGTCATCTTACAGCTCTTTAATGAAAGCAAGACGAGTGGAAGTGCTGGTCCTGGTGGCTTTCATCTCTTACACTGGCAAAGACCTTTTTTATTTTGCTCATTATTTTGATCAACATTAGCAGTCTCCTCAGCCATTTTCACTCTTCCTGCTCTGAGGTCAGCTCACTGAAGTTAAAAGGCCCAGTAATAGTAATCATTTAGGACATGAGCACTTGGTATTACCTAGGGAACAAATTATTTTATACTCCCAGCAATTCTATTTTCTGTAACATTAGTAACAATCTAGAGGATCACAAGGTACCGATGTCAGAAAGAAGTTTTGTAGGGAACATACCTCCATAATAATTATAAAGGCCAGTTTTGCAGCAAGAATGTGCCAGAACTGCATAGTGTGTAAGTATTTCCTCTCATGATCTGGAGGATATCGATAGTCTCTGTACCTGTTGGAATGACAGACATGCAAAGGTGAAATGTCACCGTCAGCCTGGGACAGACTACAAGCTTAGTGACACTTACAAGCAAGTACAGCTGTGACTTAAGGAACCTTTTCTTGTTTTAAATGGTCTGTTTCTGTTCGCAGAAAAAGGTTGCTTCTCAATTTGTTTCTGTATTTGTGTTTGCTTAAGCACCCTCACATACACAGCAACAGAGCAGAGATGAGGATGTGTGATGTGAAATTTGGTACACAGGTTACTTGTTTTTCAGGCAATGATCAAATAATACAGGACAGAGTGATGGGATGTATCACAGGGTCATGGACACGGACTGAATAAACGTGACAGACATGAACAGATTACGGACTGGACAGGTGCAGGGTTTTATTAAAGGACAGACTCGAGTACACGTTCTACACCACCAAATACATGTAGCTCTTTCTGAAAGTGCTGGGGTGGTTGGTTTGGGGGCTTTTTTGTTTGCTTTGAGATTTTTTTTCATCAAACCAATACTTTTCTTTTACCAAAGTTCTTTTCCAATTATTCTAGAATCTCCAATGCTTCTGCTAGCAAGAAAGGACTGCTTTCTAAATGAAAGCAGGATAGGCCTGATTCTTGGTCCGATCAAGCAAAATAAGGATTGATTTTAAATACCGTATCTCATTTTCAGCTTTGGAATCTAAACATTCCCTTTATTCTGCTTCCTTGTCCACTTATGCAGCCTAAAATCTTTGAAAATATAGGCTGAAGTTCACAACTTTAGGGACATAAATTTCCTTCCTCACTAAAAAATCAATAGTGTAATTAAGTAAACAAAAAATCCAATGAAGAAAAAGCAAAATGCATGTTAGCAATGAGACTCTTAGTGGTGATTTTTTTTGAGGTGATTGTTTTTGTTATTGGCTTAATCTCTTATCACCTCAAGCATTACCTTGTCAATAGCCTAAACATTACCTCTCACACTTGAGAAGGGTGAGAATGATATAATTTATTTTCTAATTGACTACTTAGGTCTGCATTGATTTTTTATGCTGTATTCCAAACAAAGTGATAAAATATTTATTATTACACCAACCTGCATATGACGAAGTTTTCTGGATTCTCTTTAGGTTCATTTCTCTCAGGAAAATCTGAGATTAGAAACACTGACAAACTGTTGTTTATGTATCCAGACATAGGTGAGTCTTCATTTTCATAATAAGCATAGTAGTAGACTAAACGAGGGATCATATCTGATGTGAATGCAACAATAAAAGCCTGAAAAGAAATTGGAAGAAGAAATTAGGAAAGTGGCACACAAAATCTGTGAGCAGATTTATAAAGTGGCCGTGGTTCTGTGACTCTGGCATTACCCAAAATCTTTTGAGAAAGGGTGAGAAGCATGACTAGAGCACTTCACCTTGGTAAAAGATGCTGAGTGCAGCCTCTGCACAGTTTGCCTGGAAGCGTGAGATACTTAAGGTGCTGAGGTATCCTGCTATGTTGGCAGTACCTGCAAGTGGGTTTGTTGCCTAAGACACACCAAAAAGAGGCATCTCTTCAGCTCAGCAGTCCGCTTTACAGCATGCTTCTGGTGAAATACTGGCATGACATTTAGTTACCAGTTTATAAAAACTACTTGGAGCCACTGCTCCCACTGGGGCATCCAGAAGCAGCTGACTGAGCAGAATTCCCACAGAACAGGCCTCATAGTGAAAAGGATAAAAATGCATCTGGACCCACAGAATGCATCCACCTTTCCTGTCCCCTGCAGTTCCCTCTGGGCAATCAGGGTGCTTCATTAGACTAAGCTTCATACTGGCTTATGCCATTCCAGAAGCCTGGAAAACAGACAACTGAATGAAAGATTATGGCCAATAAAATGTGGATCGGGAGCTGCACACTGCCAACATACGGACAAGCCAAACCACTAAAATGGTTTGATGGTATCTTTGCAGGTTAACGTGATACAGTGTTGATGAAGGAGAATAAGCATCAGCTGGTTTTTAATTTTTCACATTTTGAGTACGTGGAAGAATCAGTGTTGATGTAGCACAGTTAATATACTTACATTAGTGACCACAGACAGGATGGCCATCCCGTTCAGGATTTCCTGCCACACTCCTATGCTATGTGCTTTCGCAGCCACGGGTCTTCTGTACTGAGTGGTTAGTTTCCAGGAGTCTACTCGAATCTCCAGGATATTATTCATCAGAGCAAGAAGGGGAGCCAGGGGAAAGGATGCCACAAAGAGAGTAATGAATCCAAACTGAATGACTGCAAGGGAGAAAAAGGAAGTGTCAAAATCTGCCCTTCCAAAAGTATCCTCAGAATCACGGGGGCCTACCACTAGCAGCACCCATAGGAATGGGCATTTGGGTCCTCTGAAATGATGCCAGCAGTGCTGGATACCAATCCTTTCAGGGTGCTGCAGTTCTCATACAAATGGTATGTAACTGTAGGGGAATTGGGATGTATTCATCCCTCAGATCTCTCAATTATTAAGAGGCCAGTTTTGTTCTCTTGCAGTTTGTACAGAACAATCTTGTTCTTCTTTTACTTATCAACTACACACCTCACAACCTTACCTCCACCTATTGTTACTAATTTAATCAAAACATTCATACCAATTCTATATGCAATAGTTCCATTGGGGAGTCTTGACATTAGTTTAAGAATTGCAAATAAAATACACAAATGATCCTTTCAGTTGTTACCAAAACTAAGTATTTCAGTACAGAATATGGTAGTTTTTGGTGCACGGCCAACACTGCCACTATATTTCAAATACAGGAAACAGAATATTTTGTCTGGTTTAGGTAGTGGATAAAAATAAATTCCCATACACTAGTCATCCACTCTTCCACTATTTCAGTGGTAAATTCTTCACCTTAGACAAGCAACGAAATTCCTACTAGCTTAGCATCCTTGGGACAATGCTGGAGCATAGTGGTTCAGTTCTGATTCTGGAAGAGCAAGGACATGGCTGGCACCAGTGATTGCTCTGAGTGTATTAATTTCACAAGACCACAGCCCTGTATTAAATTAAAGTGATAATAACTCCAAGCATCTCTAGAACACTTAAAACTATTTCTGCAGAAATAATACAAAGGTCCATTTTTCAACAAAATGTATCCTTGTAATAGCCAAATAGGAACTTCTTTAAAGTGTCCTTTAGATTTAGCTTAGCTTCAGTTTTAGTTTCAGTTTCTCAGGTTTTGTAAACTGCTGTTACATGCTGACATGCTCATGTTACCTTTGAAAACTCATATTCCCTTGCCCACACTCCCTCTGCTGGTCTAACAGACTGAACGGAAGCACTGATCAGTGCAAGACTAAAGCTGAAGGGATTCTCCTCCAGCCAGTTCGTAGATCTCACGTCTGCAGTACCCATCCTTACAGCATATTTGGCACTCATCCCATACTTAAAATTTCCACTGACATCAGCTAACAGTATGCTTTGGAACAAGAAAAGAACAGACACTAAGGCAGCTTGGCTGCACTGAGAATAATGTTCCCCATTCAAATGAGGAAAACAAAAAGTCTTTGCAGTGTTTCTGTGAAATTCCCAGCAGTTAAAGATGCAAAGACAGCTTTTTTTTAAATTGGGCTGACCTATTTAATGATTTCCAGCAGTTAATCATCCACTGTTATGCAGATGAAAGTGGTGGCATCAACCCACAACAATTAATTGAGAAAATGTTCTTCTGAAAGTGTCAGTACAAGGTGTCCTGTCCTCAATTCCAAATGTGTAACTTTAAACTTACCCATTTCTAAATATTCATAGAACAGGCCTAAGGCTCCAAATGTCTGCAGATCATGGTCTTGCTCCCAGCGACTGTATAAATTTTCGGGATTATTTCTGGCTTTCCGACGACCCCACCAGTTACAAATCCAGCTGAATATGCAGAAAAAAGTTAACAATGAGAGAAGCAGATCAGATTGGCTCACTTGGTTAGAGCATGGTGCTAATTACACCAAGCTTGTGGGTTCAGTCTCTGCACTGGCCATTCACTTAAGAGCTGGACTCGATTCTTGTTGGTCCCTTCCAACTCAGATATTCTGTGACGTCTCCCCTTCTCTGAGCAAGCTCCTTAATACAACATGCTTTTACAACCATGGCTTTCACAAGAGAGGCTAAAAGCCTCTATGAAATGAGTCCATGTGTCAGAATTTGTGCTTAATTTAGAGAGCTCTTCTTATCTTCCTCATATGGCAATCACTCTGGCCAAGAATTTTCTCTGGCTATAACACGGGCATCTCAGTGTCAGAGAGAACTTACGGAACAATAGCTTCTTGGATATTTCCCCAGATCTGTTTGCCAGCCATGACTATGGTGAGCTGTGTCGTCAGTTCTATCAAACAGCCCGCAGGATCACACTGGTGGAGACAAACTGGGTGTTAACAGACACAAATAACGGGTATCGCCTAGATAAACTATATTCTACTACTGTATAAAAGCAAGAAAGGACATCTTAAAACTTGTAAGGACAATACTTAATTTCCACATGGACTGCCAGCTAAACTACCCTCTCAGGAAGGCCGTTAAGAGAAGGGCTTTCAGTGTTTAAAGTGTGGGAAGAAACACACACCACAACATAACAACCATCTGAAGACAGAGTAATTCAGGGATGCTTCAGCAGGACCTGCATGCAGCACACACCCCTCAGGCCCAGCAAGGTGAATCTTTCGCACTCAGTGAGCTCTCAGCACTAGACTTTTTTTTTTAAGACCCATGGTGAGACCCACTGGTATTTCAGGAGAACTGGGACCAAGAAAAGCTTTATGATTTTCCACTCTTGTGACTGACAGATTTTCACTGCTGGTGTTTCCCTGTCTAGCAACAGCAGGAAGAGTCACTGGAAGCCTCAGCATCAGCTTCAGGATAGCCAGCTGAGGTCCAGCTCAGCTCTGACCAAGCCTGCAGTTGGAAATTTACGACTGTGCAGGTTGAAGGGAACAATCCACCTTAATTAAGAAAATCTGACCTCTTCATTTCGCCAGCGATTAAACATGTATGTGTAGGCACCTGGGTAACCAACAAACTTCCCTTTGAAGAAGGCCACGTAGAAGCAGGATGAATAGTAGTTGACAAACTGGAATAAAAACATTTTCATAGTGAGCCTGTTCTCATACTCCATATGAGTTCTGGGGATCTCTGTGAAACCAGAAAACAATAATTTTATGTTCCTTTATTCCCTTTAAAAGGATACAGATACACAAATATTCATCATGCACAGTGACTTTAAAGAAAAAAAAGAAAAGGAAGAACAGCCACAAACATTTCAGCAGATGGAGTTCCTGCTTTCAGACACCCTAACCTTATTTTATAATGCAACATTTGATTCAGGCAGGCAAAGGAAATTCATATTTAAAACTTCCATAAAATTTAATTTCCCCTTCTTTGTACTGTCCATTAGCACTTGTCCATCCCCAAATGTTACACTATTTTAGGACATCCAAGATGAATCTCAAACTAGCAGGATCTCCTGTAGTATGAAGATTTCACTGTTGGCAACACACATGGTTATTTCTTTTCTTTTCTTTGTGGTAAAGAAGTATGTTACAGTACTTTTTTCCCAACATGCTGTATGTGCATATCATTAAAATCAGCAGAAACTGGATGGCCCATGTGCCTCTGAAAGATAAAGCTCATAATGGGCAGAAGAATAGGGGAGAGTACAGGCATCCTGGAGGTACTGAACATCACCAAACCTTTGCTTAGGATTTTGCTGCCTTTTGCTGCTCATTGTCTATCACATATATATTTTTAAAGGCACCAGGAAGCCCTAAGCATATTATTGTCAAATGTCCTGTCAAATGATAACATACAACCAATTCAAGGGAAGTAGCATAAGAAAATATGCTACAAACATTAAAGTCCCTCTGAATTGGTCAGGACCTGGCAGATGTGTTGAACTCACCTGCCTTATCATAAAGTTGTTTTATACAACCGAGTAAACTGATAACGGAGTAAGCTTGGCGTAAGTTTGCATGCCAGAAGAACATGAGGTATTTACTGGGAACCGGACACTGGAGTGTAGGACAGAGGAGGCAGCACTCAGGAGAGGCAGTCTGCCTAACATGCAGCTCCCTAAAATATTTTTATTTTCCGTGAGCTGTTAAAATACTGATGTGAGGCACACAACGCCCAGAGCACCAGAGGCGGGTTATACCTGCTTGTCTGAACACCGAACCTGGCCGAACCATTTCAAGGCGTTCCGGAGTGAATACAGCCCCGGCAGACCCTCCTGACAGCCCGGGCCAGGCGCAGCCGCCTCGGCCGCCGGAGGAGGGCAGCAGTCCCAGCCACACCAGCCAACTGTAATGCTCCCCCTGTAACCCACAACCCCAGCTAGTGCTGACACTCGAGAAATCAATCGTCCGCGTTTGCAAGCTAGCAAAATAACACTGCTGAGCCTTCATGCTTATAATTCTTGCCCCTCAAGAAAGAAAGATTTAAAAAACTATGATTTTCTGTTTGTTTCTGTGGTTGCTAAGGGCAATTTTAGTTATTACTTGTTCTGTTTCTGATTTAGGCAAGAGAGATAAGCAACACAGACCTCAGAGACAAGAGATGGCCCACGATAAATCAAAATAAACCAAATGCAACATCTCTTTTAAGTTTCTGCAAGGAACACCTTTCAATTCTTGACTCGACTTGCAAGATCTCACTAAAAAAAGATCAACCAACTGTTTTTATGACAACTGCACAAACTGCAGGTACCTAATATTTTCAGCTCACTTCCCCAAGCTGAATATATTCTGCAATTATTCCTTTCTATAAAACACCTGCAGGGACTTCTACCTCTAAATCATTAAGTACAAATAAAATGAAATTTAAAAAAAAATGTATGTAAGAAGGGCTCTCAGGAAGGATATTTCCAGCATGCAAGCAAAAGTCAAACATAAAATATATGACAAAAGTAGTCACTCTTTCTGGGCCTCCACCTCTGGAGCGAGGTTACTGCTATCAATGGCTACTGCCACAATAACATCTTGGGCACAGCTTCTCATCCTGCTCAACCTCTGCCTTCCATCTGTGTAACTCCAAATCTGTACAACCAGAACTAAGGGAAACAACGCTCGGAAAAAACCAGAAAATGTACTATCCCATCCCATCTTTTCCCCCAGACTAGAAGTCATGATTATTTGGTCTTTTTTTCTTGTAAAGATGGCTGTGATTTATTTTTTAGAATATATTTATGAGATTTCTAATTGAATTACTGCTAGTTCAAGACAGTCTGATCTTGCTTTGGTGACTCTGATATAATACAAGGTGATTTTTAACTATGTTTTCAGAGTAGTTTTAATACAAGCAAGCATTATATGAAGAGAAACTAGGTTATGAGAACTACTGAAATGCAGAGAAAAGGTTGTACGGCCATAGATACACCTGAGTCATTGCTGCAAGCCACTGCAAGCTACAGAGCTCCCACTGCGCCTGAGCCGAGAACAACAGCCCAGAACACCTTGATGGTGTTCAATGGAATCTTCAATGATTCCTTCAAAGTTTTGCCTTCAAGTAAGTACCCCTGCTTACCCATATCAGTAATCCAGATGGCTATTCTCTCATAGAAGAAATTCAGTATCATGATGATGACAAAATTGAGGCAGGAGGCTGTGACTGAAGTTGCCAGCTGAGGGGTCAGTAACCCGCTGATGGGCTGCAGCGTCTGAGTGTTCTCCATGAGGCTGGCGAAGGCAGCATACACTGCAAGGCGATACACTATCACAGCTATCATGCTGGCTATGATCAGGGACACCTGAGGAAATGAGGGAGATTTGAAAGACACTTTCAGCTCAGTATAGCTATATTCTATAGCTATAGGCATGCAGCTTTAAAAACAAGGTGTAAACCATCATGCTTTGTATTTTTAAAATTTTATTATTTGTGGCTATGAGTTCAGCAGCACTGAAATGCAAAGTACACAGGCAAAATACTTTATTACATACATTAAAACCAACAAAATTATTTTGTTAACGTAAGAAAAGCAGACAATCTAATACCAATATCTGAGAAAGTGCAGAAGAGTATGGACAGGAGATGGAAAGGACAAGTTAGATTAAACTGTCCGCTCTGAAACTCACTCTGCATTCATTGTTGTGAATTCTTTTTTTTGTCTGCCTTTACTACAGTTTTTTCGGTATGTCTGTTAACATCAAGTAAGTCACAGAAAGAGTTATCCCCATGCTAAAATGTCCCATCAAATTACTAATTAATGACAGATTTCCAGTGCCTTTTCTTAAAAAAAATTTTATCAGAATTGAAGTGCGCTTTAAATGACAGCATGAAATCTGCGGGACAATAATAAAAGCATGTGTTAACATCATGATTAAAACCAATTTGTGTTAATGTGATGATTAGTAATGATCAGCATCTCTGACATATGGTAAAACGATGATTCAAAAAGATGCTCACCCAGAACAATACTGTAGCTCCTGAGATGCAGAATCTCACAGCCTGGCTAGTTAAAGGCAAATAAGGCTCCATCTCCTGAAACAGTCAAGTACAGCACAGTTCGTCTTATTCCAGCATCAAGCAGCACACAGAGCTCTCACCATCTGTGTGAAAAGTGCTCACATCCAATGGAAACCATCCTGAACCCTGCCCCTCTAAAATGGCAACAGGACACAATTTCGAGCACGCTGGGGGTGGGGGGTGGCAAAAAGATCAGGACAGAAGTGGCCATAAAACTGCTACATGTAAAGATAGTACCTGGACAGAATGGTTAAAACTTTTGAAAAATCAATCAGTGGGTAAAGGAGAAAGATCAACTTCCTGAGATGAGCAGGCCACAACTATTACTGTAATGGTAGGTTAGCCGTCAAACAGCTCTGAGTCCACAACTGGACTCAAGTTTTATAAATTCTTCATGCTGAGATTCCTTAAAATTTGTCATTTGAATGTGCCAGTCAGAGAGTGCTTTTCTCCACTCCTTCAGTTTTGTTTGTTTTTTTAGTTGAAGAAATGGCTATGAATGTAGCTGCCAAGCTTTGCTGCAGCACCAGGCAACTGGGTCTTAGCCATGCCAGTATCCTCACAAAACACAGGGACTATTTTCAATGCTCATATAAAGTTTTTGCAACCAATTCTACTTCCTAAAACATCAGAGTACCTGTTTTATGACAGAATCTTCTATTTAAGAACTAATGCCAGTGGAAGAAGATCTAGAGAAAAATAACCTGAATTTGATAAATCTTTGGGACAAGGCACTGTAGAATGCTTACACAAAGTGGCACTGAGTACTACAGATGGGAGCAATCCCAAATGTAATACAGGCAGTAACGTGCAACGACAGAGCCTAAGTTTGAATCAAATGCCTCATTATTTATGTAACTTAGAATTCTACTGTGATCAGCAAATCCAGATTTTAGCTATGATCTAGTTTGACAGTTTATCACCATGAACAAATAAATTAGTGATAGCCTCAAGATCGGCAATTTCGGCTTCAGTGCACTTAGATTTTTGAGTCATGAATAATGACAAAATAATTTTCTGAGTGAAGCAAAACCAGCTGTGGGACACAAGAAAGTCACTGTCCTGTACCCACATAACCTTATTGGTTACTGCAGAATTAACTTATTTCAAAGCACTGTCCTTGCACGTGGTCAGTATAGCACATGCTCTAATAGGAGCAAATTACACTACTATTACCTGTACAGGTTAGCCTATAATTGGGTACTGATAAGGATCACTGATAAGCCCTACTGAAAAAAGCTTCTGAAAAACCACTGAGACAGCAAATTAAAGTGTCATAAAATAAAGGCTTGTATAGTCCTTAAATTTTTATGGCAATTGTTAATGCATACTTAGAAAGTACAGAGGAGTGCAGTATCTCACACTGAGATAAGAGAAGCGTATTACAGTCCATTCCTATTTCCTAAATAAAGTTCAAAAAGCCCTATCCCACGTAAGGGATCCGGATTAATTTAGAGAGAGAACAATCTTCTCCCTCAGGAGAGCTATACAAGCACACCTAAGCCTTTGGCTGTGCTCTGGTACGGCTGATTCACCTCACCCAGCTACAGGTTTCGGTCCACGCTGTACACAACCACTGCCAACCACAGCCCATTACTGCCCTGTCCTAACACGATCACTCTCTTGCAGAGCACACAGGGGCCAGCACCTGCCTGCTGGAAAGAGGGCCAGCACCTCCCTGCTCTTTCCCTCAGCTGCAGCACAACCACCGCAGTCCGGCAGGGCTTGGGCCCTGTACAGCCATGGAAGAGGGGGGGTTTGAGCCTGAGCATACACAGGGATGCAAACCAGCAAATAACACGTAACTGGCAGGCATGTGTTTTCAACTGGTAGAGCTAGCTAATGAAAATTGATTGACCTGAACCTGTTTTCCTGAACATGCAGCAATTAATACTTTGGCAGAGCTACACTCTTGCACATAGTGCAGTAAATTTAGAGCTCTGTGCAATGTACACAGCGTTAGTTACAACAGCAGAATTAATGCTGTGTGGGTGGAAGGGGAAAAACCCTCTCTCCTGAGAAATAAGATTAGTATATATATTTCCTAATGATTAAGGAGACAAGCCCTGAAAGACAGGGCTACTGTTTACAGAACAAAGACTCTTCCCATGTTCTGGCTAAGCTCCTGTTTCTTTTCTGAAGACTGTGCTATCTAAGCATACTTAGGACTAGCGACAATTTGAGTCGCTATTTATATGCAATTTTATGAAAGGGAAAAGATGATTTAGAAATACATCAAATGGGTGTGGTAGATGTTGTGTTGGAATACAACCAGCTGATCCCTAAATTTGTCAAGTAACTCCTATCCAAGAAAAATTTAAATGAAAACAATTAACATCTAATAATTTATATAGAGTGTTTAACAGAGTTAAATAGGGTCACTAATTGTATCTCAATTAGATTTCAGAGAAAGGACTTCCGCAACCTTCATCTCTCTGGTGTTCCCCAAACAAAGTGATTGTGTATCAGAAGCAAAACCACAAAGACCAACTTACTACTTCAGATCACGGTGACTGCTTCTTCATATGTTGTGTACAGATAAGAAAGAGTGGTTTTTAAAGGCACAAAGGTTTCAGAGACTGCTACCCAGAAATGTGAAAGATGCTGTAAAAATGGTGTCAAGGCCATAAACTTCACCTTTATTGTCCTGATTTAATATATCAATTTCCATGTTATGAAACTTTCAGCGTACAACTGAATTTGCACACATGTCAACACAGCATGTTCATTACCTGAGTTACAGGATTCCTCTTCTTTTGGGTACATTTTGCCTCGTACTCAGGCCTCAGCTGGAGCTGTTGCTGCTCCTCTTCAAAATCAACCAAATCCCATTCGTATTTCAGTCTAGCTTGCCGCCTCTTCCAAAACTCCAAGAAAAGTGTAACTACAATTTTCAAATATTAAAATAGAGTCAAGGAAGAAGTGAACAAGTTCCTGAACCAAGTCAAACATCTGCCCTGGCTTCTTTTCTGTGGTTTATTATTTATCCTTACAGTGTGACTCACCTATATTTACTGACTACGTACTATAGCTCACAGATAAGATCACAATATGGATCCAGGGATTTATTAGCTAATCGAATTCCAGAAGTGGATGAAAAAAAAGGTGCCAAGACAAGATATGGGTATTTCCACAGTTATGATGACCATGTTCAATTACAGTTTGACTTCTCTGCATATGCAAAAAGCAACATGGAATTAAGAAAAGAACCTGACAATTCAACTGATTGCTGTGTGTAAACCTATAACACAGTAAAAAACTATTACAACAAATAAGTAGAACAGCTTTCAAGTAGTATGTTCAAAGATTTCTGTTGCTTTTTGATGGTTATTTGATACCATGGTCATTTTAAAGACAGTGAACATCTGATGATTTTCATATGATCAAGAGTTGGGCTGGCTTAAGAATTTTTTAAGACGCTAGAGAGAACTAATTTCATATATAAACAACTATAAAATTTGTAATACTATATAACATTTTAAGAGCCCTTTATAAACTACTTTAAAACGTAAACATTTTGTCATCTGATTGTTCTTATTGGAACTGGAGAGGTTTTATGGTTTAGACAAACACAGGATAGCTTATCTTCCGCAGTTCTAAACTCTCTGCCTGGTACTTCCTGAATGACTAATCCATGTCACGTAAATGCTAGTTCTTAGAAACCAAGAAAAGTTTAGTAAAACAGCCATACAACAAAAACCTTATTTGATAACAAATACACAGGTTTTCTATTAGCACACAAGAATCTTTGTGAGTTAATGAAATATCTATATACAAGTTGAAGATTTAATTATGATATTTCATACAAACAGTATGAAACAAGAGAAATGTATTTAAGGAAATAAGAAACAATAACTATGCTATCCTGAATTGTGGATACTGGAATGCTGCTAGTAGGAGAGTTTCTCAGCTTCTTGCCTTAATTCTGTGAGAATTTTTCCTTTACCACACAAGTTACGTAAACAGTAAGCTAGGTTTTGTAAATAACTTTCACATCTGATGTTTTTGCTAAGTTCTGGCTTTTAGTACATGGAACAAATAGTCTGAAGTGGGTGTCTAGGGCTTCAGCCAACCACCCCCAGGACAAGTGTGGACACTGTCCAATGGGTGTATGGCACTAGGATATATAAATGGTATTGTAAATTAATAAATAATTCATTCTCTCGCTAAATCTCCGTGTTGTTGCATCTCTGAACCCCTGCTAATGTAGCCACACTGGATTTATAAACCTTCATAGAAAGAACATGTATTCAACACAATATGAACTTACAAGTCTGAAGAAGTACCACTGGTGTAAAACTATGATTATAGAGGCCAGAAATCCACCTATTTCTACATCATCAAAACATTCTACAATGTATGAAGTTCACTGGAGTAGAACCCAATGAATTTTCCCATCCCAAAAGTACAGCTAATACAGTGGCAGGGATGGACCACCATCCAGTGACAGGACACAAAGCTCCCCACTCCCTCACAAGGACACTGATGATGTGCAGGGCTTAGCAGAGAGGACTCTTACATGGGCTGCATAAGGTTGGACCCCTCTGGTTACTAAGGAAAGAATCAAATGTTAGCAGTCAAAAGTACACAATGCTTATGATATTCTTAGAGTATCCTAGATGCCTGCTGGATTTTCTTTGGGTTTTTTAAAGTCTTAATTCCTCTGTAACTTTGTATTATTTTCACTCTTTCATCACTTTTGCATCTGAGGCAGTATACTAAGGTGAAGACTTTATTCCCCTTCTTCTCACTTCATCCAGTGTCCCTCAGCAGCTTGGCCAAGATCTCCTTATTGCTTGACATAAAACTTATCAAATTTACTCACCCCATATGCCCATGAAAATGGCAAAAAAAAGAGTTGCCACGTTGTCAAACAAATGGGAATACTGCAACAGAATACCCAGGAACAGGTCAGTACCAAGACAGTTTTTGGGATGAACAAAAATGACAAGTGGCTGCAGAACCAGATACAGACCTGTGAGGACTCGCAGGTGGTGTTTAGTCTCCAGTATTCACACTCTCGGTCACAAAGTGGGCACATGATGATCTCTCCTCCAATTCCAGGGTCACAGATTTCTTTGCTAAGGAGGAAAACATTGTAAAGTATCTGTTTCCACAGCATCTCAAAAGCTGTTACATGAAATTAATTTAAAAAAATAAACAGGAGCTTCATTTGTTCAAAGCTCAACATTTGCAGCTTCACAGGAAAGATGCCACATCTTGTCACATTCACTGGTGTTAACCAGTGGTTGGTCAGGGCAAGCCAAGAATGAAGCAGCTGTTAGAAGGAGTAGAATTAGCAACTCCCTTGGTACGGGCTTTTTGGCTCTATCAGCAATGAATCAGGAGTCCGTCAGGAGCTGTACTGCACATGCACTGCTTTCAGGCAGGATATAAACCATGTTATTTCTCATCAGGTTAGCAACGACATCAAAATACCTTTTCTAAAAGCAGAGATACCACTTCAGCTTTGGTATCTGCAGTAAAATTTGCTACTTCAATTTAATGACAGTGGGTGAAGTTTACAATCCTATGATGGTTCTTTAGTATCCAGAGAAATCTCAATATGTATAGCAGTATTCCCAGATGAATTCTAAACCTAGCTAAAATACGAGTCTCAAAATTACATTATTCAACAGAATAGATGAGAATTTTAATGCATTACGCATCTTTTTGGGTTAAAACTCAAAATTTTATGGAAGCCTTCTTGGAGAAAACAGTGAGCAATGAAGTCAACCCTCTTTTCCTCTCCCCACCCCCAATCCCTGAATACAATAAATCTTTGGACTTCTGATAAAACAAATACTATGCTTATTTTAAAAAAAAAGCAAACCATGCCTTCTTAGATACTGGATCCCTGTTTGATGGGAGAACCCTGCTGATCTGTTTTACTCATGCTTTTGGTTAGTACAAATGATGACCTACATAAAAAGGTCAGACTGCTCTGCAAGACAGATTAAACAGGCAAGCTTAAGGCAACAATAAACACTTAAACAATTTTGAGAGATCTCAGGGGTACTCTTAGGACTTCACATATTGCAGGTTCTCCAATACAGAAAGCTATGGCCAACAAAATACTGCTTTTCACCCACAAGCTGAGTCTTACTAAGTGATAGTCACAAGTTCTGCATTAGTGATCCATCACCTTTTCAGTTAATAAAGACAGCTGAAGAACAAATTTGTCTGCTCTGACAAGCTTTAAAACCTTGTTACCTATTGAGTAACAAGAATAAAATTTTTTTTGCAAGAATAAAATTTTCACATTGCTTAGCTTTTGCCCAGGAGATTTTCAACATTATACTCACCTGCTCATATTTTCATCCATTGTAAACAAGCCATAAAGAAAACAGATTAAGCCAACAACTGCTGCAAGGAATAACATCTCGGTGTAAAATCCTAGCCAGGCAAAATAGATTCCAATCTTCTCACCATAGTACTTTCTGAATACAAAAAAAAATGCAATTAACAGAAGGACAAAGTAGAATTTAAAACTGTAATAGAGCAAACTGTCCAGAGTAAATGTGAAATATTTGGCAAAATTCTCTTTTAACAGAAGAGTAAATACATTGAAGTACTGAGGAAAATGAGGTGTGAAGCTGGCCATGAGGAGAAGTTACTCAAGCTGCATGAACAAGTGAATGATCAGGATATATGGCCTCTTTCGTCCGTCTTTTCCTCCCTTCAGAAAGTCTAACTTTAAAATCACTCTTTCTCTTTTCTACAGGATAGTGTAAGTGAAGATTTACTTTCTGATTTTTCCAAGGAGTTACACAAATGGAACAGCACAACAGTTCTGACCATATGGTTAAAACAAATAGGTAATCCATAGAAACACAACTACTTGTGTTACAAACAGGGAATTGTAACCTGTGAACAAAGCCAGATTCTGTCGTATCATATCAGCTGAATCAAAGAGATCTTAAGTGAGTTTAAATCTGGGGCTAGAACTAAGAATCAAGCTTCCAAACTGATTTTATCAGTATTTTTTCAAGTCTGTGTTGAAATTTCAACATTTCAATAAACCTTTAACAGTTTTTTTGCAGTGATTGATTAAAAAACTCTGAGATATTCTATGTATGTGTTTATTTACAGCTGAACTATCTGTAATATACCTGACCCTAGGAGCACTGGCTAGATGGAAAGAGCCTTGATTTGAGATAAAGCATTTTTCCAGTTCTCAGTAGAAAGCTGTGTAATGTCCTCTCAGGACGTAGTGCCCAATTAATATCCAGTTCTCACCGGATCTCAAAAGTGCTAAAAATTTCCTAGCAGGATCAAGTTACAAATGAACATGCACTGTATTAGAGTGAAAACCAAGGAAACATAACAACCCCCAGGCAGTGTTTCACCTGATGAGGTCCAGAGGCTGCTCTTTGTAGAAGCGCAAGAAACGGGCCCACTCCATGTAGAGCGTGTACCTCTCACTGTCACAGTTTGGGTCGCTCGCCTTCTTCCAGTACTGGCACTGTGAGCAAAGCAGGGTAAAGGGGAAAACACCTCAGCGACAGGCTCAGACACTCCATTGAAAGAGACAAACAGTAATGGTGATGCATCCCTCTTAAGACTCTGGTGTCTGTCATTATCAGGTATCTTAACTGTCAAATACTGAGAAAATTTTGGAACTTCATCACTTTCCTAGATATTAAACAGCGTAAAATAACCACAGTTTCTGACAGCTTTTGTAATTTTATTTTTTGCCATAGAACTCTGCTTCTAGGAATATTCGGCTGCGTCAATTATTCAGTTTGTGATCTTGGTTTTCCTTTTTTCTAAATGTCTCTCAATCAGAAATAAAAGCATGAAAATTGGTTTTTAAATAGAAAGAAACCAACAGAAATTTAAGCAACCTAAAGTTTGCATTTTGAAAATAATCTGAGAGATTAAATAATTATTTCTAGACAAAGATTTTTGAGTCTGTCTTGCAAGTTTTAGAATTTTTTCCTAAGATTTCTTAGCATTTAAAGTTGGCTGTAGTTGTATAGAAGAGATTCTTGCTTTTTACTGTCTGTGGTTTTGGTAGTCCCAACAGTATAAAGTACTTCACAGCCTAGACTAGCATTCTAGATCCTAATCAGCCAAACTTTCCTCCTGAAAACCTGAGGAATGTTCATTCACTCATTTATTTTTATTTTCTAAGGCAAAAAAATTTTGAACATTTAAAAATACAAATCTATATATAGTATTTTAAAATGTCTTACAGTAGAATTCAGAGATATAAATAAGCAAGTTAAGTTCACTAAAGCATTGTGACATCTGAAATAACCATTAAAAACAAGGAGAGAATTCAAGATTTGAACAACAAATTAAACATAACATTTAGGAGGGAAAGAAATTTAAATGGAAAAAACCCATGTAAAACACTGTAACCCATCTCTCTCTTGTTTTCTCCATGGAATTTCAGGACTAAATCCGCATGTGTTGTATTAAAAGCTGACCTTACAGCAAAACTGAACACAGTATTTACTATCCATACCACATTTCCAGTATTTGCTCCCCAAAGCTCACTGGGAGATGGACAAGTGACCATTCCACACTGAACTGCAGGGTTCAGGCAACTCATCTGACTTTAGCCCAAAAATCGTATGATCCCAAGAGCTCTTCTCCAACTGCAGGCAGTGTGCAATACTGTGTAACTACAGCATGTGTGTGTACACACCCTACAGACACACACTGCTGAGTGTATGCATCTACTGCAGCTATCTATTCCTTGTTATAATCTAAGCTACTACTGCATGGTCCGTGTCATCAGCATTACAGGAATATGATGGAGTAAGACTCTAAAGAAATGATGTGACTGACACGTATTCTAAAAACTCATCCATGGGAAGAAACATTTCAGCACACAAAAGCCAAATAGTAGGGCTGACGGATTTGTCTTGTGTGTTATAAAACAGAATCAATTACTGAGACAAATTGAAAGGTTTGAGTGTATTTTCATATCTCCTGGAACAGCAAATGTCACAGTAGCTAAAAGAGTGCAAACACTGAGAAATGCTCAAGGAGGCAGAAAGCTAAAATACTTACATCATGAAGAGGATATGCAGCTGTATAGGTGCCGTTGTTTAGCAGTCTCTTAATCCCAAATTTTTTCTTCCCTTCTTCTGTTCCATATGGGCAACGTGTAAGAATATAATTAACCTGAGATTCAAGGACAAGAATTTTAGACCTTTCCTACTTTAAGGCCATTTAATAGAAACCTATAATGGATGTGTACTCTGTATCATCTGCAGGAACAACATGCAAAAGCAAGAAATACTTCTTCAGAAGGCCTTATCCCATACATGAACGCTGAGGGCACAATTGCCTTGTAGACATCCAGAAGACCTGTTCCAACGAATATTATTCTGTATTTCTAAGCAAGATGCACAGGTACCCAGGCCTCTCTGTATTTACCTCAGTTACCATGGTTCCTGTACTCATTCCTTCCTTGCATGAATATTCTGATGGGGCCATGTAAATCTACCTGTAAATATAAATAGCCAAATTCACATACGTACTATTCTGTTTCTCATGGATGGTGAGAAGAAAGTGTTCTCATCATTAATGAGGTACAGCTCCTGCTTGTCCTTGCTGAATGGTGCCGTGAAATAATCCGGTTCAGGGTGCATCACCTTCTCGGGCAGCCTGAGTGGGGAAAGCACACAGTCCAGGGGGTTCTCCACCATGGAGGGAATGTCATTTTCCTTGATGGGAACTTTAATGTTCAGCACTTCTGCGTATGTGATCAGAACCTCCCACGGCGCATGGATCTTCACAAAAAAAATCTTGCCATCTTCAGATTCCTGCTCCAGAAAAGTTAAATCAGACATTAGACCAAGCTGTGTTTTATTGCAAGATTCATGGGAATATTTTTTATACAAAATGTATTGCCTTTTACATATTTTTGAAGGATTTAAAAGAAAAGAAGGAGGGAGGAATATAAGGACTTCCTCCGTATGTGTGGACATATATATATATATTTAACTGAAAAGCTTATCTGAGTGGTTGGCTGTTCATAAAAATAATCTTTGCACTACTAAAAGCTCACAAAAGCTTTTCAAACTATATTAATGCCATACACTGAAGCATGAAAATTCTCATTACACAGGAAACACAAAGAATAATCTTGTCATAGCCCTCATGCAACACATATGTTCTTCTAGTGTTGCTCTGCACTCACAGCAGAAGCTGGCAATCAGAAGGGTTTTTAACATCGCTCAATGAATTCCCCACCTATGGATGTTACAGAGTCCAAATTTCATCAAGAGTTATTTTACTCAACTCAGACTTGGGCACGCTGACTGCATCAGTCAGAATCGCACATTCTCCAGTTACTACACCAAACAGTACCACTAATCAAACATCCTCAAGTTGTTACACCAGGGTCCTTCCTCATAATTACAACATCCAGTGGGCATAACTAATCCATTCATTGCCTTCCAAACTTGTTACTCATTGTTAGGTGGAATTTAAATCAGCTGTAAGCATACTTCCCGTTTATGTGGATTTAAACCAAATCACAGCTATTTTGCCTTCTTCTTGTTATGAAAGCAAAAGCAAAAGCTTCCTCTTGAATCAAAATTATTCTGTTTCCACAATTCTTATCAATGTATCCGGAAAAAGGACTCAAATAAACATATTAATCTTGTTTCTCCAAAATTAGTCACCCTCCACTGAAATCCATGTGCATAATTTATCATTTTTCCTAAAGAAACAAAGTGGTTTATTAATATCCAGGTCTATTCTTTTGCTCCTAATTTTTCTTTTTTTTACCTTCTTGTCTTCTGTTTCCAGCTCCAAACCAGCCTTTTGCAGGTTGCTCTCAAATTCTTTTCTCCTTTCCTGAAGAGAAACAAAGACACTTCAGTAACTGATGAAGTTAGCAACTAATTGATCACTCACCGATGACTCACTGGGTTTCACTTCTCTCAGCTGCCCTGATGACAACCCCTTAACGCTATGTGACCTTCTAAAAGCAAGCAGACAAAAACCAGCCGCTGCATACCAGGCCACTTTCCAGTGAGGGCCAGCTTTGTGATGGGAACACATCAGGAATTGCACTGGCTAGCCAGGAGATGCCTACTGGGTAGGAAAAGGCTTGTTCTGTGCTATCTGGGTCATCAGAGAAGCAACTGATGTCTTTCTTGTGTCTTGAGCACTTCTGGCTTCAGGAGGCTGGTGTGTGGGCTGTGTGTCTGTTCAGGTTTAGTTGTATTTCCAAGAGAATGACGAAAAGAAAAATTCTGGAAGCACATGGAAGGCTGACAGTCTCATCTATTTACCAGTTATACAATTATGCCTGATACAGATATCCAAGTACTGATTACAGACAATCCAAACAGTATTTCACAAACATCACTATAAAACTAGATAAGACCAACAAATCACCACATGTGCTTAGCTTGCGTAAAGTCAGCATGGACTTCATGCAGAGATAACAAACCTGCCCGTGGCAGTGTGTGGTGGCTGCACGACCTGTGTGAGCTTGATATTCTCCTTGAACTCTGTATTTTGCAAAGTAATTCCTAGGTGGTGTCTTCAGGTAAGAGCATTTTCTTCCTCTCCTTCTCTGTATAGTTTTTGCTCCTATTGAGAGACTGCATTAATTTCCTCTTAATTATATAAAATTTGCTGAAGAACTGCCAGAGTAACAGTAAATTAAACAAAATATTGAGCCCTACCCTCTTTAAAATGCACAAGCTAGACCACAAAATTATTTCTGGCTATACCCGCCACGCTGTCTAATGTTCCTTCTACTGAAAAGTCTTACATGATAGTTTTTAAACATATTTAAAAAAAACCCAAAACACCATCGTTTTCAACCAGTTTTATTTTCCTGCATGTCTGTGAGGAGCAGACTGCCATTTTTGCATTTCAGTTTGCATAAACTACTCAGACAAATGAATACAGACTGAAGAATAGGCCTCAAATGTACCCTAAGAGGTACTGATGTGTTTTCCTGTGTTAGTGGCCTCTTATTTTTATGTGCCACATCTGATTTTGCCAAATATTACTAGGTATTAAATTAGACACTGGACTGTATAAACTTGCAAATACGATAACTCCTGAGTTCTAGCACATGCTGGGGGCAAAAGCAATTCCATGCACTATTTTTTGCACTAACCTGCTTAAACGCGCCTGCATAAACATGCCAGGGAACTCTGGTTTGCTGACATGATCATCAGATAGAGAACAACGTAACTAAAAGGTGATGTAAGAATGCATGTTAAAATGCTACAGAAAAGCTGACATCCAAGCCTAGCATCCAAAGCTACATGCTACTCTGGATTACCTTTTCTCCTAACAAAGCACGCTGGTGTGCATTCTTTCTCCAGCAAACACTGGAAGAGAGCCAAGCAAGTCAGCTCAGAGGGTTCTCTGCCACTAGACTGTTTCTCTCCAGCTGTGCAGCTCAGAAACACACAGAGCAAAAGGGCCTGGCTCCAACTTACTTATCTTTCCTTACAATACACTTAGTGTGATAAACTGCAGTGCTCTGGTAGAAATTATGCTCTTTTTACCACCTTGCTCTTCTCCCATAAGCCCCCTCCTGAAACCCATGCAATATACTGTACTTTCCAGTTAATGGGAAAAGGATTTTTAAAAGGAAATCAATCTGCTGCAAAAAAAAAAAATTCCTCCCCCTTTTCTTGCCAAATACTGGATTTCCTCATGTCCCTGTCAAGGGCTTAAAATGGACAAAATGTATCCTTGGGCCAGAGCTGGTTGTTTTTGATGTGCACTTGTTAGAATTTTAAGCTTACTGCTCCAAACCTAATAAGCTATACCCGGTGCATATATTTCTGACTCTGCTATAGATGCCACTCTGCAGTCAAAGAGGGACAAGGGAAGCTCTGTAAGTCATTACGTCTACCATACTATGGGGATATCTCACATAATGTGCAATAAGCACAGGCTATCATCTAACCCATGCTGGGCTGTAACGAACCATCCCAGTAAGACTGACAAAGCAAGATCCAAAGTCCAGCAGTACTATTATGCCCAGTGCAAATGCAATCACTGCATAATCAGGTACCTACGGAAGAGAGACAACTTCTATAAACCTGACTGTGGTAACAATGCAGGTCCAAGTCTTGGTGCGTCCCTTCCAACTCAGCATATTCTATGATTCTATGATTCTATGAACTCCTGGCCCTGCACAGGATGCCCCAAGAGTCACACCATGTGTCTGAGAGCACTGTCCAAACGCTTCTTGAACTCTGCCAGGCTTGGTGCTGTGGCCACTTCCCTGGGGAGCCTGTTCAGTGCCCAACCACCTTCTGGATAAAAAACCTTTAGTTCCTAATACCTAACCTAAAACCCCCCGACTCAGCTTCATGCCATTCCTTTGGGTCCTGTCAGTGGTCTCAGAAAGAAGAGATTAGTACTTCACCCTCCTCTTTCCCTCACAAGAAAATTGTAGACTGTGATGAGGTTTCCCCTCAGTCTCCTCTTCTCCAGGCTGAACAAACCAAATGCCCTCAGCTGCCCCTTACAAGGCTTCCCCTCAAGGCCCATCACCAGCCCCGTGGCCCTCTTTTGGACAGTCTCTCAATCCCTGTCTTTTTTTATACTGTGGCACCCAAAACTGCCCCCAGCACTCAGAGCAGAGCAGGACAATCCCCTCCCTTGCCTGGCTGGCGATGCTGTGCCTGATGCCCCCCAGGACAGGGTTGTCCCTCCTGGCTGCCCGGGCACTGCTGACTCATTGGACTTGACAATTGTTGTGGGTCCCTTCCAACGCAGGATATGCCGTGATTCCTTCTGCAACCACCAGCCAAACTTCAGCAAAGCTGCGTGGAGAGGTGCCCAGTTCGGACTGACCTCAGCTTTCAGCCGCTCCCGCAGACCTGGGCATGCAGCTGCTAACAGGGCTAACAGCAGCAACCAGCATCTCATACTTGCTGCCCACGGCTCCCTCACTCTGGCCTAGCTGGTACCTCTAAGAAAGCAGAAGTTTCTGTCCGAGATGATGAAAACTGGGAAAGGAACTAGATAAAATTTCCTTCTGTATCTCTGTACCCCACTGGCGACAGGGGGACTTTGCTTCCAGTCAACACAGGAGTGAGTTGCTTTGCACAGAGATCCCCTGAGTCCCAATGCTCTGTAGTTCTTGTGAAGAAACATACTTATGGACAATACAAATATGTCCTGGTCATACATCAATACTTTGTTAGAAATTTTTATAAATGCTAATTATTTTTTCATGTTTACATACATTTCAAATGGTGGTGAAATATTTCCACTTATGTGCTGGTGGCTTTAAGGAATAATATAAAGTACTGTCTCACAAAACTGTAATCCTAATTTTTGTTCAGAGAACTTTGTGGTTTGGATTTATTCACATAGGTTACAGGAGGCAAGTCCAAAACAGCGCTGAAGCTGGAATGTATCTGGGAATATCAAAAAAGTTAAAAGTTGTTCTGCATGAAACTAAGGGAGAAGATGAACAGACTGTCTCTTACATCTGTATCAGGGCTATGTTGAAACACACAAAGAAGTTACTTATCCCATTCTAAAAATGCAGAATAAAGCTGTTTCCTTGAGACAAGGAAACAAAACCCTTTGTCACGACTGTTATTCTCTTCCTATGAACACTTCTATTCTTAGCTGTTCCATTTTGCTGTATCATTGTACTACCATAAAAGAAACATTTCTTTCTATGATAACTGTCCAACAGCAAGTTCAGTGTATGTCAGACAAATTCCAGAGGCTGCAGTTCATCAATATTTAAATCTTGTTACCACAAAGACAACAGCACAGTACTTGTATGCTAAGAAGTCTGCACTAATTTAGGGACAGACTAATTGCATAAAGATCTAAGCTGAACATAATTATAGGGCCAATGCAGATGCCTCAGGATCTGTGTAAAAAATCTGTTATCTCCATGCCTGTTCATCCAGTGACCACAGAGTTAATCTACAGGGCCACTGACCTTCCTCCATGGGGCCATGTTCCTTTTGCAAGGAACAGACATACATAGAATTAAATCTCACAAGATTTAATTAATGTGGATGTTTAGGCCTTTTGCAAACAGAGATGTTTTCTCCTAGAAAGTGCATTTTTACCTCAAAGAGGAAGTACAATATTAGCTACTAGCTCTTGGGCTTTTTCCCACGTGAATCCTTCGGTCAATAATGACACCCACAGAAATGGACTCTGGTCTGGCAAACATTCCTACTATGCCCTAATGACCCATAAAGCAATGAGAAGGAAACTGCTGCACACAGTATGAGTGAGCATGACTAGACTGACCATCTGAGTCATTTTCCTTCCCACCCAAAACATTACCTAAACAGCATTAATTTCTTCCCTCATTTTAAATAATTCAAGTATGACTAATGGAAAAGTTTAAGAGTTGCTTTGACAAATTTTGCATTGGTATCTCCTTCTCTCTACACTGAGTGGTCTTCTCTTCCTTCTATTTTAAATGCATTTTGCTTCATGGGAGAAGAAAGCATCTAGCTAGGAGTACAGCCTGACAAAGGGTCATGGTGAGTTTGAAAAAGTATGTTTGTATATAAACCTATGGTACCATAGCTATCAAATAACCTGGACTCCCAATAAAATCTTTGGAATGTGGCTAGCTGAGCAAAGCTGACTGAGATGCTTAATCCGGGAAAAGATTCACATACAAAAAACATCAAACAGAGACATGACAAACTCTTGGATTTTTGAAGGTAACAAGATTAAGATGCAGGGGCTGTGTTCTACACTGGATTGTATTTGTATGCAAGGACAGGCAGCGTAAGTTCTTAATGAAAACAGTATTTCCTTCATAAAAGAATAAAAGCAATCTGCGATTTTTTATTAACAGCCTAATCTCGCAGTATTTTTCCAAAGAAAATTTGAATTTCGAATTAGGAAACACTTTAATATGACAAGATATAGATGGTAACTGTTCTTTGCTTCACAGACCAGTAATTTTGATCATGATTTTCTTACAAGCCTTGGCATAATTAGTTTTTTTCAGATACCCTTATCTTTCAGAATAGTATGATTACTTGAAAATGAAGTTTCTTTGGTGTCTCTCTCCTTTTTACATTTTTTTTGATCATGAATAAACTTTGGAGTTATATATTGGAGAGAATAGTTTGTAAATGCAACCTCTCCTCACTCTGAAAGAAGGCAGCAAATACAGAGAAAAAAAAAACTGAAATCCTTCTTTTTTTTAAAATATCGTGCTTTATATAAAATTTGTTGTCTTGACTGCATTTCATAATGGAATTTTTGTACAGCTTGTATTTTTATGTTAGCCAAGTCAGACCTCAAGTTTAAGTGTGAGCATGTAACAAACAGGTGTCACTAACTGATTCCATCTGACCTACTGTTACCATTCAGGCAACTGGGTCTTGCTGGCAAGTTCAGGGATAATCACTAGCTGCCATTTTAGAGAAAGTTTGTTCTTGTGCTCTGTTACATAGGAGCGCTCTTATCAAAGCCACTTTAAATATTCTTCTAGAAGAATGAATACACTTATGGAGAGACTAAGTCAAACACAGGGAAAAGCTCCAAGAGGACATGCTGCGTTTGTGTTACCCAGAGTATATATTAAGAAAAGAGTCTCAAAAGTATTAACAGAAAACTGCATTGAGTCTTGGAGCTAAGAATTTATTTCTCCTCTAGCTACAGTCAAAGGGTGTGAAAAAACACTTATCGTTAAATCTTGTTTGGATGATCTTTGCTTATTTAGAAGAATCCTCCTTCATTTGAAAGTATTTACAGATACAAGTATTTACAAATATTTCTCTAAAGTCTCAGCTAGACTGTTAAATGAAGAAGCAAAATAATTTGGATTACTTTGCTCAATTGTATAATATATCGCTCAGCCTAAGTAACAAAGAGTGATCAATTCAATAAACATAGACACAAAAATCTAATAAAATTGGGTCCTGACACACAACAGTAAATTACACAGAAATTTCCCTACATGGAACTGCTTTTCACATAGCTATAAAATTTTTAGCCAAGCTCTATTCCAGATGAGTCTAGTGATCTGAAAGGGTTAGTAACTTATATTCAGCTTATTATAAATAAAAATAAGGAGGACTTAAAAAAGACAAACTTACCAACTTTTTTTCGCATTCCTTATTAAGATCATCCACATAGGAGAGAACAAAATCAATTCTCCTGACACCATCCCTGAAGAAAATAGAATCTTTGCTTTGATGTCTTTTATCAATCTGTAGAAGATACAGGCATATGAATAAAAACACAAGTACTGCTGCTTCTCTAAAACAGAACAGAAGGCAAAGAAGCTTCCCCATATTGCCACAATTCTTCAGTTTCTGTACAGCTGAAGATATACTTGGGCAAGTTTTAACAAGGGCTACACCTAGTTTAAATAATTTCAAAATTAACTGCATATGTCCGCAAGCATTACATGTAAATAACTAGTACAGGAAGTATAAATATATATATGTTAGTGTAGCAATACTGGTGAATACTTGAAGCAGGTAGCAAAATGCAAATTCCATGCATTTTCCTACATAACACAATCCACTAAATCAACCACCACAGAGACATATGTCCCAGCAATGACCACATATAAAAACAGCTCACAAAAATGCAGGGGAGATGTTTCAAAATCGAGTATTTACTTTCATGGGGAAAAAAAATACACCTAATAAAAGATATCAATATAACAGGATAATTAGTATTTCAATTGATCTATTAAAGGTCATATTTTAATTTACCAACATGCCACTGAGTCTTAGTAACAATATCCACCTTTTTAACTATTAGGCCACAGTAATTAATGTTAAGCAAATAAAAGACTGTAACCCCACTCTCCTAGGGAAGTTAACTCCTATTAGGTAATATTATTTATTATCATATCAATATTCAGCTCTATCAAATCACATGCACGACATACAGCAAAGTGCTCTCCATAACAGCTAATATTCTAGTTTAAATGTAACTCTGTGCTGAGGAAGGTTGGTGTTACTTTTTCAACCACACCAACCAGCAAAAGTGTATTTGTATAGGGCTGAATTGGGGTTTTATTTTATTAGAGCAGGAACAAAACAGAGTAATTCAGAGCATTATGTCTCTGTCTTTTCCCTCTCATACCATGCAAGGATGCATGTGTTCCCTGAGAAAGCACAGAATATTTATTTATAACTGTGAACCTCGCTCCCAGTTAACAAAAGGCATCACACAGTGAAGCATGTTATTACTGCAGCCATCCAAGCCACTTGCAATAGCATTCATCACTGCTTTACCCTGAGACGTCGCTTCAGGAACAGATTATACTTCCTTCCACTCTGCTGGAATAACCAACAAGTAGTTAGCAGGCCCACTGTTTCTCTCCAAGAACCAACTGCTTCAAGCACATACACCCCCAACTACAGTGAGCAAGAAATCCATGTCCTTTAAAGCTAGGAAAAGCCTCCAGCCATCAGAAAAACACAAGCACCCGCAAATAATATGACTATCATGTATTTTTTATTAAAGGCAACGCTGGGCTGGAATCTGTTTGGACACTAAAAATATGTTTTAAGACAATGACTCCTGTAATACTAATTGCAATCATCTGGATACTTAAGCAGATCTTTAAAAGAGCAGTAAGAAAGTGGTTTTGAGTGTAGAGCAAAGGCACCAAAACACTGGCTCATGCATAGTGCATGCATGTTTCTGTTATACTCGTGTTAGGTTGGACCCACTGGGACATAAAAAGACAAATGGCAACCATGTCATTCCAGAGCTGACAAACTACAAGTAATAATATCCATATAATTCATATGTTTATCTTTAAATACGCTGAAATTATATAAAAATAATTGAAAATCCTATTGTTCCATAGTGTTGCACAACTTTATGAATCTTCATTAGACACACTGGGAACTGCTGAAATCAGATACTTGAAGCAGCCATGCACTATGGAGAACTCCTGTGTTCCTGAAGCTATGCTAGCCCTTGGGGAGCTACAAAACACTGCTGTAAATCAATGCAGCACCAAAAAAGCTAAAAGATATTATTTCCTGAAAATGCTGCCATCCGTTCTTTGCCTTTCCTCTTCAGTAATTCTGTTAAGGTTTTTTGCTGTTTATCTTCTTGAGAAATAATTACAGCAGATCAATTAGACTACTTTGTATGACTGAAATCAGGACAGCTCCCTCAGAAATGCTTTTGCTTCCAAATGCAGTACATCATCTTGCATGATTAAAAGGCTCACAAAATCATGGAATCCAATAGCAGAAAAGAAAAAGCATTTTTCTGTTCTATTTTGTATTTACAGGTTTAGGTCTTTCTTTGCTAATATAATTGTGACTACACACAAACTGCAACAGTTTAGACACTAAGTTAATCAAATAAACACAGTGCATAGAACCACACTAACATCTGTATAGAATCAACAGTACTGTAACTATTCAGCGTTACAGTAAGTGAACCCCAAAGTGCATTCTAACAACTTAAAATGTTAGCAATTGCCCTAAAAAAACCCACCCCAGCCACTGATTAAAAAAGACAGTGACTTCATAAGCGCAGAAATTGTTCTAGTGAACTAAATTCATATACACAAAGAAATAAAACAATAAGCAATACTTACTTCAAAAAAAAAGCTCCTGCTGAAGGAGTACCCCAAATTGTTTTAGTTGCATAGTTATAATCAGATTATTCAATACAATTGAAGAAATATTTTATCTTTACTGCCATCAAAATTTGGTCATTTTCTGAGATGTATCAGAATCCTTGGTAATTAAAGGCCTGACTATCAATTTAAGAAGATGCAGCAGTCATTGTCAGATCTGCTTTTAGAAGGGGAATACTTATCACTTCCTTCTCATTCTGTACATAGCATTATCTATTGTGGATAGTGACAGGCCTGCTTATTAAACCCATAAATTATTCCTTTCCATTTTGCTGCATTCGGATTTCACAAGGAGAACAAGATCAGTCTTGCATATTCACAGAGGTTTGTGCATACATGTGCACCTACAAGTTTAACATATGTAACAAGTTTGTAATTTGCATTTATTCTACCAGTGAATCATTAAACACTGTGGATTTGTACATCTTATTTCTTAACAGCTCTTTCCAGAACTGCACGAATGCAGTTAATGATCCTGGACAACCTGCAGTTATTAAATGACGCTACACCTCATTACAGAAAATATTCTGAAATGTGTTCCTCCTGCAATACAAGTAACTAAATTAAAACTTCCCAACACAGTACAGATAGCAAGCTTAAGCTTTTTAGTAAGTAAGTTACACTGAATAAGGAACTACAGAAGAGATGGGGCCCTGAGGCATATGGTGAAAACTCAAGAAGCAACAACCACAAAGTCAAAATAGGAGAAAGTCCTACCAGATGTGAAGCTTTGACTGAGTGGGAATGGGTACAGCAGATTGCCCAGAGTGACTGCATAATCTCCATCCTCAGAGATCACACAGCCTGATTAACCTAGGCCAGGACTGTGCAACCTAACCTAAGTTTGAGGCCAGCCTTGCCTTGAGTGGGAGGCTGGCCATCCAGAGGTCCCTTCCAATCCAAGTTCACTGTACGATTCTATGAAATCATGTTACTGCAAACATTCAGCATTTACCAGGGCTTTCAAAAAGTTAAATAAATCCATCAACTACAAAGCAAGTTTACAAAAACCACCTGTTCAAAAAACAAATACTGCCCTCCTGTTATCCTGTAATAGCTTTCCAGCCTCAATGGTCTATTCATCTCTCTAAAAACTAAGTGACCTCACAGCTTGCGGACAGATGTGCTAATTGAGTGCTGTAATGGTCTATCATGAAGAGAAAAATTTTCTTTTCATGTGGCTACATAAGTGCAAACTTACAGGACTCATATGGTATATCAATAGTTATAGTTATCCTGTATTTGATGATTTCTAGACAGCCAGCAGAGGCTGGAGTATTGGACCATGTCCACCCAAACAACCCTCCAAGTTGCAATCCTCACCTCAGACACAATCCAAAGTCCTGCCATAGGAAACCCTGATTCAACAGGACAGGTGACAGGGGAGACCAAGATGTCAGTAAAGAAACAAAGCACAACTCAAAATGAAGTAAGGCTGCAAGAGCCCATGTTCTGTAAGAGCCAGTTCTGCCCAGATTGGTTTAGGCACAGTGTGTAAACGCTGGCTGGCAGCCCCACACGACATTCAGATCCAAGACTGGCCAGCGCTGCTGAACGCTCGCTGAGGAGCCCTTGGCCGCCCCCGCTCCACAGGTGCCTCTGAGACCCTTCTCCAGGGCCAAGGCAAACAGTGGGACACGGCGAGCTGGAGAGCGTAAAGCAGCTGCTGGAAGCGGCAGCAACCACTAACACGGGCACAGAGAGTGCTTCAGAGGAACGACTGCGGGCTGAGGCTGAGCCACGGGCACTGTGCTGAACGTCGCTGTGGCCTCACCTGCCCACCCTGGCACACTGACAGTGGGCCTTGGGCAGTGTGGGCAGCTACCCCTTGATGGGTTAGTGGTATCACAGTACCCGAAAAACAAATACGTTTTGCAGATCATAGCTGAATTAATAAACCCCGTATGTTTTTATGGGACTCTGAGGGATTTCTATTTCTGGTTATCCACCCAACAGGAAATGTGTTTTTATAAGTCACTTAGCACAGCTCTTACCTTGTAGGCATGGAGCTTCCTGAAAATACACTCTGCTACTAAATATCCCAGCCCTCTCTATGGCCACGCTTCAAAGACAGAGAAACTTGTCCTAGAGCAATACTTTTCAGACTAGTATTTAGTCAGAAAACTGCAAGTTCCTTAAGGGCCTATGTTCAGAAACATCCTGCCCAAATTCAATGCCTCAGACCTCAACGCGTCCCAAGTGTCCAACCCCACAGAGCTGGGACTGCAGGTTCAGACCTGAGCACCCTTTCCCTTCTGCTTTTGTCTCTCGTATCTTCTTTGTGGGAAGGTGGTTTAGAGCAGCATTTTCAGTAACAAAGCAGTAACCAATACCAATCGGAGCTGGAGGAACCCACTAGCTTCATTAGTTACAGCACAGGGAAGCACCTCTGGCTGTGACTAACAGGAAAGATGAGAGGTTACATTAATACCGTGGAATGGTTTTTATGATCCCCATCAGCACAGCAAGGAATTACATTACCATAGTCCTACATCACCAGGCAAAAAACATACCTGAAATTACAACATTAAATTGATTTGTAACATTTTGCTGGCTTACAAGATACAGTCTACAAACAAAATATTTATTTTATTAACTGCCCACCTTTGATAACTTCACAGGCAAGTTAGATTTAAAACAGTCTAAAAACTCCAAAAAAACTACATTAATATGCAACTAGGTAATTTATGTATTAGCAATCCATGGCACAAAAACTTCCAGAATACAGAAATGGACAAAAATGTAAGTTTTGAAAGCTGAATCAAAATACAAGAAAAGCCTCTATAACTGAAAGGGTAGGAAACATTCAGTGGCTTAAAAACAAAGTTATCGCCTTCACTTAGATCCCCAGTTTGCATGGAATATTTATATATTCTTCCTTTTCACTGAAAAACACATGGATTTAAGGGCCACTATGCTAAATATGAATATATATATTTATACACATATATATGAACTTAAACATAACTTTACAAATACATATCTAAATGACATAAATGTATTTCCAAAAGGAAAACGTTCCTGGAAATACATTTACAGAACACACAAAAATATACAGGTACTCCCCTGAAAATCAAAATGGCAAATTTCTGGTTCATGCACTCAGTTCCCATTTTACCAGAGTCCCCTTCCAAGAAGTTTTCATCATTATTCTTCCTTGAAGGAATCCACGCAACTGAAGAGCTTACTCACTTTAAAGACGTGTATTAACAACACTCTTAACACCACCCATCCCAATTTCCAGTTATACTTCATGCAAACTATAAGGTTGCATACAAAACTATAACCTTTCCCATTCAAAGAAACACAAAATCCCATGTATTTCTTGTAGCTAAAACTTGCAAGCTGCTTTTTTCACCTCCACTCACGTTTCAATTCTGTACCACATTAAAATCTGAAAGCTTGAAAACATGCATTTCAAAGCAGTTTAAGACACCAAGATATATGCACTGAAATATAAATGCACATAAAAAGCCTCTCTGGATAAAAGAATATATTAGACAAGAAAAGAACAAAGAAAAATAAAAAGTAAGCTAGGAGAGCGTACGTGTTAATGGAAGACACCAGAGCCCAAAGTAAGCAAGCAGACAGCTTTAATACACCTCAGCATGTACTTCTTCAGTTATTTTAAATGACTTTTTATACTTTTTCTCCATAACACAACACTGATTGTTTTAAGTTTTCTGATATATTTGAGAATTTATATAGTTATCTTGTCTGTGAATTTCAGTAAGTGGCTATTCTGAGCCTTTCCTTATTATTTACTACAATAAAAAAAAAAGAGGCAACATATTTCAAATTATGTCAGTGTTTGTTTCTTGCTCTTCAAAACATTTTAAAGTATCATGCTGACTCACAGAGCCCTCAGGCCATCATGATAAAAAGGAATCCCACATTTGTTAATAACACCAGAGTCAGAATACATCCTACATCCCATCAAACCAAAACAATGATAAAAAAGCAAACTTTCCAGTTTTCTCCACCAATCTTAACTTTTCAATTTTGTCTATTATCCTTTTGATTTGCTTCAATTTAGCTTTTAAGTCATCACTAGGAATAAATGCAACCACATTCATTTTTATAAGCTAGTAAAAATGGTTGTTAGAAGAATGGCATCCTTGAAACTGGAAAATTTTCTGGTGAGGGACGTTTTGGCATACTGTAGTAGAAGACGCCACACAAATTCATGCAAGGAAGCATGAATACTTCTTACTGCTTACCACTTGATGTTCAGGGATGAGTAAAGTAGTCTCAGTGCTGTTTAGGCCCTGCCAGTGGCATCACGGGAAAAACATAACGTTGTTAGCGATGATGCAAAGGATGCTTTAAAATTAAAGGCTAATTCAGAAGAAAGAGTGTAGTTCCTGCTTTAAGTTGCTGAAAAGCTCTTCTGAGTGACAGATGGATTTTCAGTCGAGATAGTCAGAATTTAAACCAACCTCTGCTTCCTCAGAGGAGCCTGATCTCTAGCCTACAGCACCAACTTTTACATGGTCCATACTGAGTTTTAAGCATTAATAATTAAAATTTTTGATAAGAGTTAAACAGCATTCCTCATCATTCCCATTAGAAAAAATACAGTCCAAACAACTTGGTACAGGTTATCGTTTATAAACTGATGAAGAACACCTGCTAACAGTACTCTTATTCACTTTGATATCAAAGAGAGAAAATGTACACAGCACAGCTGGCTGTGCCTGCTTTCAGAACAAATGTGCTGCCCCTTACTTGGCTATTTTTTAAATACAAACTGAAATTATACAGTGTACACTGAATGAAAACAAATGCAAGGATCCTTAATCTCACAGTGTAGACAAGGTAAAGTGGTACCGGTAATTGCAGTTATGCCTAACGAGACTAGTGAGGGTTTCCTCCAGTTCTGACCCACACCCAGTGAGGCCCTGCCCTGATTTTAACTGTACAAGATCTGGGTGCTCACTGTTTTCCTGTATGTTGGTGTAGAGGCTGCTGCAGCATCCTCAGGCCACACTCCACACAGGTACTACAGGAACACCAAGAGCAGAGGCCTCTGCAGAGCACAGCCATCCTACACACACGGCCACCACCTCTCTGGGGTCCTGGCCCACCACTGTGGCCTTGCAGCAGCGATGGGTTTTGAGATCAGGTGCTGCTATTGGAATGAATAATGGTTTACAACACCTCAGCAGTTTCCTAGTATCTAGTTATGTGAGCCAATAAATTATCACACTTTTCTTTTGTTTTGCTTTTGTGTGCTTTGAACACTAACCACAGATTCAAACAGTGGAACCAAACAGTGCAAGTCCACTATGAAAATGCAATAGTTCTCTGTGGAATTAAATTAACTTTCAATAGAAGTGGAATACTAATAGCATTTTATTATTGTAGTATCATTTACTGGTTTAGAGTTGTAAAATTTTAGAAAGTTTATTACTCCAAATCCAATTTTCATAAAGTACTGTTTATTATTTTTAAAATAATATTTTTTACTTTGTTACAATTTTTCTTGAGAGAAACCACTGAGGTCCATTCCTGTCCTGGTTACACATCAAGTGATACATCCACACATCTTTACATTCTTTCTTAATGATGCCACCTCTGGGTATTTGTTTATCTAACTAAGACAAAAATGTCCTTTTCAGAATGCAGTAAAATAAACAGAAAGATCGATCTGTTTTTTGGCAAGGAATGCCCCTGAGAAACAGTGCAAATATAAATAGCTGCACTGTGCTCTTACCGTAAGACAGTCTGAATTGGGTTTAGAAGTCTAATCCTCCTGTCACTGATGCTACTGGAAAAACTTGCACTTTCAGTAGAGAACTAAGGGCTAACACACTTAAATGGAAAGTTTTTCTCCAATTATACACTGTAAATACTTGCCATGTAAAGTACTGTACAAACTGAACACCGATGAAAGCACAGCCTTGCTTTTCAATGCTGCCCTACGGCTCCTGACCTGTCCATGGCACACATTCCCCCGCATCCACACTGGAACCCTTCCATCTGCTTCTATCCAGCCTCTCCATCCCACCCTCCTCCCACCCACTGCTCCCCACCTCCTCCATGGTTAGATGCAAACAGAGGCTTTAGCCACCTCCTGGTCCTCACTGTCCACACTGCTTCGCTCAGAGACAAAATTTTAATACATTTAGTGAAACACTAAGCTGTGAGGTGAAGACACACAGCTGGCAGAGGCCTTTGTACATTCCTATGCATTCTGTGAAATGCTTTCCTGCTAGTCATGGGATCTTACCCTGCTCAGTACAACTGTCAGAAATTAATTAGCTCAAGTCATTAGGATTAACTATTTTTAAACTGGCTTGCACCTTCTCCTGCACATTTCAAGTACTCTGATAGAAACACACTGCTTTTTCATGATATACCAGAGTCTGTGTACAGCACAAAGGGGCTCCAATGTTGGTAATATGTGACATGCAAAACAAGAATCAACTCAAATAATCCATCTTTGTTGAGATGAAAGCCAAGGTTGGCAGTTGTGGCATCAGTGTTGGGCTGGTCCCTCTTACTCTGGAATCCACTCTCTTAAGTCTTTAATGCACTCTGGCCCTCCCCAAAATAGCCCTCATGTGTTTTTGTTAGACTTGGAAGAATTCTTTTTGTACTTCTTTCTAGATTTTGAAACCAATTTGGTCCATCTTTGCAATATTAATAATAGCATTTTATGTTTCTCCACTTGAAGATCCACCAGTCTGAACTGAAAAACAAGCAAGCGTGAAAGTAACGCACATTCTGATGGCGTTTCTTCAGAAGAAAACCCCAAACAATTAATTTGCAACACCTGCAGTACCTGCTGCTCTGAAAAAAAGACAATAATCTATCAGTCAAGCCCTAATTGTGGTAAAATGCATTGCTTTAATAAATTTGATGGAGCTCTCCCAATTTACTTCTGCTAACCTGGCTTAAATAAAGACAGCTTGTTCTCAGATTCTCTTATGATCAAGTTACATTATGGAAAATCTGGATTAACGGGAATTTTTAGTAAGTATTTCACTGGTGCAAAATTAACAAAAAGGTAGAAATTTAATATATAACTGTGCAAAATCAATTCCTACCTCCTTACAGGTAGAATAGGGCACAGTTCCTGCAGTCTTACTCAGAGAGTAGTGCAGTCACCTGCCTTTTATGAGGTGGAGTCCACATGCATACCAAGCAGACATTTTAAATTACATTGTACTTCTTAACTGGAATAACAAATAGTCCTCTGTGTAGATGGACCTCTACAGATGTTGATAAACTACAAACTGATGATTCAATTTTGCACAAAAGCTGTATTAATTTTAAATTTATCCCATTTGATTGGCCTGAATTTTTAATATTAGAAAACATAATACAAATTCAATTTTTTAACCTTTCTTCCAATCTTGAATTAACTGAGTGATCTTCTTTCCTCTTAGGCACAGGAAGTCTATTTTGTCAGCGTGTTTCATCTTCATTTACTCAGTAACCTGAACAACTAATTGCAATCCCTGAACAGACACACCATTGTATATTTTTCTAGTGCTCTCTATGCACAAATAGAAAGCACAGAGGAAAACAGATTCTCACTTTTTATTTCATTCATTCTCCAATTTGCTTGAAAGGACTTTCAGAGGCATTTATGTATTTCTTGGAACAAGAACTCCATAAAGACTGATTCAGGTAGATTCTACACAGGGATTCACTTAAGACAGTTGCCCATCCCTAACAGAAGTGGCTCTCTGTGTGTTACTGATTTAACAAGGACATGATTTGAAGCGGTCTCCACTGCAGCCCTTATATGAAAATGTCTCCATTATGTCCTTTTTTCTCCGCCTTCTCCAGTCTGCTGCTTGCAGAAAACATCTCCCTGCCTCCCTGCATGACAAAGCATCTAGAAATGATTTATGCTATAAGTCTTGGAATATGAAAAGCTGATGAAGTCCAAGTGATCCTATTTCTTTTGTCCCTGTGGGAGATTAAAGAATAAGAAAAATAAGGAGACTCAAAAAAAAGCAGGCTAAAAAAAACCAGAAAAAAACCCAGGGTGAAACAGGCAAGAATGCAAAATCATGAAGGACCAAATGCACCACTGATTGGTGCTCCAATGCTTTTTCAGTCCCGGACTCCATCCAAATTTTGTATATAAGCTGGCAGGCTTCACTACAGAGTGTTCTTCACTTTTTGTTTTACCTGCATCATTCCTTATATCCAAATCACATATTCTTTTGCAGATTACAAAAGAAAGAAAGAAGGAAACACCACTGAATTATAGATGGGTAATGTTTCTGCTCTCCATATCAAAGCTAGATTTATTTTTTCCCTCCTCTGCTGCTAAATCAACAATAAGGCCTTAGCTTTTTTGCTGTGCTGCTGAACCAAAGTATACTGTTGCTGGATGTTATGTTTTTTCTCTTCCAAAAGAAAAGATGGCCTGAGCATAATGAAGTAGTGACCTGAATGTAAGTTCATTTAATTCTTTCCCAATGTTTTTTTTCATTAATTCCATTTCTGTTTTAAAATTACTTGACTTAAATTGGTTTAGGAATTCCAAATGTTCATATTTTTTAACTGCAGAAACACTGTTAAGTGACCAGGAAATTACCAAGCTATCACAGAGGCAAAATCATTAAATAGAGAAATGTGCTACCTGTCACAACAAGAACAAAGCATATTGACCTGAGCTCAGAAGGGCCTTGGTGAAAGTAGGAGAAACCAAGCTGGGATAGAAGACCCTGCTGAATTCCTACAGGAATGCATCAAGGATGTTAAAGGCAGCCTAGCAAAGAACTGAGGGAAAAGAAATTCTTCCGGTTTATACAGAAGACAACTGAAGCTGTGACAAAACATTAGCATTATATAAAAAAACCACCATAAATATTAGGGGCTATCTTACTATTGCAATTAATTAATAGAAAAACTTTTAAATATAGACTTAACCTGAATTCTAGGATATTAATCATCAAGAACTAAGCCTGTCATGGCTGATAAGAGTGGGAAACTGGCCAAGAAGAGTAACTCTGTAACTTTCTGTGTGGCTAATGCACAGAAAGCAAAAATCAGATAAATGACAATGTGTTTGGGTTCATTGAGTAGGATAGGGCAAAGCACAGAAAAGTATTAACTTAAATGTAAGCAAACATCAGACAATCAGCTGATCTGCAGAAACAAACTAAGGCCAAACAAGTTGTCTCACAGAGAGCAATGAAAACAACAAAACAAAACCCCCAAGTTATCAATTACTTACTGATATTGCTAGTATGACAATACTTTGTGATATTTACTAACAAAGTATGAGAAAAAATAATTATGTAAGGAAACATGTAAGTAGAAAACAAGATAAAGGCTGCATGAGGTTACCAAGGAGCGATTTTTGAGAGGATAACCAGATATATTTTTCCCAGACATGAATGTGCTGAAGATCAAAGCCTCCTCCTTTCCATCATGAATCTTTCATCCTTCAAAGAAGGTTCAAATCCCGTATCTCTACATATATGACACATGTTGCACTCTTTCTCCCATGTTTCCTGCCTTTTCATATGTCCTAAGTCATGAAGTGACTTCTTCCAAGCTTTGGTGAAACAGGTCATCTCCATCCACTCAGAGACACTAGTAAGTGGCTCAGAATCAGCTTATCATGGTATGATGCCCACTGCTCAGTGAAGCATTTGATAAGGCTGTTCACTGAAAATTTTCCTGGAGAAAATGATGATTACAATTCCTGCAATAGACTCAGAAGGGAAAAGGGTGAACATATGCACAAGTTTTAAAATGGAACTGGCAAATTTATGAAACATTGGGATGATATGGCTGCATGCTCTAAGACAAAGATCTGTGTAATCTAGCAAGTCCTTCTGTCTTCATGTGATCATCTCCAGATTTGGCCCTTAGAGGATGCTGAGGACATGTTTTACTTTTAAGCAGCTCAGTTTTTCAACACTCAGTTCAACACACATCATTTCTGATCAGTGCTCACGGCCAGTGTAAGACTCTATTTCGACAGAACAGCTGTTTCTTTTCCTATCTAAAACTTCCTATCTTCCTCTAAATGTGTAACAACAATAAAGAAATCAGGCAGTCGGAATGAAAATAAAATACCAATGTAAAGATCATGTATTTTCAATACTCGTTTTGAACCAGTTTCTCAACTGAATACTGGCCACACACTTCAAGACATGGTGTACTGTACATATTAAGCAATGAGGTACTGTGAAAAAGTTTATAGCTGATGATGCTCTCCATATCACACATGATGAGGTACTCTAGTAACTCAAATCTTCGTTTGCTTTCGCATGAATCTTGCTGCACTGTCACAAGGTTCCGAGAGCAGCGGGGCCCTAGTGTGCCTTGATTTCCCCAGCTAGCCAGCAACACGATACACAGCACAGAACAAAGTGTTTGGTTTGTGCAGAAACAGTATGTTTCTCCAATTGCCAAAACACTGAAAGATCGTGTAATTCCCATTTCAAGACTGGTATGGGAAACACCATTAAGCCCATACTGTTTTCTACCACTACTGTGCTGTAGCACTAACACTGGTTAGTGACTCGGTGAGTGTCATGTCATACTTGTGGCTTTGCTCTTTCAAAACAATACAGGAAGAAATTTTTTACGTGGATAAAAAGGAGGCATAAGACAATCTAAGAAGAAACACTAGTCTTTTAAACTAATTGGTTTTTTTACAGCAACCATTGTTCTGCCTTCCTACCAAGTAGTACATTAACTAACACCATTCATACTGTACCTTACCTCAGAGCTGCTTGGGATTTCTGATCCTGCAGTTGAAATAGTTTCACTTAAAGGTCCGTTGCATTCTTCCCCTAAGGAACATTAAAAAGGAGATTCACATAAATACATTTCTTTTCTAAGAATATAGTTGCATCTGAAAATGATGTGGACCTTGAAGGTATGGAACTACAAACAAGCAAAAGATGGAAAACAATACTCACAATACATAATATACAAACTCTTCAAGAATTGCTCTTTGGACGGGAAGAAATGCTGCAAGACACAACATACTCAGTCTGTACTACCTTGGTGTAACCTTACATTCACAGAAACGTATTTTTAACTGTGACAGAAAAAAAATCTGTTCCCATCATGTATCTTTCTTGTCTCAAATATCTGCTAGGTCTAAGAGGGTCTCACACACAGAATGCTGCTGCCTCAGTTATGGAAATTCAATTACCTATGGAAGTGTTTGCTAGAAATCAAATTAGGGTGTGTTTTTTTGCTAAGGGGTCAAAGATGCATAACCTCAAGATTTACAAATGCCCACATAATGGAGATATGACAACAGGATCAAGAATAGTAATATGAACCTAATCACTTAGCTTCTTGTTTAAAAAACAAACCCTAAAAAAAACCCCAGCTCCAAAACAACAACAACAATAAAACAAACAAAACAACCCCCCTTGCCTTCATTTTAACAACAGTAGTGAATTCCAACATGACTTACAAATAAAGTCATTTCACCAAAGACACTGTTACTAAAATGTTAATACTATTGGGAAAATCCTATTTAGTACCTTCATAATCTTAAACTAGATCAAGACACTGGCTGGGTTTGTGCCTCTGAACTTACACTGTCACCAGTTTCCTCTGGAGAACAACTCTGAGCCCATAAGCTAGGCTCCCGCTTCAAGAAGTTTTTGTGAACAACCATCTCTCTGCTGATTAGGCAGATCAGTCTCTTAAATCAGGCATCTAATTCACTCCACCACAAATGGAAAAGGATAAGCAGTTTTGAAAACAGCTGATCAAAATCTAGACCATACACCTAAAAATAGTGTCTCTTTCTTTCAGAAAAGAGGATCCATCTTAGTTCTTTCTCCGTTAAGGAAGCACTGCTGAGTATAGCTTAGACTGGACAGACTTACGCTGGACCAATGTCAAGACAACTACAGTTAGACTATTTCTGCCAATAAAACAAGCCTACTTTTCTTTTTGTAATCTGCAAATATTTGATGTCAAAATTGCATCCAGGCAGGATATAAACTGGCTCTTCAAAAATATATAATAAGCTACTTAAGCACAGCTTGAGAGCATTTTGTTTCCTGCAAATTTTTTTTTTCTTTCCAAGTTCACTTACAGAAAATGGTCTCTCGAATTTATAAGTCTACATATGATGAGAAACTAGGCAATGGTATGTAAAATATAACAAATAAGTTTCTGAATGCCAAGACATTTAACACTGTTGCATGCTATTCCACTAAAGCAAACTACACCTGGAAAACCTATATTAGTAGATACAATCTGAACACCAGGATAAAGAATGGGAGCATCCCCACCACGCTCTGCTATCTGTGCTGCCTAAAGCCCCAGGAGGCAGGTGGCTACTGCACATTTGGCCAAAGGTACAAGTCCAGGGCCCAGGAGCAGAAAGCCCAAGTATTTTGTCACACAACTCTCCAGCTCCAGGCTAGGAACAGTCTGGCACCTTGTCCCTGCAGCAGGAACATTCCATTTTCTATGCTGCTGAGGGAACTTGAATTGATTCAATGGCCTATACCAGCCTTTGTGTGGATTTATTTCTGGATTTTGTTCTCCCTGTAGTTGTGAAAGTCTAACCTCTGAACAGATAAAATTCAGAGTTCCACATTCTAAACACCTTCCCAGTATCATAGCTGATTACATATGCAACTTGTGGAAGGAAATCCTCTTGGTGTCTCTGTTCCACTGAAATAAATCTGAATAGCCCTAGAGCAGCACACGAGAAGGTAAAAAGAACACAAAACATACATAAATTGAGAAGTACAACATACGCTGTACTCACTCCTTGTAGTGAGTATGCTCACTTCTCATAAAACATGTAATCAGATTCCTGAACATGAGCAGCACAAGCAACGCACACCCAAATCACGTAGGAAGGTGTAAAGAGGCCCCCATCCCAGAACAGCACCAAGCACCAGGAATGGAAATGCCCAGCTAGATCTTAACCAGGAGAGATGCCAACAGATAGCCAACAACTGACTTGCGAATCACACTGCAAAAGGCTTGGCTCATATGTGATACCAATGACTCACATTAACTGAAGTCCGATTTCCAAGAGGCTTCTAGCAGAAAAAAAGATAGTGGACACAGACAAAAAAGAGGAAGGTAAAACACGGGTTAGTACAATACCTTCTGACTGTGATGGCTTGAACTTGGTGAGAATCGCAATGTCATCTTTAAAAGGAAAAAACACTTCAGTAAGAACTAGAAGCAAAATTCACTTTAACACGAACCCATTTCATAATTCTCCTCTATCCTTTACAATACAGCCACTATATAAAACAAAAGAATAAGCCCTGGACACCAGAGACTGTGACCTAGACAGAAAGCATAGCACAGGCTCCTCTTGGAACACCAACATTCACCTTTTTGTCCAGGCACCTTATTCAGCAACACAAACATGGTGGATGCCACTTTTCCTTAGCAGCAGCAGGGAGGACCATAGTAGTTTCCACTAGCCAAGAAAATGCTTTTAAAATTCTTCATTAAATTACTACTTAATTTCTACAGATGGGAGTAAAACAATAATATTCTGATCAAATTCCACATTTAAGGGTATGCCCTTGTTCTTCAACACTACATGCTTTTATGTATATAAACACATCTAGAAATATCTGCATGCCAAGAACAACAAACAATGACACTTACTAAACTAAGTGGCCTTTTATTATAAAATTTGTTTGTATAAATTGCAGAACCTCTTTGAAATGTTTTTTGTTCAAAATTAACTCCAGTACAACTCTATGACTATTAAAACTCACCAAATTATTTCAGAAATTTATCATTTTAGTATTTGTTCAAATCATTTGCCTTCATGGGACTGCACATATCCTAGCTGAAAGAAATGCCTCTTTCCCAATGTAACTGATGCCTTCAACAGCCTTACAATTCTTCCCACAGCTGTTTGTCACTCCTTAAACATCTGTCTTGGCAGTGTGCACGTTACTGTAAATAAGCAAGCTTCATATGGCCTGTAATTCTGCAGTGTAAGACAACACATGCTGTCCCAAACTACACCCAACCGCAGGGCTACCTACATAGAAACTTCTGGTATGCCACTCCTAAGAATTACAGACCATTTCTACTTCAATTACAGACCCGAATGATGAGAACAACAGTAGCCCACAACAGAAAACAACATTCAGTACTGAAGACTGGAGAATACAATCAAGACTGATTTCATCACTTAAAATATAAGTAGTTTACTCACAAAAAAAGGTACCTTCATTACTGTAATCTTATGATTTCTGTAACAAGCATAAAAAATGGCTTCTTGTGTAATTAAACAACTGGAAATTCTACAATAGTTTAAATTTGTTCAGAGTGCTGGAATCACTTTGTTTTTCTACATGGCAAAACTGATGAGCTAGGAAAAGGTAAAAGTACATGTGTTCAGTGCTGTTGCAAGGAAGTAACGATGGCATTGTAAAGCAAGGACACCCACAGACCCTATTTTCTGGTAATCGCTGCAGCAAGGTAAGCAGCGCCACAAAACGAGCTGCACGTTCTCCAGGAGAAATGCAACCCGTCACAGGTCATGTCCTGGTCACAACAGTGGTGCCTCGACTAGGCAAGTAAAAGCCTAGGACAAAGACCTAACAACAGGACTTCTCACTCAGCTACTGGTGCACTTGGAAGAATGGTTTCAGCTTTGAAGAATGGTTACAGCTTCCAGATGCAGAAGAAGCACACTCGGGAGGACACTTCAAAGCAGTACGGAGAAGTCTGCCTTGCTAGGGAGAGAAAGGATTTTAGCCATACAGGTGTGGCTGGACTGTGCTACTCATCTTCAAAAGCCACTGAAAAAATCCTGGGCTTTTTTAATTACTAGCACAGTCGCAGCCATGGATGCTCTAGCCCCTTTAACTGCACCGAATCCGCAATTTCCCTGGAAGATGACAATCCTTTCACTTCAGCATTCTCACTAAGTCCGAGTCTGCTGGGAGATGGCAAAGAAAAAAGCTTGGCTGATGATGCTGCACTTGATGTACAGCTGGGCACACTGCAGCTGGTGTGCAGATGCTGCAATCTGGCACAGTTCAGAGCAACTCTGCCTCAGAAAACAGAGTAAGAGAAGGCTCTTAAGTTTTCCTTTCTTCTGACTTCTATAACCCTGATTCATCTGCACCAAGTACAGCTCTTGACAGATTGTTTGTAACAGTAAAAATGTTTACGTATTAGGTGCTTCTAAAATCAAGTGGCACATGAAGAGACATTTCTAGGGATCAAAATTTTTGTTTCGCTACTAAAACTAGAAAATCATCTGCATTTGCACACCTCAGACCTCTGATAGAGCTGTTCCAAAGGAAAAGCCACAGACAGGATTCTCATGCAGGTGTTAATAAACCGCGTCGTCTAGCAGCAGTAAGACTGTATTACTACTGATTCTGCTATTTCAGTACTGTTTCCAAAATACTGCTTTCAGTCATTTCCACAATTTTCTTAGACACAGTAACAGCATCCTTTTCAGCCAACAAAACCAAGCAAGCTTTCAGACCATTGACATTGTTCTGCACACGTCTGACACATTGGCATATTAGTTTATACACATGCCTATCCCTAGAGCAAAATTTTGATGGTCCAGGTAAAATGAAAACAAACAAATAAACCAACCAAAACCACAACAAATCCTGAAACTTACACTGCAGCTGTTACGACGTAGCTACTTTGTCCTATGAAGAAAATTCCCAATATTCTTCTTTAACATGCTATGAAAGAAAATGTTATTCCTAGACGCCTTGAAGTTACCATCCTAATAACCCCCCTGCCGTTATTCGATCACCTGGCCGGGCTGACAGAAAAGAGAAACGAGTCACTCCCTCCAAGCAAGCATCATAATGACTATCGCAAGTGCATCCACATCTAAGGAAAGCAGCTCTGCAATGACTTATCAACTAAACTTATGCACGTACTGATCATATCCTCCGGAGCTGGATGACGGAGTTGCCATGGGGAACTCGAGACCCACCTAGTTGACTTCCGAGAAACCAAAATAAGGTTATTACTCCAGTTGGCATTGTCTGAAGAGTAATAACTGTGCTGCTGAGCCAAAGGCTCAATCTTAAGATAATTTCTGAAGTGGTTAATTCATGCATACACAGAGATGCTCCTAGAAATTTAAAACTACTTAGCAGTGAAAATATTCTCAATGAATCCAAGAAAGTCTATTGGGAATATTTTAAAAGAATTTTATTAGTTCCTTAAAAAAAAGAAGATTGCATTCAAGTATAGGCCACTTTGTTGACATATTAATTTTCTTCATGTGTTTTATTATTGAACAAGCACTTCCAGAGAACAGGTATTCATCAGAATTAAAAGAAAAACAACATTTGGAAATCTGTTCCTAATAGTACGAAAATCTCATTTAGCATTTGCAAAAGACATGAAGTCCTAGTCCTAATCTCTAGTATAGTAACTGTGTATTTTAAATCAGAATGGGATGTTTACCCTCAGCTGCCTCCCTTTTAAAGAACCACAAAACCACCTCCCCTTTTGATTAAAAGCCACCAGGATAGCAAAAAAGAGAATACATTAAATAAAAAGAGAAGTTGTGCAAATCTATTTTCAGCAAAAAAACCGACAAAGCATAGTGTTGTAACACAGAGCTTGAATGGCATTTTAATGCAATTCAGGCAACAACCATCACTGTATTTTATGTACCAGCACAGACAACACTTACAGCATGCTGTGAGCACCCAGACCTTCCAGGTATCATCGTTCTGCAGAATGACACATATAAACTGATTAATAGGTTCAAACGCAGATAAAAAAGAAAGCCCAGACAAGAATAGTTGGATAAAGTGAGGTATTTTTAAACTGCACAGCATTTACATGCATGCAAGTAAGGGGGACTAGAATGACAAATAAACCTCAGCAGAACAGGGTGGTAGAACACCAGACTGCAGGAGTTCTGACAACTCATGAAGCGCTAGGGCAGTGCTTGTTTGCCTTTAAGAGTACTTATACATTCAGGGCCAGATTTCATCAGCACTATCTGCCTGCAGAGGCAGGCAAACAGCTCCAGCAATGGCCTTGCACATCCATGAAAGTCACCTCTCCTTCAAGATGAAGAAAGATGAACCGTGGGATTGTTTTTCATCACAGCCCAATGGAACCATGAGCACTTCAAGAAGTGTTAAGCATAGACTTGCTTTCTTAGAGTGCCCAGAGATACACTGACCATCTCACAGCATCATTCATTAATGCATTTCTCCAACTTCCACTGAAATCACTGCCGTAAACCCTGAGGCAACAGTCTCCAATTTCTTTCCACATTTGCAATACACAAGTGTCCAAGGGTAGTGGAGGGCCCAATGCACTACTCATTCTGTGCACACACATTACATTCCTACCCTTGTACGAGAGATCTTCTACAGATGTTGTAAATGAAAAGGGATACATAAACTAGGAAACAAATTATGCAAATACAGCTATATATTTTGCTTTTAATTACCTCGAATTTACTGTCCTCTGGTGGTACTCCTCAGTTTCATATTATCCAGATATTTAATTTCAGATGGCCAATTTAATCTGTAAATTTTTGCTCCTTCTGGTCCTTTATGCTCTACCTCACTCAATACTTTTTTGGTTATGCTTCCAATGAAATGCATCACTGGAAATTTTGCTAGTTTATTCACCAAGTACTTAATTTTCTCACATTAAACAACATAAAAATATAGCAGTATAGAAGACATTTTATAAACAAATGCAAGATTTGTAAGATTTGCAAGATTTACAAGAATTGGCATTTTTGTCCAAATTACTTTAAACATTATGGAATAACTTTGGAATTCCTATACTGATCCCAAAGAGAAACTGTTCCTATCAATCAAGAAAATGATCAGGGCAATGGACCATGGCTTCCATCACTTAAAAGTTTTTTATGTAAGCACCAGTCAATTAACAGAATTGAAGTAGGCAAAGTGCTTTGAAGAACCAAGTGGCCTGAAAACCACATCTGCTAGCCATTACTTGTTGGCACGGTATATTTCTAGCACACTATAAATTGTGCAAACACAGACTTTCTGAATTCCTACCCAACAGTTAAGACCACTCCTTTGAATAACAAACTACAGGGGCCTTTCTAATTTAGGGCTAGTGCAGAAAATGAAAGGACAACCATCTGCATGATGAGTCCTGCCCACATGGTTTGCTGGGGTTCTGCTATCTTGCCAAAGGCCTCAAATTCCATATTTACGCTTGTGAGCCTAGTAAAGAAGACAAGAATCCCTTGGGATTTCCAGTTAGAAGACTGCACTTCATGCAAAGATATACTCACTCCCTAAAAAAACATGTTTGGAACTTCACCACGCCTACTGGTCCTCACTGGGAGCCACTGGAGAACAAAGGCATGAACACCACAGCTGTAACAGCTTTAGGTTTCAATGAAAAGCACACATCTATATAGTATAATCCAAGTAAAAATAATCCCTGTAGACTCAGCTCCTCCCATACACAGTGTTTGATCTAACACAAAATACTATAATTCTTACAACAAAATGCACAGCGTTACACAATACGTAACCACACATATAATGTTTAATCTATAAATAATTCCTGACAAATAACTGTAAATCCTTGCGTAACTATGGTACAATTGCAAGAACTATCCCTAGCAATACAACGCAAGAACCTTCCTTCCCCTTTCTGCATTTATACACACATGCACATGGAAAGCTATCACCTAATATAACAAAATTACTGCTAGATAAGAAAATGCAACCTGGCAATTACGCTGCTCTTTGGTTCAAACCCCAGATCACAATAAAAAACTAGTGCAAAAGTTCACTGCACTATTACCTTGCCTCTTAACACCTGATCACGTTTTTATATTACCTATACTTTCCTGATGACATATTTAGGTTAGATGACTGTTTGTCTCCTCCACATGCACATGCAATTCATTGTTTAAAGACACTAAATAGGAAGACAGTGGTATTTGGTTTCTTGGTGTTTTTGTTGTTTGGGTGGTTTTTTTTCTTTACAAATTATATGCCAACAGTTCTCAAACACGATTTTAAAAGCACATTTTCAGCAGTGCCCTTATATCTTATCTTAGGGTATCCTTGTATCACAGTAATTACTCAGCCTTTGTACATAAAGGTTTAAGTGTACTTCCATTTTATAATACACTTATCAGTTTATTTCTGTAGGGAACACCTCAGAACAGCACAGCACACCAGGCAGTGCCTTAGCTGCAAACTGATGGAGAGGAAACCACTGAGAGAACATCACTCTGCCTTACACCAGAAGAGATGCTGGTGACTTTCTCAGTGTTTATTTGGCATTCACAATCCAGAACCTCTGCCCCACAGCTGAGCCAAACCATTCCTCCAGGAACTGTTGTGAGGGGGAGACACCTGCAGAGCATTTTCTTTCATTTTCTGAGCAAAAAGGTGAAATTTTAAGTCACTTGTTACAAAGAGAGTAAAATGTTTCCACCTGTGATGGCAGGACCATCACTCAGTTCTGCACCTGAGGGATCTCAGAGGTCTTTCCCAACCTTAATGATTCCATGAATCCAGCTGTATTTCCTAGCTTCCCAAATTGTGGCCTGAATATCCCACATAATTGCTACTGGGTTTAAATGGCATGCAGGGGACTTGACCCCTCCTTTGCTACTCACTGAACTGCAGAGAGTGAGTTTAATCTCATATGCAGGATTCTCACCCAAGATGAAAATGTTGCCCGTGAGCACTTTTCTTTTAAACTGACACAATCTTTGGAGAAAAATCCGTATTTAACAGCTGCAGTGGAATGGGCTTGATGTTTCCATTTTCGCATTAAAAGCACCACAGCTATACAGTGATATGATGCAAGTTGTTGGGATGAGTTCCCAAAAGCAGGTTTTCCTACTACTAACAGGAATTTTCTGTTACAAAGAGGTTTAGCTTCCAATAACCAACCCGTATTTACATTGTGCCCCCGCAGTGACGCACGGCAGCCAGTAAAGAAATTCCACTCAAAAACCGGACGTTGGTTAGTCTAAGTGAGTATTTTCTCCCCTGCCGTTTATATAATGAACTATATCTAAATTTCTTGGAGCTTTTATTTCATTACCTAGGAATAAACTTTCAAACAGCTTTCCTCTTAACAAACCCTTTGGTTCAGCCCTGTGGGAACATGATATCCCATTCAACGTTTCCACAAATAGATCAGAAATTACTACATACATTGCGACAGCAATCGGAGACAGATGTAGTCTTGAACAGAGGCCTGTATTTTATGATATTTCACTTATTCCATCAGAATTCATACCAGTATCATTTTATTAAATGACAGCAGTATTTGGCCCTGAATGCTGACATATTGCAAGATGCCAACACACTGGCACAAGCAGTTTGCAAGTCATGCCATCGGCTTTCCCTGACGTTTTTCCACCTTTCTCAGAGGGAAGACAAGCAAGACGACAAGCAGCCTAAGTAAGCATTTGAATTTAGATCACGTAGAGTGTTTCGAGTGCAAACCAGGCTCCGGGAAGTTTTGGAAAAGGAGCCATGTGTATAAAGGCAGCATACTTCAAACCACAGCACGGAGCCAACAGCGAGCTTCCAGAAGACTGGCAGGCTTGGGATATAGCCCACAACACAGCTACTGTAGCATTAACATGCTGGGGAAAAAAAAGATTCTGAAAGTGAACTTAGACATAAATAACCCTAGCAACATATTGCAGTCTTCCTCCTCTGGTATTTACATTCCAATTTTTCAAGTTCAGTTTTCTTAAACTTTAATATTTAAGGTAAATGACACACACCTTCCAACAGAAAGCAAAGTCACACACAGAAAAATGGAATTTTTTACCTCATACAGATGTAATTCAGCAGGAAGCCAGAAAGCCTCCTTCAAGGTAAGAGTTTTGGCACACATGCTCTAAACAGGCGTGTTAAACTTTCTGCTGCTGGTAGACAGTTTTGCATCCCCATAACCTGTTCCCCAGCATTCAAGTTTAATGAAAAGCAGTAGTAAACCAGAATTAAATAAACACGTAATATCCAAATACAAACTCGTCTTTAAGGAAAATAAGTAGCAGATGTTTTCTCTCCTGCCTTGTTCCTGTTGACTTACACAGGCCCTGCTTGTGCATATCAGACATCTAAGGGCCTTAGGAGGCTTTCCCTTAAAGGCACAAAGCATATGTTTAGATCTACAAGAAGTCCTGCTGGCAGTATATGCATGCTGTTACCTTTTCTAAACAATAATTTAAGGAAGGTTCTGGGTTTTTTTTAACTTTTGGGCAACAAATTAACAGAAACTTTAAAAAGCCTACTCACTTCACCCCACATTCAATCTGTTTCTGTTTTAGAAAAGTGGTTAATTAACAAAATTGAACTGAATTAGAACATGATTTTGTATGGAGAGTTATGTGCTACTGTATGGCAAATCCTCCTTAACCATCCTTGGACACTGAAACCCCCCTCAAATCTCCTTATATTCACTATTTATGACTATAAAAATACCACAAGGCTCATGGGAAAACTGAATACTGTGGAATGAAGTTTACAAATCTGACTTCACAGAATCATTCCCTAAATGGGAATATTTTGTGTGTTCTGTAAATATTTTTTAGTCTCAAGGTACTTCAGAAGAACAACCCATGGAGAGAGCAGCTCAGTCCTAGCACTTTTCATTGCTCCCAGGCAGCGGGATGGGCGATGACTCAGGTCTCTCACATCTCCTTTGGAATAAGATCGCTGGCCAAGAGGTTGTAATATCCTTCTGCTCCAGTTCCTAAGAAGCCTGCCAGCTCCAGCAGGCCTTCCCAGAGAGGGCAAACCTTCGTCTGACACTCGCTGTGGACGCCTGCCTCCCCACAGCAGGACACCCCTCCTTGCTGTCACTATAAAGAGCTTCTTTCGGATAATTTCAGTCAATACTGCCATCATACCTCTCTGAAACAAGACTGCCAAATATTTTGAAAATCATGATTTGCCACTAGTGCTCATGGTGTTTAAAACGGCATTTTTTTTTGTTTTCCTAAAAGAGACAGTGTAGTCAAGCTGTGAGGGGGAACATATAGCCTGAGAAGCCAACACAAGGACTTAGTGGTTCTTTCCTGCTCTAGGATTTTTGCCTCTAGGACTGATGGCAAAGCATTATTCCCAAAAAATGAGATTTTTCTAGGTCAGAATTTTCCTTTAAAAAAAAAATCTATACAGTTTCATTCTGAAAATATCAACATGCTCTCTTACATCTGACTGTTGATTCACGTTGCCAGGTGAGGTGCTGATAAACACACGCTTGCGTCATGTTATTTTACAAAATCCTAATACGACCACATTTATTATAAGTGATGACATACCATACTGACACGAAGTGGAAACTAACTCGGCTATGGCAAAAAAGCAAGGCCCCGACACAAACCCACCGGCGCACATCCCCTGCCGCAGGGTCTATCCAAAGCTGAGGGGTGCCAGCGCATCTGCTACAGAGCGAGGGGGAAGAAGGCTGCTCACTCCTTCCGAAGTGAGGTGACCCGGTCTGCTCTGAGCCTTCTCGTAAGGGCAGCCTCGGCTGCTGGGAGCCAGCGCCCGATCCCAGCTGGTGCTTCGGGAGAGGCTGAAAGTTTGCTGTCCGGCAGAGGGACCTTTGTATCTGCTGTGTCTTTTAAGATAAAACAAGCGAGTTCTCTAGCTTTTGTTCTTGGCAGGGTGCTGATGCGAGAACCTTCATTTTCAAGGTTTATTTGGGGATTATAAAGATCTAATCATAGCTCGATCATGCTCATGGAGAAGTGGCTTTGCACTTCTCAAGTGGAAGCCGAAGGATAAAAAGCTCGACGCAGGAATGGTCAGGATTCACCCGGGATCAGCCCTCTCTCACAGACGCCGGCCTGCGGACCCTGGGGAGGAACCAGAGCCCCCCAAAACGCCCCACACCACGCCCGCCTCCCACCCGCGCCGCTTCCACGGGCCCCGAGTCACCGCTGCGCAGGAAGCACTGCCGTGCCCGGGGGGCAGAGGTGGAACAGAGCCGCGATCCCCCTTTTCCGCCCGCTCCTACCGTCCGCCGACAGAGCCATCTCGATGAGGGTCTCATTTGCTTTCTTCCCCAAGCGGTTCATGGTGGCCGCCTTTCCGCCGCTGCTGGGGAGCGGCTGTGCAGCGGAGCGGTGACTCAGGGGCTGGGCGGCCGCCTCATGCATGCGCACTGCCCGCGGAGGCGGAGCGGCACCGCGCACCGGGGCGGGGGAGCCGCGGCGGCAGCCCCCGGGCGGGCACGGGCCTCGGGGCCTCAGCGGGGCCGTGCCTCCGGGGAGAAGGGCGGCGGATTGAGGGGTGCGCTGGCCCTGTACGGGACGAGCCCGAAAATGACGCAGTGTGCCTGAGAGCAGGGTCCATGATATGTGTGGTGTGGGCTCAGCTGTTCCGGCTGTGTCCCCTCCCAAGCTGCTCGTGCACCCACAGGAGCAGGACGGACCTGGACGCTGCGCAAGCACTGCTTGCTCAGCAATATCTAAAACAGCCCTCTGTTATCAATACTGTTCTTATCACAAACCCAAAACTTAGCCCCATAAAAACTGCTATGAAGAAATTTAACTCTTAACTCGTGAGGCTCCATTCACAGCTGCTGTCCCTGCTGCTGGAGCTGCTACCATTGCCATGCCTCTAACAGCCCTAGCTTCTTATCACTTCCTTCAGTCATCTGAGACAGTTTCCAACAGTCTTTGTTCAGCACACGTATTTAATATATTTTTTTGTTCATTAATATAAGCTCAGGTTTTCTTCCAAATTAACTTTTTGTATATTCATCTTTTACTACCTGAGTAACCATTTTACACACCAAACTGACAGGGAGTTTTGTTACTTAGGCAACTGTAACACAACACCGCTTTCATGTCCAATAAGAATTCATGGAATTCTTAATAAAAAGTTAATCAAGTCAGTCAGTTGAGTTGCTGGTCTTGTTTTCAGATCTATATACAGAACTAAGCCTTTATTTGTGCAGCATAACTGCTTCAAGAAGTATATTTTTAGTCAGGAGCAAGACCTAAAAATGTGTCTGGTTGCTCTCCAAAGCCTAAAATGTTTAGCTGGGGTTTTAATGTCCCAGTGCAGGATGGTGGGAACAAAGAGGATGGGCTTGGCGCACCAAAAGGAGCCCTGAAACAGCTTGTGACTGCATACAGTGCACCAGGTCACAAGGCTCCGTTTAAGAGCTGTACTTCCAAGCCTTTAATTTCCTCCTAGCACTACGTATCTTGGATAAATGCTTTTATGCCCACAGAAGATGCAATTAGAGTTGCTATTCAACAAGAGCCAGAAACAGCAAGAACTGCCACGTCTTCATTGCTCAATTTTCCTCCTAATTACACTCTCGTGCTTCCCAGCTCCACCCAGCAGCAAACCCAACCATACCTAAAGCTAAGTACCTCAGCCAGAGTGCCAAAGAAGATTTTACTGACCTCTGTAATTGCACAGGCTGATAGTGCATCGAGACACTGACTTTGTGCAAATTACACAGTGGCCTGTGGTAGGGATGGGACAGAAGGATGCCCTTCCAGAATGAGATATCTGTGGAGGTGCACAGGAGGTCTATGCAATACCCAGCACTGAATTTTCTTGCATATTCAGAGTTGAACCAGCCATTGTCTGACTCAGTGGTTTCACAGTTTGCCCAGGTGATCTAGGACCACACTTCTTTCCAAGGGCACACACACTTTTTTTCCCTCCCACCTTCCAGTTTCACTCTGAATAAGGAATGCTGATAAGGTGATGCATGACTTACGTCAACCTATTAAACCAAATGATCATTTTGCTGGTTTGGTTTTTTTGGGGCCTTCAGTTCCACCTGTCACTTCAAGCTACAGTTAAGGCAAAAATAAAGGAAAAGATGGGGAACCACACAATGGCAGGACCATTTTATTCCTAAATTATTAATACAGTAGCCAGGTACACCATAATATTTCTGCTTGTAGAGTTCAAACACTGTTTCTAATACAGTGCATACATAAACCAAAAAATAATAAAATATCTAGAAGGCTGTGGGTAAAGGTAGCAAGCATCACCAAAATTGCTAGCAGTGAATAAACTTAGTATATTCAGCAGCAAAGGGTAATCCTTTGTGCTAAAGGACAGCAGGTAGTTTGTAGCCTCTATAAAGTCTTCCTTTCCATTGACTGGCCTTTTCCAAACTGTGCAACTGATTTTTAGGCCTTCATATTTAAAAAAAAAATATTATTTAAACACAGAAAATTGGTGGGATTGGAGGACAAGATTTCAAAGATATCTCAGTGCCTATTGTTGTCTCAGGTAGATACCCCAAGGCTGTTCAAAAGAAATCCTGACTTACAACCTGAGATGCCAACTTTTAAAATTCCACTTAGAGGATTGTCTAAAACTTTTGGCACTGAAGCATCTTTGAAAATATAACCTGAGTCTTAAATCATGTGGAAAATGGAGCTTTTGTGTCTATCAGTTAGATGCTCTAAAAAAAATTTCATTTTTTTATCAGTCCTCTGGGAAAGAGCCCAATATATATAGCCTTTGCATTTACCACTTGAGGACCTACCTGTAAGTTGTTCAAATAACTTATGCTTTCAGGATTCCCTCTGCTATGTATGTCACATATCCACATTACAGTCTCAGAAGGCTTTAACAGGTTTTATATATATACTCAGAGATTTAGTAAGTTTTCATATCAGACTGTGAACACAAGTCAGAAATACTGAAACGTGAGTTTGAAACAGAGACAGGAGCAAAAAGGGAAGTGGTGTGTCTCCTTCCTAACCTTCTCTTTCTCCGCTGATGGCTGAACAACCCCATGGATGTGTTTGCTGTGTTTTGGGATTTCAGCACATGTGGACTGCATCCCAGAAACGAATGTTGCTGCCTCCCATATTTCCAGGAGTGTGCTTTGTCAACCAGTTAAGGGCTGTTGAGGATTTCTAGTTGAAGAGTTAACTTATTTATTTCCTTATCTTTCAATAAGCTCTTTAGAATATAACTAATAGTGTAATTTGGAAAGAAATAAATCATTTGGACACCTGTAAGGCCTCATACCAAACAGGCTTAGAAAGGTGAAGTGGGACTTAGATGGAAGTTAGGTACCCAAATCTATCATCATAATAGCCCAAACTGCCATTCAGTTATTTTTTGAGGTTTGGTGGGGGTTTTTTATTTGTTTGTGGGTATATTTTTTGGTTTTTTGGGTTTTTTTGTCAGCTTTTTTGTTGTTGTTTTTTGCGGGTGTGGTGTGGGGTTTTTTTAGTGCACAGGGAGCACAGTTTCTGTATCCTACAGCGTGTTGGTTTTGCATGGCCTGGTAGCGGGGAGGCCACAGGAGTGGCTTCTGTGAGGAGCTGCTGGAAGCTTCCACCATGTCTGGCAGAGCCAGTCCCTGATGGCTCTGAAGATGGACATGCTGCTGGCCAGAGCTGGGCCACTTAGAGATGGTGGTAACCCCTCTGTGATAACATATTTAAGAAAAAAATCAAAACGAAGTGAGGCACAGTTTTTTCCTAGCCAGAGAAGGGGAGGTGAAAATGTGAGGGAAAACAACAATGGA
>VXBT01004243.1:13176-43246 GCA_013400235.1 Oriolus oriolus | reverse complement strand
TCCATTTTATCTCTCCCACACATTACTAATTACTACTGGTTATACTGAGTGGTTGTATCCATATTGTGGATTTTCAGTGCTGTATTAGGAAGCATTGAAACTCTCAAATATGTTTTGTTTTCTTCCTACAAGAAGGGTAACCCTTTTCAAAAGCTAATTTAGGAGAAAGTTGAGTTATTTTCCCTGAATTATATAAGCCTGCCCCAAATGATGGATTGTTTTCAGTCCATAGAAATTTCCTTTCAGGTAAAATAATATGTTTTGTGCAATTTGTGAGGATGAGACTTTATTGTAGACTCTCAACTGAAACACATCATGTCAGTGTGCAAAGTGGGCCTTTTCACTCAGACGTGAGGGAATGGACAAAGTATCCACTAATTTTATTACACTGATGTACCGGTGGAATTTTGAGGAGAAGTGAGTAGGAAGGACTAAGTCTGTGATTTTGCTGAATATGTAACACTAATGATGCTGAAAATGGGATGTTTCTGAAGATTGCCTCCTGATTTGCCTTGTAAATGGCTCTGTCTGCCAGTACCTGCTCATGCCACACCTTTGACAAGAACCCATTTGCAGTGTTTTGCCAGCACTTGTTTAGCATGAAGCTTTGAGCTCTGGTGAATTGTCCCTGTAGACCTTTTTATTTTCTTCCCAACTACAGGTTCACTTGACAGAAGGACTTGTAAGAGAAGATTTGTCATGGAGCATTTTGGACTTTATTTTAATAAAAAGCACTGTCCTGGGTCTAGTTGATGGGAGTGAGCAGCCAGCATCTTTAGTGTCAGGGTGTGACTGATGGATCGCTTTCCAGGTGTACAGGGCACCCTCTGGTCTTAGCTAAACTAGTTTGCAGCAGAGCTGTGATAGAGGAGGCAGTGGCAAAGCCAAGATACCTCCTACAAGAGCTCTCCACAGCTCCCTTCAATGGGAGTAACCACCTAGCATGACTGGTTTGCTCCTGGCTTTTTTGGTTGTGGCATAATCAATTAAAATGACAGAATGATACACAATGGGAGGAAGAGCCCTGTTACATTGTGGGTTTTTCTCCATGGCACGGGGTGAGGAGCAGAGCTGGCAGCCTGGGCTGCAGCTGCCCTGCCCAGAGTGCCAATGCCGCACAGTACATCAGGGTATGTATCTGATAGCCCTGTTAAAGCTGCAAGGCTGAAGGAATCTAATTTAATCCTGTTTTCATGATCATGTGGAATGGGAACAGAGCTGGTTGTGTTTATTCTGCCCCAATATTAATAATAGCTCTTAGGATTCTTTGGGTTCTTTGGTACCCCAGGCCCCAGCAGTCACTGCAGTGGCCAGAGAGGGATCCTGGAGAGCTGGTTTTCATGACAGGAGTTGCGACCATGGACAGTCCATGCTGGAGCAGGGGAACACGTGAGGAGAAAGAGGTGGCACAACCCCCCAGCCCCACCCCTGCACCACTTGGGGAGGGAGAGGTAGAGGAGGAATAACAGGATGTGAGTGGAATGTGTTGTAGCTTTTTTATCTTTCTCACCATCAAACCTATTACAATTTGCAATTAATTAAAATATTTCTTTTCCAAGTGGAGTTTGTTTTGCCTGTGACAGTAATGGGTGACTGGTCTACTTGTCTTTTTCTTGACCCACGAGCTCTTTCATTTTATTTTCTCCTCTCCATCCCATTGAGGGGAGTGAAGGAAGAAGCTGGTGGGAGGCTAGCAGCTGGTCCAGGTTGACGCACCACAGTATCATGGGCTGTAGAATTTTGTACAGTGGTGCCTTCTCAGGGAGAAATCCTTCCTGCATGATGTGCTTTAACATCCAGCTCATAACCCTTCTTCTCAAACATATAGCTCTGCACACTGGAGTGAAATCTCCTGAAGGTGGGAGAGAACAAGGATGAGGAGAAGTGTGGGGGGGATACAGAGGAAATGGGAGAATATATCCTGACCAACATTTGAGGTGCCAGCAGATTCCTGTGTTCATAGACTCGCAAGTTTGAAAGCTGCTGTGCTGGGTTAGATCACTTGCCAACAATATTTTTACAAGGTTCTTCGTAGTCTTCACGGTTAATCAGAAGTGAGCCTTTATGTTTCCTAGTAATTCCTCTGTGCTGGAAATGCACAGCATGGTTGTCACTATTTGAATGTGTCACTCAAGTGTTTGTGAAAATGGGAACTTAACGAAAATACTTACTGTGCCAAAACAAACATGGTGAAAAGAAGCAGGATAAATGAAACCATCTTTCTGTCCCTGCAGAAACTCAACGTATTGCATGAAAGTGTCCATGTCCTTGACGGTAGCTAAGAATGAATCTGGGCTTTGCTACAACAGCAAGATCAGATATCTGGAAAAATCAGAAGTCACTAAGAGAAAGACAATCTCCTGTCCTGATATCGAGGATTACAAAACAGCCAGTCGAGAACCAGATGTGGTGTGGTACAAGGTAACTATTGCTGTCTTATTGCTATTGTGCTGAAACTGTACAAAACTTTCACTGTTTTCAGTCTGAAGCTTAGAGCTGGCTTTCTCTAAGGCATCAGTGGTTTGTAACTGGTCTGGAGAGTGATCTCCCAGTGGTAAAACTACCCAGCATAGTCATTGTCCAACAGAAATCGGTATCAACAAGGATGTTGTGTGAGAGAGCTCACAGGGCTTCTCAATCAGCCGTACCACATTCCCAAACCACAATGCCTCTGTAGCAGTTTGTACCTGGGTGTGGTGTTTCCCTGCCTGATACTGGAGTAGAAACAAAGGGAGGCACCTGCAATGGAGCCAAAGGCGTATCAGCACTGCCAGCTTCAGTTGTGCTGCCCAGTTAATTTTTATGGAGTCTGTCGGGTAATTTCACCAAGACTTGTACATTTTTACCAAAGTGTGCTGGAGTCTGCACAGAAGTCTGCTGAGGTTCATTTAGTAACTCCAGTGAAGTCAATTAATTTTAACTGATTACTTGCCAGGTAACTCATCTGACTCCACCTTCTCCAAGGCCTGTCAAGTATCACACATAACTTTCATCAGCAGATGTATTAGTGATGTGTTTCTGTAGCTCCCAAAGAAAGCAGGAAAATGAGTAAAATATGGGTTGGCTGGCAGACATCAGGTAATGAGACCACAGCAAGGTCTGGCAAATTTTGCCTGTTGTCTGGACTTGTGTCAAAGTCTGATATTTGAAAAGCCCTCAGGTATTAGTTGATGCAAGAAACAGTAGAGAACGATAAAGAGCTGAGAGTCAGAAGGAACCAGAAATAGCTGGGCAAGAGGAACAATTCAGTGGGATCTGTGGAAAATAGAGTTTGGATTGTAGGAGTTTAGGATAAGCTTGGTTCAGGTAATAAGGACAGAAACATACGAACTAGTTAAATCTTAAATTTGGAGTGCTTGATTTGCCAACCTTATTAACATTCTTTAAAGACAATTATTTTGTATGAAATAAGTAATATGGGCAGACCAGCAGGTTTTTTTCCTCCTTAGCAGATTGCAGCAGAAAAGAGCAATTATAAAAGTTTTCATTTATTTCTGTTTTTTTTTACAGAAATCTCACATGTTATAGCAACAAAATGTGTGCCATAACCTGCTGTTAGTGTGAACAGAGTTTTTCTTTCAGTAGTTGAAGCTCTTTCTCTCAGCATATGGGTTGGTATCTTCAGTGCTGTTCATATGTCAAGTATATGTAGTTAGTTAATCATAGAATATCCTATGTTGGAAGGGGCTCACAGGGATCATTGATTCCAATTCCTGGCTCTGCACAGGAAGTCTGAAATCTCAGAGCAAAGAGGATACTGGAGAGAAGCTGCTTCTTGCCCTCTCTGCCTTGGTATTACTGAACACCAGATCACTGAAGATCTCAATTTTTTGCAAAAGCACACAGAAAAATAGTCTGGCAGAAATGATCTTCAGCTGTCATGGAGCAGAAATGAATCTAAAGAAGATGCATGTGCAGCCCCTTGTTGGGCTACACTGTATGCTGGAAGAGAGATTAGGCTTTGTTAGCTGCAGAGAGAGCCTCGTTCTCAGACCCGGAGGTGATCCTGGGATTACAGCCAGGTCACCGGGGATGGGCTGAGAGAGGATTGTGAGTTTTTAGACAGTGTCAGCTCTATGAGATGTGATAATTGCAGTTTGTGACCTTGTAAGGTATTGTTTACCTTTTACCATAATAGGCAATGTCTAGGAAATATTCTAAGTGATTGAGGAACACTGAGGTGAACTGTTTTCCTGTTTATATGAGGTGATTTCCTGTTTTTCCATTGGTATTTAAGGGAATTTTAGATACCCAATAAAGCTTTTTTCTTCTTGCACCTTTACCATGATGTTGCGGAGTCCCTGCCCATGCGTGAATACTGCAGCCCCACACCAGCAATGCTTAGTACTGACCAAGACAGGGAGTGGAAGGGTCTGTTCCATAATCCCACTCGTGTTGTCTGGGTATCACACACAGGTTGTGTGACACCAGGCTGGAGTGTGACAGCTGACTGATGAATCATCACTGAGGTGAAACTGAACAGAATTGATGTCATTGGAGGATAACAGTGAGACAATTGAAGTCAACAACCTTTAGTCTGGCTTGATAGTGAAAAGAGTCATGAGTGAGATAACCTACTACATACACTGTCTTATCTATAATTAACAATAACGAGTTATCAGGTTGGCTCTTAGAGAAACATTTTTGTTATCTAGACCTGTGTCAGGAAGCTCAGCAGTGTGGAATTGCAATATTAATGTTGTGCAGAAGGTATGTGTGTAAATAACCTGAACAGGGTTATTACTTATTCCTGAACAGGGTTTTCGCTATTCTAGAGACTGTTATGTTACCATTAATAAAAGTCTGCATATCCAAAGGTCCAGTAGTCCAGTTTCTAGAAAATGTATAATTGTATGGATTTCAAAATAATTTGATGAACACCTGAGTAACCCCTACAAACTGCTGTCTGGGACTTAAGATCATGCTGTGGGAGGAAATGTGAGCAACAAAAAGCAGGTCCTTTCTCCTGAAGAATAGTGTAAAGTGTTATTCTGCCTTAGGATCTGACCCTCACTTTCCACAGAAGGCATCCATTTCTGGTCATAGCACACTGGATCCTCAAGTTTTTCCCCTCTGCCTTGGATTTTAAGCTTGGTGTGTACATGAAGCCACCTTCTTGAGTAAATCTGCTCCAGAGGCACTGCAGGGTGTACTCCATTCCATTATGCTGGAATATTTACAGATTTTCATCCAGGCAGGGAGTGTAAGTTGTTCAAAATAGAACAGTAGATAGATAAATAAATATGAGGAAGTCCTTGAGATTTCCTTCTTTGTCCCTTCTGCTGAAAAGAGAAATCCTTGTGTTCATGAGAACCTGCCAGTTTGCTGGTAGTCAGGGAGTTTGTACTTGTGACCTATGAAATACCATCAGACAGGACAGTGATGATGCCAGCCCACTGTGTGCAGAACTGCTCTGCCTTCTGAAAGGCTTCTCTGTGTTGAGGGATTAATGAATCTGAGCCAACAATTGCATCAATTTACTGACAGTTAACTGTAATTCAAACATGCTCTTAATTATGCCTGAATAGAATTCCACATGCACACCTGGTACGTAATAAAACATTTGCTGTGAGGATTTGTTTTAACAGTAGTATGAACTTCACTTCTGGCTAGAATTACACTGCATGAAATATTTATTTTTAAAGACTTCCCCAGTTAATGCCATTGATATACGCTCAGCTCAGTTATGCCTGTTAAAACTGTTTTGACAAGAAGTGTGAGGTTTTTGAAGAGTATGTGTGTGTCAAGGCATGATTGAATGAATGGGATTTAAGAGTAAGAGCAGTTTCATGAAAAGTCAGCTGGCAGAGGGAAAAGGTATATTACATCTTGAGTGTGGAGTCTTAATCCATTTCCATCATGTCTTTTCTACCGCTGCATTGAAAGGAGGGCTAGGAGAACAATCAAAATGTCCGGTGAAGGACAGGTAGTTACCTACCCAGCAAAACAGACTTTTGAGGTACTGCCACTTAGATTTCAAGGAAGTGAAAAAGAAGCATAATAGTGCACGCCTTAATTTGGGGAGGAAAAACCCCCCAAAGCATTTCAGATGTCTAAGGAAAGTAAATAGTCTAGAAAAAGAAACTTGCAGATTCTTCTAGTAGGTAAACATATTGCAAAAGCAGAAAAGAACAATTAATTGGTTAAAGCCTTTGGGGAGAACTTACAGCACCTTTCAGTACCTGAAGTGGGCTTAGAAGATGACTGGAGAGGGACTTTTCACAAGGGAATGTAGTGAAAGGATGGGAGGGAACAGCCTTGGACTGAAGGAGGGTAGGTTTAGATTAGATATTAAGTTTTTTCCTGTGAGAGTGGTGAGGCACTGGCACAGGTTGCCCAGGGAAGCTGTGGACTCCCCATCCCTGGAAGGATTCAACACCAAGTTGGATGGGGCTTGGAGCAACCTGGTTTACTGGAAGGTGTCCCTGCCCATGCAGGGGGGTGGAATGAGATGATCTGTAAGGTCCCTTCCAACCCAAACTATTTTGTGATTCCATGAAATGAGTCATACAACTGAGCACTTAACCTTTTAGGGAAATTAGCAGACCTCCGACAGTAAAATCTAGTTTTCACAAAATGAAAACTAGTGAGAATTTTGTTTCTCAGCCATTTTCCATCTTCTCCCCTTTTTTGCTTTTAGTTTTGTGTATTAAATACATAAACAAGCATTTTCAACATACTTTTGTAAAGCCTGCGTAGTCAGCAGAATAAAAAATAATTAGCTGAAATCTGGGAAAGAAAGGCTTATAAATAATCTTTAATATGAAGTGTTTCAAGAAGATACAAAAAGAAATATTTAGGAAATTAGTGGTACAATTCCACCAGAACAATTCCTCTATGTAAAACCACAATAGCACAAACATTGTTTTTGCTAAATCATTAATCTTTGTAGTAGTAAAGGCGTCATCCTTTTTATTACAAACTTATGTGTATAAAAATATAAGGCATATGAAAATGTATCTTCCATCTCTTTGCTCCCATACTTTCAAAAATAAAGTAGAGAATATAAAACTGGTAACACATGGTAGAATATTTCAGTGCTGCACTAAAGGGTGCATATCTGAAATGTGCTTACTTTGTGTGTTCTGGGAATTGTATTCCTTCTAAATTAGGATTGAATAGGACTGAATCTTATTCTTTGCCCAGTGGTCAGATTTAGTGACTCCAAGTAGGTGGTTGATGTACCTTTCAATAGAACTAAAGTATTGAGCTCAGGTCAGAAAGGATTTAATGGCATTTCCTGGCTCAGATTTGTGTCTCAAATGAGTCTCAGCACAGTAGACAGGATCTGAATTCTGATCATTCTCTATCACCAGTGTTAATTAAAGTTCACATGCAAGACAAGATTATGTTTCCCTTACAGCTATACTTTGGAAACAGAGAGGTGAGCTGATCACTCTGTTACCTGCATAGTGTTGCACAGCTTCCAAATCTGAAATCTGACCATATTGTAACTGAATTTGGCCTCCTAGGGACAGGGATAATTCTTCAGTGCTCCCTTTTCAAGTGCAAGGCCCGAAACTCTTAGTCCTGTCTTTTTATTTCTCTATTGTTGGCCTTTAATTTAGAAACAACATGGATTTGGAATGTGTATAGAGTCCCATGAAAAATTTATGTTTGTGTCATGCTGATCTCCTACTGTGGTACAATATATTTGCATGTTGACATATTTTCTTGTTTGGTTGTTTTCTTAAGAGAAAGCTTTGTTCTATTTTGTTTTCTGTGTTTCTGACACTGCTGTTGCAGACAAGCAGAAAATGGGGCACAGGTGTGGGCATGTCACCAGTCTCTGAAGTTGCTGAGCCTGATGTAACTGATGTGAGACTGCTGCAGTCTGAGAGCTTATTCCAAGCTGCCACCTTGAGAGAGGGAGTAGAGGGGCATTGAAGGTACTCAGGCCCTGTGTTGCTTTGTGTTTCCTGGGGACAGAATTAGCCAGAGACTCCAGAACTGAGGACTGGGACTACTGAGTGCTTTAGAGAACTCAGAAAAGCATGATTTTGTTGCAGGCAGAACAGGCTTGATGTTAAAGGTATTTGGAGACAATAAATACATAACCTTAAGGTGCCATTTTCAAAAGACAATGGTTAAGTTTGTCCTATGCTTTTAGTTCAGAGCATTCCAAGAACTGTTCAATCATGGGCACTGTTCACTGTATAGTGGAAGGTGACTGATCTGCCTGCAAGGATCCAGTACATTAGGAAAGGGAGAGCTTCTTCATATTACACCCTATCCGGAAGGACTCAAATGCTGTTCCAGTAGGATCACAATTTGTAGCAATTAACCTAAATCTGCCAAACATCAGCTAAGGATGGTGTGGGTGAAGTCTGTGGGAGTTGCAGTGTGGGAGTACCGTGTCCCGCATGAGAGGATACATATGGGGGTGATGTTGCAAAGTGCCTGGTGATGGGAAAAGGCTGAGTTAAAGCTCATCAGGTGCTGGAGAAGCCAGTGATGAGAAACAAGGCTGTAAGAAAACCAGGCTTCTGAATTCTCTCAAAAAACTGCTGTTCTTCCTGTTTTCTTGTATTGATAAATGGTTCTGGCCTGGGACTATGTGTAAAGTTTGCCTTCAGGCTAACTCTTAACAGATTTTGCCCTTACTCCCTTCAAATAGAGATGTATTTTAATGGTCCGTCCTAAAGGAGACATCTTGGCAGTTCTTATGAAGAAAAAGAAGATACTTAACCATTGCTTGAGGGCACCACGTATTAAACACAGCCCATGTGATACAGTAGGAATAACTGAACCTTAAAAACATTTCTGTTCAATTTCAGTCTTCAAGTTAATTCCAGTTTCAGATCTCAGTGCTTTTCTGAAATTATATTTGAATGTTAATTGCAAAATATATCTAGGTGGTTGTTTCCTTATGTGTAATACTGAAAATCTGATCGGGCAACACTGTCTTATGTTGTACAAGCCAGGTAATTTTGGCACTGGATTTTTTTCTGCAGGAATGTAAGCCAAAAATGTGGAGAAGCATTGTAATTCAGAAGGGAAATGCTCTCTTAATTCAAGAGGTCCAGGAAGAAGATGGAGGAAATTATACCTGTGAACTAAAGTTTGAAGGCAAGCTTATACGAAGGACAGTTGAATTGAAGGTTACTGGTAAGAATCTTTGTTCTATGTCAATAGGACAAAAAACACAGCTTTGAAATAATAAGAAAAAATGGCTTTCACATGTTGGTGAAATCTGCTGGTGAATCTGTTTGATAGAAGTAAGTCCAAAGCAAATCCCAGTAGCTGAGCAGTCCCAGACTCGGGGAAATTTATATCAAGATCTTCTAAAATTCCACAGAAGAGTACTTCTGCCTTTTGCTCTGTACAAAACCTGGCAATGCTCCATATTTTTAAGCTTTCATTTTATTTATGATGATCAGCTTTTCTAGTCTAGGGTTTGTCTTCAGTGAAGAGTATGGCACAACCTATTCCAAGAATGAAGTTAGCAATATCGGACTGTCAAAACAAAGTTACCTGCTTGTCAGGAGGTCATACACTCTATGGTTCAGACTCCATGTAGTATCTACTAGACAACAGTATTTTTCTGTCTATTTTTGCCAGGTACCAAAAATGAACAGCTAAAAAAAGTGTTGTCTACTGATATATTCCTGCTCCCTTTTCATCCTACTGTACAGTATGACATCTATAATTAATATTTTGCCTTCTGTGTCTGTAGAACTTTGCAAGTATCTGAAAACAGTTGAGGTTTTCTTCAGCCTTTCACACAAAACCATGTAAAGAAATGGTTAGGTATTTTCCCCACATACTGATTAAAACGAGGCCCTACTCAAAGCAGTGACAGGTAGAATTCCACTTTCTTATATCAAACTGAATTATTCCATATGATGTTTCTAACATATTCTTGAAAAAAAATTCCTCCCTTTATTTTGGGTGGAATCAATTTTTTTATTCTTATCATTATTCCTCATTTTCAGTGAGTTCTTTTCCCGGTGTGCCCTATGTCATGTGACCCTTTATTGTCCATTTTTGACCATGGACAGATCTCTAAAGTATGGATTTGACCTACCTGACCCTAGACCTGTCAAATGAAGATGTAATACCTGCCTTGTGCATAGTTGCTACCCTAAGTAGCATGCTGGTCTTCAACCAGAATGTGAACTAAGTTTGACAAAGCGAAAATGAGATGCATTTAATTCAATTCCCCACGATGGATATTCTGTGGTCTCCCTCTCATCATGACCTTGCTAGAAGTCATGTGTTCTCTTTATTATTGAAACACTGTGGTGTGTTTATGCTTCACAATTTAAGGAATTTGTCCTAAACTAAATATAGTATTTATTACAGTTATTTCTCTTATTAAAAAGTTTATTATCTGAATTATTTAAAATGCAAGTATGAAATTTGTAAGTGTTCTCCTTTTTGCAAGATGCTTGAGAAGCAGAAGTTTTTTCACCTTTTAATTTGGTGTGAAATTCATATTTGCATTAAATTTTGTTCAGTTTGTAAAAGCACATATGTTTGTAAACACCTTTTCCAGATGGAAATGTTTGGGAGACATATCTGATGTTATGTGTTTGCTTGTTGAATCTCTAGATATCTGAAAGAGGCTAGTAAATTTATGTAGATGATGATCTAAAAATGTGGATAAGAACTACAAATGTAATAGAACCATGCAAGCATATTATCTCACAGCTTGGTTGAACAAGTTTCTTTCTCCTGTTTTTGTTTTGTTTCAGTTTGTGAATTTTACATATATGTAGGTTTAGATCTTTGTGGGAGAGAGGTCAAAGAAAACTTGTACAACAAACAGCAAAGGATTGCTTGTGTTGTGTGGCTCTTCAAGCCGGGGGGGGGGTGGTTCTGAAGTCAGATCACAGGCTAGGAGGAGGTACATGACATACTCAGGGACTTGGTTGAATAAATGTTGTGACTCTTCACAGACTCGTCCCAGTATGTCCAGGTCTTTCTTGTAATGGGATTGGTGTTGCACTGGGCCTGGTTTTTCATCTGTCTGAAAATGAGTTCTCATCAAAATATTGTACCAGGAGAAGCTAGAGGGAGAGCCAGATCTCCAACTGCTGAACCTGCTGGTCTTTAAAATCACCGTTTACAAATACTGCTGAATGCTTACCAACGAAGCTGGGGTAGAATTGTCTCTACTAGCCTGCAACACAGATGTGGAGCAAAGGATCTTGCCTGCTGCTTTCTTCTGCAGGAACTTTGTAATTCTGTTTCTATTACTGGTACTTATTACCATGCCTGAATTGGCATTTGTTGGCAAGTGTCTGAGTTCCTCTAACATAAAGATTTTGACCAGAAAGACTGTGTTGGGCACTGCTAGCAGCCATGGTAACCTGAAATTGTTATTGAAGAGTTATTCTGAAAGTGAAATGGGCAGCTACACATCTCCCTTGAGCAGGGAGGGATGCACTGCCATGCAGAGAGAGGAAGCGGGCTTAGATTCCCTGTAGTCTTTCAGGCACTTGAGAAAGTACACAGTACTGGTGGATGAAGTTATTTATCTCTTGATTGTAAGACAAGGATCTTTTCTTCTTTGAAGTCACATCAAATATGGTACATGAGGTTTTTAGTCCTTTGTGAAGATTCTGGTAGTTATGTAAGTAGCAATATGAAATACTTGCTATTCGTAGCTAAATGCAGAATGGGCAGCTAAACAGTGAAACTTGAAATCAGAATAAGTGCAGTGCTGTCATAACAGAAGTTACATCAAAAGCTTTAGGAAGATTTCACGGTGCTGGAGCCAGAAGCACCATTTTAACTTGCTGTTGGTAAAACTAATCAGAATAGTTAATGATGTCCCAGACAAATGCAGCAGTTTTGCTGAAGGTATGATCCCACAAGCCAGCCTGATACAAGTTCACAGCAGACAAGAGAGCAGTTGTGGGCCAAGTGAAGGATGACTGTTTGGTATTTATATTAGTGTTGCCTAAGGATTTATTTCAAGTAGAGGCTTTCAACTGGGGACACAACGCTGTTCTTGTTATTTAGTTATCCAGCAAAGTCCAGTGATGTCATTTTGAGCTATTAGAAGGTGTTGCCTTAACTTCCTGTGCCGAAGTGTCAGCACAGTTATCTTAGTGACTGTGGCAGTGGCCAGGAGCTGCAAGGACAGAGTGTGCTTTCTTTGGATCCTGTCTTGCCTTCTGGCCTTTGCAGACCCAAATGGGAGATCTCAGTGGGCCAGTTAGAAGTAGGAGGGGAGTTCCTCCTCCCTTTCTTCTGTGACTAAGTCATGATATGAGCAACTATGAGATAATTTGTAAGAAAGAAATTTCAGGAGTCAGATGGAAACTGAAAGCTATCAGTGTGTGATGCCTGGCCAGGGAAAGACGGAGGGACCTGAGTGGTATTAGTAGGTGAGCAGAGCAGAAAGCAAACAGGTCTGATGGCACTTGCAGGAAGGGAGAGTTGGACATAGGTGCTGTGCAGGGCTGGCAGTGTCATACTCTGGCTGTGGTGGGTAATGAACAGCTGCGTGTGATTCAGATGATAAAAGGCTTCAGAGGCTGTAGCTCTTTGGAGTTGTAAGGGAAAGGCTTGCAGCCTTGAATACATTTGAAAAATATTTTGACACAAAGTATTTATAGGGACAAAATCCTGAGCTACAATACAGCACTAATGAGCAGTGCCTAAATCTTGGTGTTTGGGTGCATTTAACAATAATAGATTGTCAACAAAACAGCTTTTTCATCACTAGTTCTTCATGGGTTCGTTATGTTATGCAGACAGATGTGAAACAAGTCTTGTCAGCCTTTTTTGCTGAAGAAACATGATAAGAGTGTTATCTCTTAGCAAATAACACATAACCCCTCAGTCTATGTAAAAAAAATATATAGATACCATTTCACTTTGCTACTTGGTAGCTTTGGTATGACAAACAAGTGAGATTAGAAACTGTGATCTAGGGTTCTAAAGTGTAAAAATGAAACAGAAACTCAGTTTTTAATTTGGTAATAAATTAGAGTGCTCCCATTTAGAAAAAACTGAATGCACTAATATAAAGTTACAGATAATCTACATTATTAGAATTTATTAAAATTACAGCTACTCAGGAGTATCAGCAATCAAAAGCATGTTAATGAGTATTGCCAATGTTTATTGAAGAACAGTTATACTATTCAGATTAAAAGGAAGAAAAACCAAACCTAGAAAGTAATGTTGGTTTTGAAAGGCAATTTATACATCTTCCTGTTTTCCCCAGCCCTAGCAACAAGTTCACTCTGTCTTGATGCACAGCAATGTTTCAATAGCTTTGAGGATGAAAAGGTGCAATTGTGAAAAACACCTGCTATGTTTATTTGCTCCTTCAGCACTCTTTCTGTTTTGGAACACTGGTCTGTAGGGACACAGGCCGAGAAGAAGATGCAAGGAGAGATATGTTGGAGGTTTGGGAAAGGGCAATGCCTCTGAGAAGGGAGCAAGACCTCTCTTATGGCATGGCCCAGGTGTCCCCTGGCAGATGAGGCTGTTTTGCAGGGATGTGTTTTTTTCAGGGAAAGTTGTGCTAGTAGGAGAGGCTGCCTTGTTCTTTCTGCTGCCTGTGGAAAGAAGTGATTTGTGAGCTTGGACTGGTGAGTAATTTTCCAGTATGACAGCAGAAGGTGGCCATCTGACCAACTTCATAAACTGCTGGTGATGGATTGGAGTGACATGCAGGAATTACTGGACCACTCTGTCCAGGAGCTCTGTCCTCCAAGTTTCCTTCAACCTCTACTCTGGCATATTCTTCACAGGCTGCTAAAATGCCTGGCTGTTCCTAAAAGTCATTTATGCAGTAATATCTGTTTTGACCACCGTAAATGACAAATTATTCCACATGGCTACTTGAGTTGAATGATTCTGCCTGAATTCACTCTTTGATCATAGTTTTTCAATTAAATCCTTTCAAGTCTCATTACATAGCTCACTTTTCAAATTACACCTGCTGCTGTTGGATTTGGGACCCCTTTATTAGCAAAAGTAGTTGATGGTGATTTGCTGTTGTTAAACCAAGGGGGTGAATTGGATTTAGAAGGGCAAACAATTAGTTGGACTTTCCAGCAGCTCTAGGGCCATAGAGAGAGAAGCTACCACAAAAGAAGTGAGGATATGAGCTAGAAGTATGTCCACCATTTGGTAGTGGTTGCTTTTCTGCACATTTTTAATCCTCTGTGAACTGGATATGCTGCTTTATATTGTTAGAAGTTGAGGCTAGTGACACATTGGCAGCATTCACTGGGTGCTGATCAGAACAAATTTATACCTGCAGTAATCCATAAGTGCACTCTAGGCCTTATCAGTTTATGGTAGATAAAGTATTGTCACCAAAATCATACAAATGACGTGTTGACTGACAACATTTTTGGCTGCTGACAGTTTCCAGAACCGTAGCAAAAAGTGTTAAGATAAATTAAAAGCTTGTTTAAACTGAGCTGAAACATGGAATTCCTTCCAAGTCCTTTGGAATTGAGACTATTATAAGGGATTTACTTTTATGGTGTCAAATATAAGAGTTGGTTTTTGCTAAAACATCTGAAAACATGTAACTGTGATTCCCGCCCAACAGCATTGTGTTCTGGCATAAACAGTTTGGTAATCTGCAATTAATTTATGAAATGGTGCAGTGTTGCTTAAGTAGTTACTTATCCAAAAATCCAGTTTATCTCTGGAAGGTCACTGAGCTCAGAATATGATTTGTAGGTGTAAATAAAAGCAGGACCAGCATAAGACTCAGGTTAAAAAAGCAGGTGGCTGAGGAGCAGAAGCTGAGCTGAACGTCCCGAGCAGTTTTGTGCAGCAACAGGTCCTGTGCTCGAGACATGCCTGAACTCTGGTGTGCAGGGATTCCTCAGTTAGCTCTGAAGGAGCTTTTCCAGCACAGCCAGTTAACCTGTTTGCATGGCTTTTGGTACCCAAACTAACTCTGATATCTCTGCCTGGTATTGCACTCCACAGAGAAGGCAGAGCCTCTGGGTCCTGATGGAGGCTGGACATGCTCTCACTCTCCCATTGTTGCTTTATTTTCTGAGCTCCAGAGCCTTTTCTTAGGACACAGGATGAAACACCTATTGCTACCACCATTTTATCATCAAATAAGGCAGTAACATCAATTAGAGCACTTTGTGAAAAAACATTAATTTCAATTTATGTAGTTTTTACATCAAAGGTCATATTGCAACACTTTGTATTTCTGATTTTGTTATGTCAAATTACTTCTTTGTGGTGAGCTGATACATTTTAATTTTACTTGTGGCTCTACTATTTTTAATAACACATGTAGCTGTAATACATATTACTGAAATTTTTCAGCATTTCTGAAATGAGGTGTTTTGAATGTTTCTATTAATTTTTTTAAATTGATGTTTTGCTGGAAATTTCTTGTGAAATACCAAAATTTTCCCCATATGCAAGCTCTGATTCCTGTCAGCACTCAATATCTCACCTAATCCCTGGGATCTGGGAATTGCATGAAGTGCAGGGGTGTTTTATTGCTGATTTTGGCCAGCAGCTCTGGTGAGAGCTCTCCCTTATTTGTTGGTATTTTCAAGCATGTGTCAGAGAGCCTGTTGTCTCAAATGAAGCAGAAAACATTTCAAGGGAAGCCTAAAGCAGCCTGTGAATTTTCCTGATGAAACAGCCTGAAAAGCACTCCAAGATAAAACATGGTGACGTGCGGATGGTGGTAGTTGGTCTGGCCTCTAGGGTTTGCTCCTCCACACATCTTTGCATGCCCAGTGCTGCCAGGCATGGGAGGTGTTTGTTGTACTTGGAGCTGTCTCACTTTTCCTGGAAGCAGATGCTCCTTCTTGAGAGCTCTATTTATTTAGCTCCATATCTCCAAAAGAAAAATTGCCCCTGTTTAGTGTTCACCAGAATTCTAAAGTGGTATTGAAGCTGTCAGAAGCTGTAGGACCCAGGGACATGCTTTTTATTCTTTCCCTCCTCTCCTGGCTTGGCAGCTTTAGCCTTTCTTTGCCTGCTGTGAACAGGCAAAGAAAGTGAATGAGTTCAGCTCACTCCCCGTGCTTGGCAGTCCCCTCCACTTCTGACATATGGCCCAGGATGCCTGTCCCCTGTTGTATGCCATGCAAATGTTCCAGCTAGAGCTCCCTTTTGGCAGGAAATGTGCTATTTCCAGCTGAAGGCCCAACTCCTGCTCCCTGTAACTTCATGGGGAGCTGCTGGAGTACAGTCAGAGAACACTGAATATTGGCACTTTCTGCCTTAGAACTCATTTTTGTTCTTAACAAACTATTTTATCCATAAGTTGGAACTCCCTCATATACTTTGTAATACAGACAGCAAATCTCTGTGCAGAAAGCTCCCGGAGCAAGGGGGTGATGGATATTTGCCCCCTGTTTCCTTGGCTGATATGAGGTTGGATCTCACACCTTGGCCTGGGAGAATGCAGGGAGAAGGAGGCTCACACTGTGGCTCTCCTGGCACCTGCTTGTGTGCCATGGTGGCTTTAGGTATCACTACCCAAACAGTGTCACAAAGATACAATGATTAACCAACCAGAGCTGCTGAGCTCAAAATAAAGTGTGCATTTTCAGATTATCCTCAAATGTAATGTAAGCAGTGAGGGGGGATAAAAACTGGTTAGATTTTCATAGTTTCTTTTTTAGTTCATAGTGCTGGTACATTCCATTGACTAATGGATTGCGTTTGTAGTGGTAGATGCAGAAAGGCCTTCTGTCCTCCTGGAAAACACCCTTTAACATTTTTTCATAACAGAACTTTTACCAATATTTGAGTCCAAAAGACAATAAATTAAAAGAATTGAGAGAAGACAATTGTTCAAAGGACAATATTTACAAAACAAAAGGCAAAGGGAAAAACAGCTTGCTTGTGACTGCAGTTCTAACAACTGTGAAAATTAGATACTTACTAATTTGGAAGTGAAATCTTAAAGTCAACAAGTTAAATCTGCAGAAGTTTTTAACTTCTGGGAGGGATATTGCAGATTGTTTGGGAACAGAAAATCCTTCCTGTTCATTTCTAATATTGACATGTTAAAATATATAACATGTATGCCATATCTGAAGTGACATTTACTTGCTCATATAAATTACACATTTTCATAGCAAGACTTCATCTCTTCTCCCTCTTTTCAATATCTTGACACAGTCAGGGAGTCACTTTTTCATTAAATGCAAGGGACAGCAAAAAGCCTGCCCAAATTAAGTTTTTTCTGAGAGTCCCAAGCTTTAAAAGATCTGTGGTAGGAGATACTGCTCTTAGCATTTCCTCTGCTGCACTTTCTTATAAATGATGCATTGCATCTTCTAGTATTTTTATTTTCTAAAGGAAACCTTCCTTTCTGTGAGAGAAAGCAGGGCAGAAATGGGTTAAGTGCTGACAAATACAGTACTTAAAGACCAGGAAATGAATTTCACAGCTGGGTTCTCAAACCCTTGCCAAAATAACTATCTGTTTAGAGCTACATATAGGAAGTGCCAACAATTAGAGTTTTCTTTTGATATTTTTTATGTGATTTGAATTAATTTTTACCAAGGTCTTTGTTTTGTAAATATTAGCTTTCTGTAATACAGTAAAGTATTTATCTTAAAACTTTAATGTCAGTTCTGATTTGTTAAATGTCTGGCATCCTATTAACTGCTGTAGACAGCTAAGCATGTTTCTGTGGTCAAAGCAGACTTAATTGCCACTAATTTCTGTAGTGACTTTAGTTTTTTTAGCTACTTCAGGCAAAGCCCAGTGTGATCCAGCAAGAGAAATGTGTCCATTTGCTTTTGACCCCATTTGGAAACTGGAGCAATTTTTCTGCCTTTTTCAGAGTATTTCTTATTCAACCATGCAAAAACCCCATTATAAATCTGCAGCAGCTTCTGTGTCTGCAAAGAGTCAACAGGAAAATTCAGTCTAGAGCGTGGTATCAGTACAATGAGGGTGCCCATCCACCTGGAAGAAGTGACACAGCCAGTCCTGTTCTGTCCTTTAACATCTCTTTCTCACCTGACACCCACCAAGGTCCTGATAAATTGGACCAGCTTGGCTGGTTTCAAGAGCACCTCATCTGAGTCTGTAGGCTGAGGATCTGGACAGTGTCTGAGGGATGCCTGTGCCCATTCGTGGTTGCTGTGTGAACTGTGTCACTTTTGAAGTGACAACAAAACATATCCACAAGGATAAAAGCTCCTTCATTTGCAGTCCCTCAAGTGATCCAGACTGACGACTTTTCCATTCGCCAGAGTGACCTGTTAATACAGGGCTTATGAAAAATGAGTTTGGAAGATAACCATTAAGTATTACCTCCATGTCTCCTGGAGAAACTGCAAGCTCTAAGGGCAGTGAGAAATGTAGCAATATGCTGCAGTCTATGAATTATATATAGTGTCAGTACTCCTGGCACTTAACTTACAGCTCCACAGCCTGCCTTCCTGGCTTGTGAACATGGAAAGTAATTATAATGGCAAATAGCATTAGTTTTTATGGCCTGTGTTGCCTCCTAGTTCTCTGTCATGTTCTTGAACATCATGGTTTTTTCCTTCCACTTTAAATCAGCAGTTTGCAGTTTGTAGCATTGATTATTTGGTATTGTCTAATTTATTGATGCAGACAGCCAAGACTTCCACACATGTCATGGGCTGCTCATTTCTCCAACGATCTGTTATTGTGCACAGCAACTGCAGCTCACTGAATCACTGACTATACTGTAAATGTCAGATATGAGCTCCTGCTTTAAAAATAGCCATTCATTCTGGGAGCTGCTGAGCCACATTCTCTAAGGGTATTGTGCTTTCAGTAGTGGAGGTGACTTAGTACAAATGATAGGATTGTGGGGGTTTTGCCCACAACGGTGAGGTAAAGCACATGTACTGAAAGAAACTTCTATGTTTTCATTTTCTGTGTTAGAGGAGGCTTCCTTCATCATGAAAGTGTAGGCTGGATGCTCATTCTTCTTTATTAATAATAGATAGGCAGATAGATGCACAGACACGAAATAACATTGCCCCTGAAACCATTTTGCTAATGGTAAAATAGACACACATGAGTGAGCAGATTGCCTTGTCCACTGAAAATGCAGCTTTCCCACCCAGAGAAACTGCAAATCTTTCCTAATGTTTTGTCTCATAAGAAAAGCCTGAGAACAGGAAGCAATGACTGTCTTGTTCCTTTGAAATGACTGGAGAAATTTTAATAGGCGAATAGCTCTGCTTTAACTTGAGCTGGAGATCAGGGTTATATTTTCACAGCACAATGCTGATGCCTTTCAGAGCTGGTTTGTGCTGCCTGGCACTTGTGGCTGTGTATCTGAGATGAAAAGTTCTGCTGTGGAAGGAATAATGCTCACTACTGAATTGTCAGCATTATTTCTTGCTGCAGTGATGTGATCCTCAAAGGTGCCTTATTCAAGTGCCTGTTTGGCCTGACCCTGTTTAACTGATGAGATCTGACGGTAGTAGTATTGCTTCAGGCCCTGATGTTGCTCTTATGAAGTTCACCAGAAGACTGGAGCTAATAACTTACCGATGCTTGCTCTGTGCCTTGCAATTTTTAAGTTGGAAGGACATACAAAAATATGCTGGGTATGTTAAACACCTTGTCTTTGATATCACAAAGGAGCATGGAAAATATATTCTTAATTTTTATCAGCACCAACCAAGCTATTTTTTGTCTTTGATAGTATTGATTGACCTTTTGTAAGCAAGAGAAAAATAAGCATTCAACTGAACTAGTATTTAGGTGTTTATTACTCCAGTCTATTTCAAAGGGATAGGTAGCTACTCTGTTACATTAGACTTTCATGTACTGACTTATTTACTCTGTGTGTTGAGTAGTTTTTGCAATGCAAGCATGTTTCAGTAAATAAAATCAATTTGCAGCCAATGGGAATGCAACAGTAAGTGATTTAACTTTTCATCTTTTTCTTCGGCTTAAAATGAAAAGCTCTCCAAGGTATTTTTTATGACAAGCCCTGTGGGCTGAAGTACTCTGAGAAAGTGCAGGAAATATAAAGTGCAGAATTGCAAACCAAAATGATTTAACAGTAAAATTAATAAACAATATAGTTATAAATTTCTAAGGCAGCTTTGGGTTCTTATTGTCTGTTTTTTTCTGGCATAGCCTAGCAATGGACCTAAAGGCCTGTTTCTCCTCAGAAAGGGCAGTGTGGTCTGTGCAGTCTCTGATTTTATTTTATCTTGGCTGGTGCTGGTTCTCCTGTGTGGGTACCTGTCTGCCAGGGATTGGTCAGAGATAATTTCATTATCGATTGAGATGATAAAAGGGCTTTGGTTATATTGAAGGAGGCTAGATCCAAGCACCAGCTGGCTTTTCATTTTTATACAGTGCATATCGCATTAGCAATCCAGTTGCAGATAGTCGAGCTGCCCATCCTGGGCCAGGAGTGGTTATAGTTTCTGGCAGGGAAGGAACCAATTTGCCATAGGCTGTGCATGCACTTATAGCTTCTCTGGAATACACTAACATGCTGCTTTTTCTTCCTAAATGGGAGAACAGATGCACCTGGAACAAGACCCTGCCAGGGCTGTGACAGCTCTGTAACCTCTAAGTGGCCATAGCAACTGCATTTAGGCAGATGTTTTCAAGGAGAGTATTATCTAAATATCGGTACACGTGACTGTGCAGTAAAGCGATCTGATTTAGAGGTGCTATTTGTGCTTCTCCTGGGACATGCACATGTTGCAGAAATTCAGGCAACTTTATTTGTAAATGAAATAAGAGGGGTGCTCTGTGAGTTCTTCAGCATGGTGTGGATGCCAATATGAGAGGAAGGGACCTCAGAAATATTGAGAAGGATTAGTGGGGAGAGAGGAAGACCTTTGGTGCTTGGTTTTCTGATATAAAAGTCAGTTTGAAACTGGTGAAAAACCAAACCAAAGTATCAGACTGATGAAGAAATGTGACTTTTTTAGAAAAAAGCCATGAGTTTTGTCAGAGAGGAATGTTAGCATTTGCCCCCTAAAGAAATTCTTTTTCCCTTTATAGTAAGAATTCCATTCTGGCAAAAACTGCAGCTTTTCTGTGTTGTTCTCCAGAGGGAGAGAATCCACTGCCTTTTTAGCTAAAAGACTTTTTCTATCACTTGACAAAGAAGCTGCCCTAAAGCTTTGGGCAGTGCAGCACTCTGAGGAAATACTGTGATCACAGACTGCTGCTGAGAAGAGAAGATGGTGAAGAGGTCAGTCAGGAAATGTGGAGTCCTCAGGGGTTAGAATTGTGGTTCCTCCTGTACCTCTAGCAATGACAAAGCCTGTTAAGTTCTCACCTTTAACAGGTTTCATACATCTGGCACAAAGAAATGTTTCATTGTTTACTGATATACTGAAGTTAATTCACTTGGGACTGTTTGTCTTAAACTTATCCATGAGAAATTTCTCTTCCATATTAGTGGCTTCCTATACAGGACTGTTCAAGTTCCTGTAGATCATGGCCACGTGACTGAAGCAGTATGCTAAAGCATGGAAATACTTCCAACAGTTCCCTCAGGGAAAGTTATCAATGCCCTAATTCCAGAAAAGTAGAGTCATGGAAACTGAGCACACCTATAATGTACATGTTGAATCATTCTATTTGTGGGAAAAAACACCTCTTTTTTGGGTTTTATTTTTCATGTCTGCTTTTTCTTCACCTTCCAAAAATGAATAATTCTATTCCCCACTATCCACTGTTCTGGCACTGCAATGGGAATTGTGCATTTCATAAGCAAATACTGAGGTTTATTTCATCTGGAGCTCATGATGTAGGAGAAAGGTTAATGAGACATATCATACTCTGAAGATAAGGAGTGTGAATTATATACATTAGTTTAATGTAGAAGATATGGACTGGAAAGAAAGTTGGTTCCTTTCCATTAAGTTGTGGGAGGGTCAGAGCAAGAGCTTTGAGCACCTCCAAAGTCTCTGGCTATCTGCCACCAGATCTATATTCCCTTTGAGCCCAGACCTCATTTTAATATTTAAAATGGTACTTGCTTTCTTTTTCTAGCCCTCAAAAGGGCTTTAATTCTTTCCCTCGTTCTGCCAGTGCTCAAGCTGCTACAGCTGCTGCTGTCACATTTAATAAGGACTTTGCAGAGTTTAAATATTGTATTGTTGCACAGCTTTTCTTTGGCACAAGAGAAGAGCTTTGTTGTTAAGTTCAGGCGCTCCTCACCAACACAGCTGCTGACATGGGGTGTCAGCTGAAGGTGACAGGAACTTGTCACTTGCCCTGGTACTCACATGAAGCTCCCTGCGGTGCCTGACACCAACAATGCAGCCATGGATGGAGGTGCTGTGGGACAGACCCCATCCAGCGTGGAGCCCTTGCTGATTTGTCCCAGGACTGTGGTATTTGAAAATGTATATCTTTCAAATAAGAACGTAAAATTGACCACACCACAGTTCCTGACCTACAGTTGTGCCATTACACTGACTTCGTGGTTGCATATTTCTCATTTGAAAATCACCAGTGATCCTGTGGTCCTTTTTATGCAGTAAACAGGTAACTTTCCCTTGCTGAGTTGTAGATGAGGTGGGAAGCAAGGCAGGCGTGTGGACAGTAGCTTGACATTTCAAAATATCAGAAGGAGGAGGAAGTGAGACTAAAACTTGATGTCCTCATGCCTACAGTAACTTAGCTGCTTATTGAAATATTCTTCTTCCCAGCCTTGAGCTCTGTATATGTCAATCCAGCTGAAAATAACTGGGGCTGTTTACTGTGACAGACAGTCAAAATTCAAGAAAAACTTGGAAGAAAGGCCTCAGCCCCCAGTCTGCAGTGTCTGCTGTATAGCTTCCCGTGTACATTACATCTCTCCCTATTCTCCTTCCCCACAATATCCTCCATCTCTGTGCACAACCAGGCTAGATATTTACATTCATTCTCAATGTTAAACTGCATTTAAAAAGCCCATTTCCTTCCTGAAGCTATTCATCTCTCTGGACCTTTGATGACATCCTCTTCCTTTGATTCCAAATCATTCTCATGTTTTGAGTATGACAGAGAGGGATTTTATTTTTTTTTCCACATAACACTAGAAAAAGACCAACCTTTCTTGTTAGGATTTCTTTTGAAGTATCCAGGGTGAAAAGAGCTGAGCTGCAGGATAGAAAAGTGTTGCTAAAACATGTGTTTTGAGGCAAATTTGGAGGAAAATACCCTCTGATAGAAGGCAGGTTACAGCCACCCCTCCCCCACCAGGTTCGGGAAAGAAATCTTCCTCGGAAGAAAGGAAAAAAACCTATTTATTTAACAAACACACAGGAAAAGAATAATAATGCTAAATAATAAAACCTCTTGCTGTGGAGAGAATCTGGTAAAATTCAAAGTCCTTCTGTAGGTAGGGTCTCTCTCCTCCTCCTCGGAACTGGGTCGGTGTGGGCCCCCTCTGGGCCTTGGTGGGGAGTTTTCCCAGTGTGTTCTGGTATTGTTGAACAGTCCAGAAGAGAAGGAAAAACCAAAGTCCCAGAAAGAAAAAACCTTAACCTTCCGTCTCTGGAGAAATAGAGCTGAAAAAGCTGGCTGAAAAAAGCAAGAAGGGTGCTTCCTCCCTCTCTGCTCCCTGCAGAAGCACACAGAGGAGTAGTGACCTTGAAGCACAGAACTGCTTTGAAAAAGTTCATCTGGCTTTTTTGTCTTCTCTTGCACCCAGTTTTAAAGGCACAGAAAGGCACTAGAATCATGTTTGGGCATAGGACAGGCGATATGGGATACAACGTCATAAAGTCACCCCAAGACAACATGACATCTTAAAAAATTGATAATGAAGTCTAGGTTAAAAAAGAAGATATTGTGCAATGCATATATTTTCATCTGAACATTACGGGCTGTTCTTTTGTGTAAATTTTCTGGGTGATGAAGGAAAATAGTTAAGTGTTCATTTTGGTAAAAATACTACATTTCAAGAATATTACCAGTTGTATTTGGATACCTCATGGCGTGTTTCTATCCTTTAAATACTATTGATTTTGGCTTAGTGTGCTTTTACTGCTCTGATTCTGCCTTAATTCACAGACATTTGCATTTCTCTGCTTTCCCTGTTGGTGACATGCTTGGTGAGTAACAGCTTGCTGGGTTTACATTATGAAAATAAGAATAGGAAATAAAACTGCAGATCCTTATCTTCAAGTGAAGATGCCTAAATTAGAGGAAATCTTTCTGTTGTTCTTGCATTTTCTAAATATAAGGGTGTAGTCAAATCCCATCTGCAAGTGTGGAAAGTGGCACTTTAAATTCCCAAATCTATGTCATAGCCATGCCTGTTAACCCAAAACAAAGGAAAGCTAAACCTAGAGATTGTTTCCATCTTTGAGGTTCTCTGTCATTCTAATGCATGCTTGAATGTCTGGCTGAGAACTTATAACCACGCTGTGCTGTATCATCATGGAGAAAGAAAGAGAGAGTCTGCAAAGAATGGGTGCAATCGGTGACCCAGCACCAATAGTCCAAATCAGTCCAAAGACCTGGTAGAGAGATGGAAGGAGGCAGCTAAAACAGGTGCCTAAAAGCAATCTAGAGCCTCAACCAGCTCAAATCAGCAGTAGAAATGAAGGAGATAGTGCTGCTTTGTACTGACCTTTATGTTTAATTCTCTGTTGATTATTATGGAGGTGGGTTAAAAAAGTTGCTCTTGTTGATTTAGATTTAGCCCATGCTTGTCATGTGTGCCAAGGACCTTGCCACTGGAGAGGGCATTGCAAGATAACACAAGTAACAACAAGAGCAATTGTTCTCCTCTCATCTGAAGCCCTGGTGCACCAATTACTATTTAAAATCATTGTTTAAAGCGTTTGTCATAAACCCTTTCATAGCAGGAGCAGTTTTGAAAGATTAAATGCTATTTTCCTTTTAGCCATAGCAAGGATAGGGGGAGATGGAGTCACTCAAAAGCATGTGGCTGCAATTTCATGTATGAAGCTCATTTGTCAATGTAACAGATATGATGCTGCAGTGATGGGGTTGTTGTCATGGGTTCTGGAGGCAAGATGCACATGAAGCAGTGGAGGAATGTAGCTCTGTTCCATCTCTGTCAGAGGGTGTTGTGACTGTCCCAAGGGACAGGATAGATGCCACCACACTGTCATGGTGCTGCATCCTTGCAGCACTGTCTGCTGGGCTGGCTGGCACAGTTCCTCTGCCCCAGCAGCCTTGGTTTTGAGTTTCTGACCTTCAAAAGAGAAAAAGAGCATCTAAAAAGATATTTTCCTTGCAACAAAAATGGCAACAGCAACAGCAAAATCAACTCAGGTCTCTGTTCACGCCTGGGAAATTTCAGCCTGAAATGAGAAGATTTGGAAGTCACTGACTTGGCATGAAAGGGGCAACCTTGTAGCATACGTGTATGTACAGCTGTAACTATTGTAACAAGGGCTAATATGTGCCAAAAAATGTGGCAAAACATATCGTGAGAAATGTAGGTGATAGGAAAGTAATCAGGTGAGGAAATAGTACAGGGCTTCCAAGAAATTCATTGCAGCATGAAACTGAAATTAGAGTATTTGCCATCTTCCTGAGGTGAAGGTGACTGTGCTCTAGACAGTCAACATCAGGAGGAAAAGACAGGTTGCAAAAGCAAACATGTATTAATCTGGTTTCACCTAGGGCAGTCCCTTTGACCTTTAGCAGTTAGATGGATGTGCCACTCTCTGACTCACTCTGTGCCACTGAAGGGCTAAACATTTAAAATGAACAAACTGGCTTCTGTTGATGTTAATCAGAGGAACTTGTGTTGGCCTCAGTGGGGTTCCCCCAGCGGGCAGGTGAGTATTTGGGCTGTGGCAGGCATAGGTGCTAGTGCTGGAGAACAGCTGTTCAGATGCATAGGCTACAAAGTTAGAAAAGTAAGAGTTGAGGCGAGCTGGCAAGAAAAGCCTTCTGTTTTCATGGGAGAGAGTGAATTTTTGGTGGGTGTTAAATTCCCTTTGCCATGGAAAGCAAGTTTTTCAAGCCATTCTTTGTCCCCAGCTAAATAGCAACATATGCACTTCCAGCTGTGGAAATTATCATGCAATAAACTAGTCTCAAATGACTTTGCTACTTCATTTTGTAGTTATAATTTTGGAAGCATATCACAGCAAAAGCCTTCATCTGGGGCTAAATTCAAATCAAGTTTTGAGTTTTGAAATTGAAGTCTGTTGTGAAATCCCCAACCATTTAAATATAAATGCCCCTGGAGAATTTAGCAGAAAAATGAAAAATGAAAATTTTATGTTAAGCAGTTCATTCAAAAGATAACAAAGAGGAGGGATGAAACAGTTGTTTCTTAACTACAAAATACTCTATTCACTTAGTTTTTGGATTATTTTCTCTGCAGAAAGATGTGAAGACATTAAAATAAAAGAGGAGGTAGGAGTGCATTTATACCAGGAGCAGGCATGTACATCCATCTTGCTGTGTATTGCTAAAATTATACCGCATACGTGAGCTTACTCAGAGCTCCTCATTCTCTGCTTGTGTAGACAAATGCTTTGGAGCTGCTTTAGCTTTCCGGTGTCAGCTCTGACTCTGAAGTTCCTTACTCAAGAATGTCAGGAGGTACTGATGGGCTTTAATTGATTTCTGTGGAACCAAGGTAAAGCATGAGGCTATTGCCCATCCTTTGACCAAGTGTCTGATGCATTCAGCAAAACATAAACAAGTGTATTATTCTGCTGGAAGTGGAGAAGATAAGCACAATGCTTAAGGGCAGTCTCAAGACTTGGGCAGAAGACAAATGGAGTTTCAGAGGAGGGTGCATGTGAAAGCCTGTGCAGGGTTCTTCTGTCTCCTACAGCTGCCTGTGGTCATCTCCAGCGCACAGCTTTTCATGCTGTGACAGCACCTCACTACAGTTGTTGTTGTAAAACATCCAGTCCTTTTCCCTAATGCCCTCTAATCCCAAACACTTGAAAGCATACAGGAAACTTATGGTGAATCAATGCCTTATGAATAAGGAGGCTTTTCTTACGGAGCTCTTGACAGAAATGAGTGTTTGGCTCTTATATTGAACAAAGTGTACTTCTGCAGCAGCTTCATCTCTAAATGACATTTTTAGCTGCAGCTACTAGAAACATAAATGGCAAAACCCCATGCTCTGTTGTGAAGACCATTTTGAAAATAAAACTTGTCTTGTGCTCATGTACCAAGTAATAGTGACAAAGAAAAAGCTGTTCAGAAAGTGCTACTACTTGAATTAGGCCTGTCTTCATCTTGTTAAAATAAATGCATTTATTAAGTATGCATGTCTTTATCTCTTATGTAATGAGAAGAACAGACACATATCACAGATCTGCAGTGCTTTTTGTCCTCTACAAATTCGATGCGACAGTCACCAGACAAAAAGTGATTTATCCTGTGTCTTGTAATGGGTGGAATAATTAGCAGTGATGGCATCCATCACTTCTACAACATGCTTATCTCAGAACTTTCCCACTGATTCAAGAGAAAAGCAGGAACAGAACAATAAAAGTCAGTTATGTACTTGGTCCGTTAACTTGGTGTGCCTGATTTGGCCACCTGACTAATAGGTCTCTACAGCTTGAACAAAGTGTCACGTAGTAATACGGACACAGTCTGGCTTCAGTTTGTCAGAAATTAATTCAGCAAGGCTAAGAACAAGAGAAAAATAAGCACCACAGCTGTCTATGGGATGTTAAGACTGTCAAAGGAGTTTCAATTCTTCTCTCTGCACAGACACTTTATTCACTGGGAGCATAAATAGCTAAAGATTTTGGAAAAGTTTCCTGTCATTGTGAAGCATGTGATCTTGGATTTGAAGGAGGAGACAGTATCTTAACAAAATAGTACATGAGTAAATCGTTGCTCAGTTCTGGTGTAACTTACCTCTGATTTCCATCACCTGTTCACTCCTTCCAAAGTTCAGGTTTTTAAAAGGGAGAGCATTTGGCAATCTGACTCTGACTCCATGCACTTCTCTTTCATTCTCCTGGCACAGCCAGACATTTGGGGTTGCTGTATTTCTCTCTGCTTTTTTTTCTTATTTTTTTTTTAAACAGCTGGTGAAAAGCTGCTTGCCATCAAACTGCATGGAAGTGGCAATTCAGTGCGGTAGTATCCTCTGACAACAATTTGGGAGCAAATATAATGTTGCATTAGATACAGGGTATGCCCTAGTGTAACCCACACTACTGTGCATCTTCCTACAGCTTGTTGCTTGTTTTCTGCCTTCAACAGTCTTCTGTTAAAAAGTAAAGTTTATTTGCTAGCTTTGTTGGTTTTGAAAAATAGAGGAGCAATATTTGAGTACAAGACATGGAGAAAATGGCCTTTAGAAAGCAACTGTAGGAATCAAAATCAGTGGGATTAGACTTTTTTTTTCTTCATTGAAAGTAAAACTCAACACCACATTACAAGTATTGGAAATGTCTGGGAAGGATTAGGTACAAGATCCATGAGTAGCCTAAGTGCAGTATGAAATCGGCTGGCTAAATATAATTTCAAGATTAAAAGAGGGAAGGAGATAATTTTCTGGCTATAAATAATATTTGTAATTATGCAAAGTAAGGTTAAAAGGGCATTTGGATCTTTGTTTGATGCTTCATCATTTGGTGTGAGGTGAAGGAGGGAAGAGTTGGTTACCATGAGTAAACCACATCAGATCTACATATTTTGAATATTTTCCATAAGGAGATCTCTGATTAAGGATGGGGCAGTTCCACGCTTGCTTTCTAGAAAAGTAAAAGTAATTTTCAGGAGTACCTGTGACAGCTCAGAAGAGGAAGTGGAATTATCTCCAAAGCCCACCACCAGTTCTGTCCAAAGAATGCATTCAGAAGAGGAGGAGGCAATGGTACAGGTCACCTAGAAACCATTACATATTATATGAACCACTACTGGAGAACTGAGCCTGAAAAATCACAATACCTGCTTGCAAAGGAAGGAACACAGTGAAAATGTTTTGTTCACTCCTATTAAATTTGTACATTTGCTTGTATGATTTGGGAGTTATTTCCATTATAATCCAAGCAGAACAAAAATTTATTTCAAACAAGACTCTTTCTGGCTGCTATAACTCAAGTCACATTCAGATGAAGAAGGAAGAAAATTTTTTGTTCTGTTGTCCTGTTGACTCAGCATGATAACAATACGTCTGGTTGAAAGTAGCAGCACTACTTACCATAGCTGCTGTCTGGCGGCATGGAGATCTGAAGCTGCCAAAGCTTAAACCTTCAGGGTTTCAGCTCTGCTGCTCACCCTATTCAACTCATAGCTTTGAACAAGTCATTAAATTTGGAGTGTCCTTTCCCCTCCCAGCAAGAGCTCGAGCATACCTACTGTATATATGGAGTGTAGAATACCCAGTGAATTCATGCTTCCTATGTTCTGTAGGTAGAAGGACAGAACTCAAAATAATAGTTGTTGTTATCTACTGGGGCAGTAACTGGGAATTCTTCCTGTGCTTGGCTTCAGCTAAAAAGTTTTCATGTTTGGATAAGCCATCATGTAATCTCAGAGAGTGTTTTAGCTGGGAATGTTGAGCTGATTGTAAAAAAGTCCATGCCCCAGCAAAAACATTCTTGTATAATTGGTAATATGCCAGCAGGACAGCGTTCCAGTAGCTTAGATTCACACCAGTCCTAAAAATGGAAGCTGGGGAAGAACAGCAGACGTGTACTGCTGTACAGTGTTACAGTGTTTGTCTTGCATCCAAACGCTTTGAAGACTGATCATGCAGGTCTGGCCTGCAATGAGAAAAATGTTTATGGATTCAGAAATGTTAAATCAGTCACCCAGCGTGTGAGGAGGAGTGGTGCAGAACTTCCAGTTCTGGCTTGTCCCTTTGGGTTCAGAACTGAACAGTACCTTGCTGCAAAGCACCTGATTCCAGGCTGCCCCAGCTTCTCAGCTGGTAACACAAAACCCAGGACTGTGCACAGTGATAAATAACAGCAAGGAAGTCTATTAATCATGGTGTCTGCCTCGGTTTGAAAGACAGGTGTCTGCTAAGGTAGGCAGGAGCCTCCCTTGGAATGGAAGATGCAACCCCCTCCCCTCCGAATTATTATTATTTTGAAATTAAGGGGCTTTCAGGCAAAGATATGAGGGATAGGGATAACAGTTCTTTACTAACATATATAAATATATATATATATAAATATATATATATATATAAAACAAGGCAAACAAACAGCAGTAACTA
>VXBT01004243.1:0-12902 GCA_013400235.1 Oriolus oriolus | reverse complement strand
CCCGGTGGAAGGAAAGCAGCAGAAGGCAGGAGGAGCCTGCAGCGCTGGCGAGTCCTCTCTACAGCCTCCTTCCCCTCTGAGCGCCGAGAGAACAAGAGCTCAAGGGGTGGCACCCAACCCCTTTTTTGCAGTTCAATTCTCGCGGCATCTCTGCCCCACACACGAGACAACCCCAGGTGAAAGAGGCCAGCTACTGGACCCCTCCCCCTGTGGCCAGATCTTTTGTCTCTTCCAAGTATTTAGCACTCACTGCCCCTCCCAAAACATGTATGGGGGAAAATTCCAAAAGAGAAAAAAAGAAAACAAAACAAAAAAAAGAACTTCTAAAACCCCAACATGTCTGTTACATTAGCACTCTTGTAAAAAAGCTGTATTCATGTAGTTCCATATTAGCTATTTTTTTCATAGGAAATAAAAATATCTGGATGAGGGCCATATGATTGAAGTCTGTTCAGAAGTTAACTGCCACCACAGTAGCAAACATTTTCTCGTGTTAAGTCTCTCTGCAGAGTGGCATCATTTTACTAGCAGACTAGATATGATGTTAAAAATTATATCTATTATAGCCATCCCAGAGATGTTCATTCAGAAGAGAGTAATGGAGCACAGCTAACAAAAGAGATTTGTCCATTTGGACTTGCTGAAGGGCCTTGAGATAAGAAATAATTCTCACATAAGCAGTTCCTGAGTTATAATTTATAGGAAGTACTTTTAAAAAGGTCTTCTGAGGAGATTTTACAAGGCTCAGGTTTCTCACTTTTGAAACCTTTAGAGCTTACCTCACCTGGTGAGAATTTGCAAGTCCAATCCCAATGATTTATGTGTTCACATTCACACTTTTGAAAGCATAGTAACTTCCTGAGCAAGGAGTATGCTTTGTTCAGGACATAGCCATGCTGTGTTCTTGGGATTAGTTCCGGGAGCTCGTTCTTCTGGTAGTTTCGGTGGACAAACCTTTGCCGTGATGGAGGCTTTTTCGCCTTCCCTGAATGGTGCAGTGGGTATGGATGGGCATCACTGCAGAATCTTGCCTGCTTTGTTTACTCCCTGAAAGCCCTCCCTGAGCAACTGGGTTGGAGGCAATTCTCTGACAGACTGAGTTGTTTTCAAAATTACTTAGAGACATAGGAAGTACAAAACCGATACAGCAACAACCCCACTTTTCTCTTTGGGGGAGCTCAGTTTTCCTGGTACTGTATGTCCCGCTCCATCCATCATCTCTCTAAAGGCTGTTCTTCCTCTGACAGGGCACAGTTTGTAGCGCCCCTTTTACATCCAACTTAGCAGCCAGATTTCAGCTTACATGCCAATATGCATTTCTTGGGATGTCTATATACATTTTCATAATTAATTTATAAGGTGCATTATCAGGTACTTTGCTAACATCTGAATTTCTGACCTGTGCTGCTGCCTGCCTTTACTGTTATAATTCTGCCAAAGAGCAATCAGCTTTTCTAGGGTGGTTAATTCTGTGCGTACCATGCTGCCTGCTGCTTGTGTAGCCATTACCCAGTAGGTATGTAGAAAGTGGCACTTTGAGGGATGGAGGAGGAGGTGTGAGAGTTATTTTGTTCTTGTAGCTTGCTAGAAACACTGAAAAACTATGAAGGCTACCGTGCTTCTGTTGAGCTCAGTTTTTAGTTGATGTAGAGTTTTCCTCTCCACTAAATGTCAGAGATTACATACAGTCCAGCTATTAAACCCCTGGGTCAGCAGTGTACGGGAGAGGAGTGCATTGGTTTGCCCTTTGTCTGTTGTTGTGATTATTTCTTGTTAACTTTAAGAAATCTGGTTCAAATAATAGAAAACATATCAGGAATGCAGCAGCTAGGAGAAATTGCCCCTTTTTAAGAATTGCTTTTATATTTATTAGATGTTTGGAGTCTTTTCAATGGAAGAGACAGTGTCAAAGTCCCATTTGTGCCTGCTTGCTTCAGATTGCAGATTAAGAGTTCTTTTAAAACAGTGTTGAAAAATGATGTTTATAAGAAAATGCATGGAAATTGGACTGTGTAAAAATAATTGACTTCATTTGAGAGCTTGGGGATAGGTATTGTAGCTGGCATCTCTCCTTATTTTGGTTTTGGGAACATCTGATGTTAATCTTGATTGCACAAGATGAAAGAACCATCTCAAATTTTAGCAGAGTCCCCTGTGCTTAGGGTTACTCTGGTAAAGATTTCATTTTCAGGAATTGGGAATAGTTTCTCAAAGATGATCACTAAAATGAAAGGTTTCTCTTTGCTTTGACACATTTAAGAGGCCAGATCTCATAGGCACTCAAAGCACTTGATAAAGTCCAGTTTTTTTCTCTGCACCTGATGAAAGTGGTGTTACATTTGGTGAAACATTCCCAAGTAATATCTGCTCTTTACTCACTGTTATTTGCTATCATATGGGCAGAGTGTACTTACCTCTCCAACCTGCAAGAAATATGAAATTTGCCCCTGGCTCTTTAGATTTTATACAAAGCTATTTCTCAGTCTTTAGTGAAGAAAAGTCTTTTTCCTGCTGTTGTCTCCTTAGTGCTGGAAGTGGCAAAAGTCTGGTCCTGCCATCTCGCAGCCTCGCTTCCTGCCCGCACTTCTCTTACCGCTGTGAGATTTTTTTGTTCCTCACCATGTAGCTCAAGCAGAGACTCACAGCTGTCGCGGTGACCTCTTAGCCTGCCCGGATGGCCAGAGGGCGACAGTGAATACCAGCAGAAAAGCGTGGGTCGCTGGACACTGAGCCAGTCAGCGTACGATGTAGCGCGCGGCAAGGTGGAGGCAAAGGAGGAGAAGGACTCTTGGCGGCAAACGCAGTCCGAGTTTATTCACCCTCGAGAGGGAACAGACACGAAGGGAGAATGCCAGCCGAAGAGCGAACTGACAAGCTGAAATGGGGTTTTATACCCCGGCTAGCAGGGGGAGGAAAAAAAAGGGGGGGAACGAGGATGGGGTGACAGGTAACCAATAGCAGTACTGTAGAAGAGGTTACAGTTTAAAATAGCCAATGAACAACCAAAGAACAGAGAACTTTCTAGCCACGAATTACATATGGAACAGGGGTAATACATAAACATGAAGGGGATACCCAATAGGGAAACTGGGGCTCTGGGCTCTTTTAGAAAAGAGGGCAGGTGCGATAACTGATAGACACTTAGACGGGTTGTGCTTTTAGACTGGGGCTACACCCACAGTCTCCTCTCCACTCTCGCCCTCCGGGTCACTGTCTTGGGTAGGGAAATCAACCCAGTCTATTTTTGAGAATTCAGTGTCGCACACTGCCACACCCAGCCAGTCCTAAAACCTGTCCATGACATACAAGAAGTTGTTGTTCTCCCCAGTGCCACAAGCCATGTTTTGGGGTGAGTCTGTCTGCTGATTGTGTGCACAGAGGTAATGTCTTCTGTCTGCTTCAAAGTATGGTATCAAAGGTTGTGCAGGACTAAACCCTAAGCCTGATTTTCTTGGGTGTGTTGGTTTAACAAAACCTGGTTTGTGGAGGCAGGAACAAAAAAAAAGAGGAGCTGCTCGAAACTTCTGTGTCTGGCACAGAGCCAATCGCTGAAGGCTCTGACGACGGGCAAGTTACTAGCCCAATTAGCAGAGGTGGTAACACCTCTGTGATGACATATTTAAGAAAGGAAAAACCGCAACAAGTTCTCTTTCCTCCCCCAAGGGGTGGTGAGGTGGCAGCCGGGGCCCATCCTGGCAGGGGGCTGCCAGGGGCTGTGCAGCTGGAACCCTCCCAAGGCCGGGACTGCGCGGTCGGGCCCCTCCTGAGGCCAGAGACACCCATGCAGTGCCGGCAGGGACCACGTAGGCGGCAACAGCGAGAGACATGGTGAGCAATTAATTCCCCGATGCAGAGTCCAGATGGGGTCAAACTCTCAACTGAAACTTACAGACACCAACTTTCTTCCAAGTCAGAGAAAAAGGAAAAGTGAGGGCAGGTGAAGAGAACCAACATGGCGGTACCGAGGTCAGTGAAAAGAAGGAGAGGGAAGAAGTGCTCCAAGCGCCAGAGCTGAGATTCTCCTGCAAGCCACGGTGAGGGCTATAATACAACAAACTGTTTCCCTGTGATTCATTAGGTGCATGGGGGGATGCAGAGATCCACGCGCAACCCGTCAGGAACAGTGCTAACGCTGGAGCGCGTGGATGCTGCAATGCTGTAATCCAGCGAGGAACTTCGACGGAGAGCAATGACCGTTGCTTTTAGAGATCGAGGAAGAGTGCCTTCGCTTCCAAACTAGAACAGCTCATCCTTAAAAGACTAAACCTTGTGAACTAAAATGACCCACGCTACGCAGTTGTGGGAAGACTGCTTGACCTGTGGGAGGATTTCACATTGCAGCAGGTTCAGGTGGGCTGTTGCTTGTGGAAGTTAAAGCCACACTAGAAAAGTTCACAGACAACTATCTCCCGTGGGAAGGATCCCACGGCGCAGCAGAAGAAATTCTTTTCCTTAAGCATATTGAAGAAAGACTGTTAAGAAGTGAAATACTGACCAAAACCCCATGTTTTGTTTCCTTGCAAGGTCAATAGAAAGAGGGAGGGACTGGGAAAGAAAGGTGTTCTGAAGGTTTGCTTTGGTTCTCATTACCCTTTTTACTTTTAGTTCTGTCAATAATAGATCTTCTTTATACTGTTTAAGTTCTGAACCTGCTTTGCCTTAAAGTTTTTTTCAATAATCCTTAGCTCAACTCATGAAAATTATTTCCCCTCCTCTGCTTAGCTATAGCAGAGGAAAATGAGTGAATAGTTTTTTTGGATGCCTGGTGCTTAACCAGCATCAAACCCCAACACTTGCGAATAATACATGGAAGCCTCTTCTTCCTGTGTACACAGGCTGGACTATTCAAACAGACCAGGGAGGCCAGGCATGGAGATGTGGGTGTTGGTGGCTGGAGCAGCTCACCAGAGCTACTCCTCATTGACAATGTCAGGAATCTTCTTGCCCTCAGATGATCCTGTCTTGTGGCAGCAGCTTGGTCTGCCTAGAGCTGTTTCGGAGGTTTCCTGTGGGAGTGGGGTGAGGAGCAGGAGAAAATATGGAATTAGGAGCAACAGCAGGTTTTGGCAGTAGCAGGAGAAGGCTTGCTTGCAAATCTCAGTAAGAGTGCTCCTAGTTCTGAAGTGAAAATAATGAGAAAATCTCAGGCAGGGAGACTTCACACAGCCCCAGATATGGGGAGGCAAAGCAAAGAGAAAGAGGAGGGCTTGTTTTCTTTGTTGTCTTTATGAATGATTTCCCACAGTATCATCCACCCACGTTTTGTTTTTCCAGACATTTTTCATCATTCTGGATTTTGTTTTGCCTTTCTCATTTCCCCAGATGGTCTCTGCAGTTGTGTGTCAGCAAGGAGAATGGAGGCATCATTTCCTCACATTCCCAGTATTTACTTAAGAGGGGAAGCTTCATGTACGCATACAGACAGACACATAGACGCAGGCGTGCAAAAGCGTGATGGTAAATTCTGCAGGCTCAGAAATGGGCATCCACAGTGGAACTACTTCCACAGATACAAGCTGCCAGCCTACACAGGTTCTGGCACCTGCTTAACTGTACTCAGACTGAATACTTTATTATTTGCCATAAGGAGTAGAGGCTTTTGATCCCAGGTGTAACACTTTGAAAAATGAGCTCTTGCATGCAGTGGCATGTCAGGAAAGGCTGCTGTGCTCTTACCCTGGGCTACAGGTGTTTGAGTCTGTGAGTAGCTCCATGTTTCCATTTGCTCCATGGTCCCCTTCAGGTGCTTTAGATCCTGAATTTATTTTAATTGCCTTGCACTGTCTCTTGGCTATCTCTGTAGTTACAGAACTACTGAAGTGACCTCTCATTATGTGATTTGGTGTAGGCATAATTATGAAATTATAGTGTGTAATTTATTCATTTTGAGACAGGCCTATGATAAAATTCACATCTGCTTCTTCCTCTAGAAAAACTTTTTTTATTTTTCACTTTCAAGGCTGAGTAGGAGGTTCCACAAAGAATGTAAGAGGCTGTGTTTACCTGGCAAGAGGGCAGGTCAGGAGGTTGGCAGAGGTGGGTTGTGGGCACATAGAGGTGGGGGCAGTTCTGTGCAGGTGTGTGGCCAGGTCTGGCCAGGTGCAGCCCTGCCACACCTGTACCCTGCAGTGTGGTTTATCTCAGATCTGACATACCTTTCCACACTTGGGTCTTAATGCAGGCTTAGCAAGTAGAATTCCTTACAGAAGCCAGATGGTCACTGTCCTCAGGTTCTCATAGGGGAATGGAAAAGTGAAACATCTTTTCAGTGGAACAAAGAAAGCTGATAAAGTATGTCCTATGATTGAATGTTAATTCTATTACAGGGCAAATAGTTGACAGACTGAGATGTCGTATTGAGAGCAGATCTGATCAAAGGCCTTTAAGTGAATACAGTGCCTTTTAACTCATATCTTATTTCTATTTAGAAGTAATTAAATTACTTTCAGATTAAAATGGGAATTATTTTGTGGTGATTTACATCTTCATACAGACAAGGTATGAAAGTATCCCATTTTTTATTTTATCTCTATTTTAGCAGAAATTTGTAATAAAATTGCAATGTTGCTTTTAATAGAAGCTTTAGGTGTTATTGAAGAAGTCAGTTGGGATTGTTGTAGTTTTACAATGTTTTTTTTAACTTTAGCAACTATATTTTAACCCAGCCTTATGCAATAACATGATTAAAATATAGAATTAATTTAAATAAAACACATTTTTAATTGATAAAAGCTTTCAAATATAAATTTTATTTTTGGTTTGGGAAATGCTGACTCATCAATATGGACCTGCTTATGGAAATGCATGGATATTGGTGGAAATTCAAGGGTATTGGCAAAAGTGAGGGCATTATAGGAACAGCCAGGAAGCTGACTGTCCATGCAATTACCTTGTGGAGACTGAAATTCTCATATCCAATTAACTATTTGCCCTTTCTGCCAGACCACTGCAGCTTTTATTCTGTTGTCTCCTATTCTGATGTTTATTCAGTGTTTTGGAATAGAAAGATCAGGATTTGCTTATAGCTTAAAAGCAATATTGGAAAAAAAAAGCCTCCTCTGACTTTCCTGCCAGATTGAATTGCTGTTTTCTGGTTATCCCTAAATCAGAGCAATTGTAAAGAGTGGAAAATGGATAGGAAATACATTTGACCCAAGCTTTCAATCCTGGCTTTCACACTGTACACACGTCAACCCTTAGGGTATCCCAGGGTGTCACAGCCTGAGTCGTTTCAGGGTCTGAGAATGATTCTATTTAATGCTGGTGTGACATGGGACTAATATCACAAGTGTTTTCCCATGGCAGAGTTTCATTATCTGCTCTCAGCAGTGGAAGGGGAATTGCTTTATGCTACCCCTTTTTTTGTGCTGGGTGCATCTTTGAGTGCTGGGCATGGCTGAGCTGACTGCTCCCTGACAGCTTGGAGAAATGTGGAGGGGACAAATGCCTTCTGCTGGGAATTCCAGTGTAGCGCTGGGAAGGGATACACCAGAGATATCCCTTGAGTATATAACTTCTGTGCATGGACATGGAGGGCAGGCATATCACATCCCCTGGCAAAGGAATTAGCAACTCCCTACTGGTGCTGGAAGACAACAGGTCAAAGATTTTACTCAAGCCCAGAAATCTCTAACTCAGAAAATTCTCAATTATCAGACAAATCTTGCCCTCTCTTCAACACTTTGAGTAAATATTTAAAGACGTGAAGCAGCCACTTCCCTAGAAAGAAGATTCCTCTTTGGCTGAATATTTCTTTTCCTGCAGCATATTTCTCTCTAGTCTTAGGCACTATTTTGTTGTCTTTAATACCCCTTGATTGCATCATGTTATCATCTTGTCTTGATTAGCTTTGTGGCTCATTATACAAAAAGGGTGCTAATCTCTGTTAATTAGTTCCTTATTAGAGTCAGTTGAGATTTGTAGCACAATAAGTGAGCTGTATTTCTGATGTTAAATAATTGGCTGCCAAGGAATCCTTAGCATGAAATCGTGTCAGTATAACTGATGATACTTTAATATCTTATGTGGGTTTGTATGTGTTTACTACAGTACCTCTTGGTTCTTCCAGCTGCAATTCCCAAAACTTCTTTTTTTGTCCTGCAGTTCTGTTACTAGCTTGAACATTCCTTACTCCATGCTACATTCTATGGTTTCATTACTTCATTGCTAGACAGCTATTTTGTTCAGAAAACTGTCTCCTGTGAATGGCAGGAAGGACTTTCTTTTATTGCTTTTCACACTTGTCTTTATTGTGTCCTGGTTTTGCTGTGTCGTAGCATTGGATATTATAAGGTCTTTGGAGAACATTAACACCTAAAATTCTGAGAATTCTGGAAATGGGATGTAAGGTTGTAGTGATACTTTAAATCAGTGGGATGCTCCTGTATTTCACCAGAAATCCAAGTAACTTCTCTGTACCTGGCCCCACTGCTGATGGCCAAGGTTTTATGTTGTGGTATCTCTCAGAGGTCACCTAAGCTGCTGCTCAAGAGGGAGAACTGTGGAAAGTGGGTGTAAGGACGAAGCCCCCCTGTGCTTCCTGACCTCTGGGTCATACCCCAGGAGATGAGGCTGAACTTTCTGGTATGTCACAGTGCTGGATGTCTTCGTTTCCTGGGAGGCAAATGAAGATATGCTTTTCAGCATTAATCCATATCCAGACAAACAAAACCTAGGGAGTCTAGGCATTTTGAGACCTGTGTTCCCACCCTGCTCTGCTACAGCTCTCATGCACTGACCTGGGTAGTGCTCCTTTCTCCTCTGTAAAATGAAATACAGACACCCCTGGGAGCACAGTGATGAACCGGAGAGCAACTGAGTTTGTTTTTTGGCCGGTGCTAGCAAAGGCTTGTCTGAGGCCAGTGTGGGTACGTCTGCAGCAGAGCATCACTGCCTTGGTATGTTCATATAGAGAAAGGCAACTATCAGTGTGTGCTCATTCAACCAAGCAAAAGGAACAGGCAGAGGGGGAGAATGTAGTTATAACCTCTAACTTAGTTTTCAGTCTATTTGTGGCCTTTATACTTCTATTTATTCGTTTTGTTAACATGCAGGGCTCAGTGAGATGCCAAATGTCCCTGCTGCTGTGTCACAGTCAGCAGGGTTTTGTAGAAGAGTGGGATTTCCCTGCATGCATGTTCCTCATGGAACCAGCACAGCCTCCCCGCAGTGCTCTAGTGCATTCATTTCAGTAGGGATCCTCGTGGTTAAGTAGATTGTTGCTTTGCAGACAGGTTGGGAATATTCCTGGTATGGGTATCCTGATCTGAGAGATAGTTGGTGAGAGCTTTGATCTAACATGCTGCTTTTCCCAAGAAGCACCAGAGAGAGTGGTGCATGATTGGTCTTACACAGTAAGGGTGGTTTGCTGCATGGAAAAGAAGTAGGGCAAAAAGCCTAAAGAAAGTAAGAGAAGTGTCAGTTTGAGCAGTTGGTTGAGGAATCCTGGGGTTATAAGTTTCTTCCTACAAATACTGTAATGTTTTTAATACCATTAACATATATTTTACAGAGCAGAAAAGTAAGTCAATTATTTTAGTCCCAATGATAAATTTTGAAGTACTTTAGCTAGCTTGCTGCTTGTTTTCAATTTCCTTATATTATGGATGGAGCATGGAGGTACCCCCCAAATATATACTTTATCATTTGCTTTTTATTGCCCAGCAATACTTCAATTTTATAAAACTACCAGAAAACTTCTTCTGTTCAAATAACACACATAGAAAAATTATTATTGTGACTCTCCCCAGAACCACATTTATTTTGAAGATTGCTTTGACAAGGTAGAGGGGCATTCTGGAGCATATTACTTCCATTTTAGGAAAGGTCACATCTCTCTCTTGCTCAAATCCTATGGGACTTCCATTTTCAAGGAGCTGCAGCTACAGTTTTGCACATTGACACTTAGCTGCTTGTTCTCTAAACAATAGGATTTATATAAGTAAATACTGTAATCCAAAGATGGGCATATGTGGAATATGCTTGGTATCCACGGAGTGGGCTTGTCTCATCTGTACAGATGCTGCAGTATTCCCATGTCATGCTGAAACTCCACTTGTTTATCCAGTGCCTGCTCACATGAGGGAGAACACAGAGCAGTCAGGTGCTGACACCCATTCTATTCCCAGTGTCAGCAGCACTGTGGGCTGGGCTACCGCTTTACTGTTAGTTCATACGGCAGAGCATTTTTAAAAGCAGCCACTGTACCTGCAACTGATGTTGATCATGTGTACAAATCTGTAGAGGTTTGTGATACAAAATCCATCCTAACTTTAATCATAAAATTATGTTCTTCCACTGCACAGTACCTAACCTGATTTGTACCAGTTTATCAGTCTTTCAGCTTACATTTCTAGTCTCTAGTCTCTCTAATATACTGTGTGAACCATGGTCAGGTCATGGAGTTTTATATGACAGTTTGTAAATTTTACCATTTCTTCCAAGCAATGTAATTTCACAACAAACAAATTTAAAAAATAATAATATAAAGCATTGCATGCTTATTAACAGGCTAACCTCTGGAAATTCCATTTTACTGCATGGTGGTTACAACTCATCTGCAAAATAATGCTGGGTTATTTCTCAAGGATGTGTACCAAAGTCTCAAATAGTTTTGATATTTGAATTGCTGAAGGATCACAGTACATATCAAAACTATTTTTAGCGTTTGAGAAGCTGTATATGTAGAGTGATGCAGATTTAAATAGTGCATAAGATATTTTGACAGTGAAATATTTTTTAAGACTTACACTGAATGTTTGTGCATTATGAGCTTTATCTTCAGTAGTCAGAATAATGTATTTATTCCCATTAGTAAAAAAGTAATAAATCAGAGTAGCAAGATATCTTGCTCACAAATGCTTGTGTGTATGCACTTGCCTATACTCTTCCCATTTTCAACGGAACAGTTGTGTTTATTTCATTATCCCAAACCATAGCGGTGAAAATCACCGTAGCTCACATTACAATCTAGTGAGATAAGCTGCTTAGCTCCTGCTGACTCCCGCCCATAGTGAAAAATAAGTCAGGAATCTATGGTATTGAATTCCATATTAATAGGACAATTTGTGGCAATTTCTCAAAGATTATGTCTGTGCTAGAAGTTGGAAGTCCCTAATCGAATGAAGATACAATCTGCTGTGGGTATTCTGAGTGTTTCCAGTGCTGAGTATTCCAATTGTGTGTGCTCTAGTGAGTTGTGTTGCTGCTGGAGGATGGACTTAAAAAAAAAAAGCCAGTTCTTGCTGCATGAGTGGAACGCAGAATGTCACTGAAAGATCCTCTTAACCCAGGAGTGACTGTTAATTTGTAGGTAAACAAGCAGAGTAGGCATGCAGCTGGCCTACAGTATCCCTTCTCAGTCTCTTTTCTGTTCTGGACATGGAAGTATGTGCCTATAATGTACATTTTAATCTAAGATTTGAAGCAAAAGTGTCATTGTGGGATGAATCCTGTCAAAGGAAGATGACTTATTTTAATGATTGCCTATCTAACAAGTTAAGAATGTTTTTACAGCAAAACTGAAGAAAGCACAATGCAAGACAAAGTCATGGTCTTGTAAAATAATAATAAAAAGAAGATATAAAAGAATCCAGTAGTATCACAATTATAATCTCTGCTGGTTTGCCGGGAAGATCTGACTTCCAGCTGAGCAATTCTAATAACCTCAAAGGTGGATTTTTGCAGTGAGAGAGGCCGTGGCTTAAAAGAGAGATAGGCTAGATCTTTTGCTTCCAAAGTAAAAAGGTTTAGTAACATGAGAATAAGAAACAGAAGGCACCCGAGGCAAATGCTAACAAAAGCACTCACCCCAGGGGAAGAAAAGAAAGAGCATGTGACTTAACGAACAGGGGTATTTAACAGCTGAGTTGGGTGGGATTACAGGGGGTTATTGTCCCATAAGCTTACAGAAGTGAGAGACCTACAGGTCAGGGGTCCAATGGGTCAGACAGGAGAAGTACTGCAGTAAAATCAGGCCAACTACGATTCAGGGCAGATGGAAAGTTCTGGCTGTTTGTCCTTTTTTGGGGGCTCTGATGCAACAGAAGCCCCTGCCTCCAAGAGGCGCACTGCAACACAGTAGCACCTGTTGTTTAAAAAAAAGATGAATCCTGAACTGAGGACTGTAATGAATCAGATAAGGATGAAGCTCTCAAATTAATACTTCAGGGAATTTCTTTTAATAAGACCTGAAAAGTATGCCTTGGGGATAATATCACAGAACAGAGATTTGAAAACCTCAAGCCAACCTTCTCTTTTGCCAATGTAATTTGACCCAGCTATTGCAGTTGATCACTGAATATAAGGTAGCTACAAGTTCCATCCTTTAGGTAACCTACCTATTAGAAGTTCAATAATTAGAAAAGTTTCAGCTATTTCCCATCATAGCTAAATGGCTGGGAAAATAGCACAAAGCTCTTTCTCAAGAATTTTAAAGAAAGGTACTTAATTGGGAACCTCCCATTCTCAGTTGTTTGTTAGTGGCATGCAAAGAGGAAAACAAATTTCAAAGTATTGAGATGTTTCAGTGAGGTGCCTAAGGGAAAGTAGGGAACACTTGACATGCAGTGAACCCAAACTTACAGGAATCCAATACCCTCATCTCACTAAAAACGTAGGTAGTTTTGTGCCAGTGGGAGCTTGTCCCGGTTTTAGAGACAAAATTTTTAGGAAGGGATGCTCTGGAATGAGCACCTCCTCCCAAGGGAAAGGGGCCTCCCCCTTTCCTCCACCAAAGGGGAAAAATTAACATAATAATGAAAGTGGAAGAAAAAAACCCCATGAACTATTTATTAACACAAAACACGACTGGGAGAACAAAAAGGGAAAAAGGAAAGGATGCCCGAGAGGAGCTGTTAACTGGTCACCCCCCCACTCCCTCCTCCCGTCTCCGGGAAGGGGAG
>VXBT01004242.1:5497-40847 GCA_013400235.1 Oriolus oriolus | reverse complement strand
TTTATTTTTTACCTAACACTGGCCTTGGAAATGAAGCGGTCCCAGCGGACCAGGTGGCACAGTGTTTCTCTGTGTGCTTCTTCCAGCAGGCAGGGCTTACAGTCTGCTCTGAGCACCGAGGGACAGAAGTGTCTGGTTACAGTTAACAGGCAAAACCATTACAACACACCAGAAGCAATGCAAGTGTGATGAATTTTGCGTGAGCATATTTGCTCTTTGCCCGTGGCCCTCTGCAGTTTCAGGAGGGAGGAATTTTTAGTTGAGGATAAAATGCAAAGTGAAAAAATCCTTATGCATCTGAGGCAAATAAGTATCATGAATCCAAACTACATAAAGCTGAAGAAATACCTTCTGAGGGGAAGTGAGACTAAAATAGCTAATATTTATAAAGCTTGCAGGAATAAATTCTTGGTGAAATTATAAGAGACCATGATCAACCTGAACAAGGCAGAATTTTACCTCACCTGTTGTGATATCAAACCATCACAAAGTGAAATTATTGTCATATCAGACCAACACCATGTTGGTCTGAGCATTTTCTTCACCTAGCAACACATAGCCCCTCTTCTGGACTATTGGAAGTCTTCCTCCAAAACCCACATTTGCTCAGACAACGTATTTGTGCAATGATTCTTCCACTTCTCAACTTCCAACCACACTTGATCCAAAGCAGTCCCTGAGATAAGCTTGATCCATCCATTGGCTGTTTTTATAAAATCTTGAATATTGGATGGGATTCATTGTGAAAATGCAGCCAAATCTGCAGCTGTGGTAACTCTGGACCAGGATGTGCAGACCACATGTAGAAGGCAGAGAGACAGGCGACTGCAATGGCTGTGTATGGTGTAAGACTGTCTTGTCAGGCTACTCTGGACCTCTGGGACCTCCTGCAGGCTTTTCTTGAGACCTGTCTTCCTTGTGCAATAATCCCTGTTTTTTTCCCCAGCTGGATAGATTTTACTGTATCACCATCAGGCATAACCTTGTGTTACTCTGGAGAAATATTTATTTTTTCCTCTGCCTCTCTAGCTCTCAGTTCTTGTTGATTTATTTTTCCGACTTTTGGACAAACAGTAGCATACCTGATTCTGCTGATTTGTTTTTCCACTACTGTATTTCCATGCTAACTTTTTAGTGTGATGCTGTTTGAAGGCAGCATACATCTGTTTCTTCATGGCTGTATCATCAGGGACACACTTAAGAGCTTTTGGCTCTCTATTTAATAGTATTTTCCTTACTAATGTAATACTATTTTTAATAAGAAAAGCCATGCCAGGAGCCTGGGTATTATGAACCTAGACCCTGCAGGAGTCATCAACAGCTGATTAAGACCTCTTGCTGTTTCTGACATTGAGCACAGGAACAAAAGACTCTAATTGCCAATATTTGTGTGAAATCACTGAATATAAGCCAGACTGCTGTGAATGTCAGAGAACACACTCTGCCTGTGACAAGAACAACATTGTGTAATGTCCTTTTATTACAGGCTAAGCTAATAACACATTATCTCATGTTTCCATCAGCTAAACACATGCACACAGACCCTTACCTTCCATCTGCTGATCTCCATACAAATTAGGACACTGCTGTGGATTGCTGCTCCCCCTGCTCTTCTTGCATTCTGTACCTCTCTCCACCTTTCTTACCTCACACAGAATCCCCTCATCCCTCAGCTCCCCTTAATGTCACCTCCTTTTTCTCCTCAACCTGATTCTGCATCTTGTTTGGGAAACAGGGCTGGGGGGCCGCGGGAGTAATGCTCAGCCTGTAAGTCATAAAAGTGATATTTGTTCCAGCATTTGTGCTTGGTAGTACCAGGCTCCTGGGGGGACAGGAGTGTCTGGACCAAACATACCTCTCAGACAAGGCCCAGCCTCCGCACTGGCCCTGGAGGGCTCAGGGGACTGAGCAACTTCTGCTGATTTTGCCCTGCCCCTCTCCTTGATGGATGCTACCATCTCAGTTTTCCAGCTGGCTGCAGACCCAGCAGCAGTGCTGTGGGGAGGTGAACAGGGACCCTGAAACTCGTGTGGATTTCCTCTGAGTGGGTGCTGTGGAACCCTAATGCTGCCATTATACCAGCATGAGCATCTGCTCCTTCTTCCACTAGTCCTCTGACCCCTGTTCACCCACATCGGAGGTTCGGAGTATGGGAAGAAATGTGAAAAATAGGTGTTTGGGTGTTCTTATGGCCGCACTCTCTCTCTGTATTACTCCAACATGTCATGAAATAGGAAATCTGGAAAAACACTGCTTTGCTCTTTATTTTTCCCACAGTGGGGGCCTTCAGCATCTTACTGGGTTGTGAGAAAAAAGTCCTTCTTTAATACAAAAATGGATGATGGGAAGTCCACATACAGAGAGCTGCAACAGTCAGCACACACCAGAGTGTTGAAAACAGGAAATTCAGCATCTTTTTAAGCAGGTGAAACATTTTAAAACAGTCTGAAAAGATGTGAAAATCCTATTTCTTGTTTTCTCCAGATGCTTAGCTTCTCACCATAGATAATGAGTTTGCCTACAGCTCCTGGTAGTGATGCCTTTTTCCATTACTTCAGTAGCGCCCTTTGTGGATACCCAGGTTCCCTTTGCTTGAACGATGCAACTCAGTGGATGTGCAATTACTTGTTGGCACACTGAAGGAGAGTCCTACCTGGAAAAGGATTTACCTGAGTCTGTCTAGTTGACTTAATGGAAAAAGGAATTGCTGCACCTTGACAACATGTCTTCCTCCTCACTCTATTTTTTTCTCAGTGCTAGAATTTTACACACACCTCTGGACACCTCTGTACTGGCTTGACACCTCCCTGAAATTACTCAATGCATGGCTCAATACCATGGGTGTGGGATGATGCAGCCTGGCAGAATCAGGGAAGGTGTCGTCACCCATTTTTGGTTCTTGGTGAGTCTGCAGCTAAAGAAATACTCTGTTTTGCTCCAAGAGCAGGTTACCAAAGAAAGACTGGCAGCTTGAAGATCTCTCCAAGAAAAGCAGCAAACATTAATCCTTTCTGATATCTGAGTTAGCCATGATGTTGCACCCTGGTGCATCTGATGGGTGAGGAAGACTGGAAGTCAGCAGAGTCTCTCTTGGTCTCAAGAGATCAGGACTGTTACTGGTGGCACATCTCAAGCAGCATCACCCATCTGGAACAGCCCACAGTAATGCAGAGGCCCCAGGCTGCCTTAACTTCAACTCTTCTGGGAGATCACTAGCACTTCAATGATTTCCTTTGGTTGTTGGACTGCAGGAGGCTAAGCAGCAGGAAATATCCATGCCATGCTTTGAAGGCTCACAGCACTTGGCTGTAGGATGCATCAGTGCTTTTGTACCTGACCCTGGATGTCAGCAGCCGTTTTTGGCATGTCTCAGGTTTGGGCCCTGTGCAAGAATAAATTTGGCCAGCTGACCTGTCCACATATGGGAAGCTCATGTCACTGCAGTGCTGTGGAAGAAGAGAAGCAGGATGGTAAGGGAGAAAAGAGCAGGGTGCAAAGGGAGGTTTGGCTATTTGCAGGGGTGCAGCTGACCATGGCAAAGGTGGGTGCAGACTGGCTTTTAGCAGCCTCCTGTGCCCATCCCTATAGCTCCTCTGCAGTGAGGTCTGAATCCATTGTGTGTCTGGCCTGTATTACAACATTTCTTCTGGGGACGACACCCATGCATCCTTTCCCATTCACACTTTCCCATCCTTACAAATACACTAACCATTTGAGAAGCAGTAACATGAGCAAGCTTCCCTGTGAAAGCGTGATATCTCAGTGCCTATCCTTCAGCTCTGAATCTCCTGGGAGTTACCTGCCTGTTTCCCTCAGGTCTGCTTACTGGAGGGTTCCCTGCCTCAAGCAAACTGCAAGCTCCTGTTTTGTCCCATGCCAGGACAGAAACCTCTCACTTGCACAAGCACAGCACCGTGAGCTTGTGGCTTACAGGCAGTTCCTATGAAAAAGAGTGGCAGACCCAGGTCAAGAGGCCTGAGCAGCTTGATTAAAAATGCTGCCTAAACCAATCCTGAAGGCATCACCATGCTTTAGTGTAGTTCTTTTGCCCGACAAATATTTCGTAACATGTACTGGGAAATGCTGAGGTTCATACGGTAGACTTTTTGCAGATATTTTTGCATTTTGGTTAGGCTTTACCTTTTGTAAAGGTTTTATGTACTGGAGGCTTAAGAGCACTGCAATACAGGAAGGAAGTCCATGGAAGTGGTTTTAAGCAGAAAAGCAGGAATTTGCTGGTGTTGCAGCATTCTCAATGGCTCCAGGGATATCATTACGTGTTATCTGCCACTTCTCCCTGACCATCCTCCTGTTTGTGTCCTGGGGCCAGACAGAGCTGTGTACTCCAGCAGTGCAGTGGCTTTTCAGTGGGATGACTTCACCAGTGCAAGTTTGAGTGACCAAAGGGCTGCTCCAGCTTGTGCTTTGTGCTGGTGTGGCCCTTGTGATCTGCAAAAGGATGAAGGTCACAGAATGGTTTTGGCAGGCTACCAGCTGGAGGCCTCGTGATTAAAATCATCTCAAAGGCAGCAGCTGAAGTCACTCAGTAGTAGTTCTGCTGAACCAGGAAGATCATATGTCAGAGGGAGGGAGAGAGAGAAAAAAAAGAAATAAAGAAAGAACAGTTACACTGAAACTCTCATCCAAGTAAGGGAGTTTTCCTGGCTGTTTCACTCTTTCTCCACCTTTCCTGTTGCACAAATATTGTACTTTTGTCCCTTCCTTAAAGTGGACTTCAGTGTTTTTCCCAGCAAAGCTGCATAATTTCTTTTCTTCCAGCAAAGATTATTACAGTGTGCTTACCCTGTGGGCCACTCATCCCAAATCATCATCCTTACTGGCAGGTATTTTGAAGCAGTTTTCCACAGAAACTTTGTACTATAGCAAAAGTGTCTTTTTCCAAGTAATCCCAAAACATCAGCACCCTGGCAGGCAGCGTGTCAGGGTTGTGCAATAACCACCACACTGGAACAGTGTCAGGTGAGCACTGGCATTTCATCACTTACATGGCTATTTCCACCCCAGTAAGAAGACCCCTAGCCTGCTCCCTTACTACTGTGAAGCACAGCCTTCAAACACATGCTCAGCTGGTGATCAGGTTGGGAGGAGTCAGGGCTTGGGGCTCATTTAGTCTCTGTACATTGTAGGAAAGAGGCAAAATGCACAAGATGCTGAAAAGTCGGGTGAAGGTTTGATTCTGCTTCCATTAGTCAGTTCTTCAGTGTTGTCCTTCTTTCCCAACCAAGATACCAGGAGGTTTGGATGTGTAAGTAGGGCTTGCTCTCAAAAAACACACCCTAGAAAAGGAGTTACAGTGCTCCCTGCATGCCTGTGCCTCCTCTCACACCCTGCTTCTTTGCACAAGGGCACCAAGGGTTTACCTGGTGGCCTCCACTTGTCTTTCTTCAAATACTTGTTATGGAAACACCTCTTAATCTCCCAAATACCTTTCGAACAAATGACAGAATTCTATTGCTGGGCTCCCTGCTCAGTGCTGTGATATTGATGAACTAAAAGCACAGTTGGAGACAGAAACTTTGGCCAACAGGATCTTCAGCATTGACTTCATGCATGAAGCAATGCCAGGAACATAGTAAGCCCCAGCAGCTAGCATTTGGAAAAATAAGTACTAGAGCATGTGATCCTATTGCGGGAACACTTCGTGTTCCTGCAGCTTAAAAGCCAGAAGCTTGAAACAAAACAGAAGACAAATTTCTGCAGAGAAGTCAAGCCTGTCTTTGATTCAGAGTGCTTGGGAGTTGTGAGGAAGGAAGGAAGGAAGGAAGGAAGGAAGGAAGGAAGGAAGGAAGGAAGGAAGGAAGGAAGGAAAGAAGGGAGGAGAGAAAGAAGCGAAAAGAAAAGAAGCGAAAAGAAGCGAAGCGAAGCAAAAAGAAAAGAAAAGAAAAGAAAAGAAAAGAAAAGAAAAGAAAAGAAAAGAAAAGAAAAGAAAAGAAAAAAGAAAAGTGCTCTTATTTTGGTGGAGGTTTGAGCTGGAAGCATTCATCCCAGCCTAACACCCCAGCTGTGATTACTTCTCCTGTCAATTCTTCGATTAGTCATTAAGGATATTTTTCAGCTCTTTGATATCTGCAGTGGCAGTAAGGGAGACTGAGAGAAGTTTCTCTGTTAGCAGTATTTAAGACTTTGGTTGTTTTCACCTAACATGTTCCTGCAAGTTGAGAACAATGGAGAGAGGGAGAGATAGAGGAAGGAAAACAGCCCAATAATATTTGTCATTTCTAAAACCTTTGAACCACAGCATTGTATCCTCCTCGTCTGATGTCAGTAGTTAGGTGAGGTTTAGATTCAGGGACAGGCTGGTCACTGACAGCTCACTATAAATACAGTTATTTGGACAATCCTTATGGGTGTGTTCAGAAAACAATTACTTGCAAAGCTTTTTTGTTCTCATTGTTCAATGACTTTTAAAAATACATGAATGTCACGTACATAAGAGATGTCAAATGGATAGTTAAAGCTTAGGAGAATATTCAGGCTTTTTAATAAGCAGCTGCCTGCCCTTTTGATCTTACATGGCATTTCACAGAAACACCACCTTTTAGCTGTGTCTGCAGAGCATCAACCCTTTTCAGAATTGCTTTCTGTATGGATGAAACACATCTGAGAATGTTTAAAACTTATCTTAAAGAAGAAGCTGAAATAAAAATGAATGCCCAGCTGAGCTGAAATAGTAATGTTTGCTGACATAAAATCAGAGCATGCAGCACTTTCATGCCTGGCAATTTCACAGTGTAAACTATGTTGAAACTTGAGACCCACTGTTTGTCCTCATATGTTTAGTGAGAAAAGAAACATGGGAGACCAGTTACCCCTCTTCCCTCTTTGCTGCCAGTAGTGCTTTTAGGGGTGGGATGACATACAATCAATTAATGTGCATGAAAAAATGAACCTCTCCCAGACCGTATTTTTCAGAGAAGTCAAAATGGGCATGGCCATATTCCACTGGCAAATAATGCTTTCAACAAAGATTTCAGTGAATGCGTGTTCAGAGTTGTGGAAAAAAATGCAAAGCTGAGTGGCTGATGAACAGCAAGCAAGCACCTTCCCTCTGGACCACCTCTGCTGTTGGCTGCCTGTCCTGGAGTAGCATGTCTGAGATGTACGGGCAGATCTCCAGAGGGAAATCTCAATCACTCGCTCCTTGACAGTGTCCCTGAAAGATCAAGGCTTTCAGGGGCAGAGAGGAAGGATGATCTTTCCCAGCTGGCTCAAACCCACCTGACATGGACCTGACTAGTCCAGGATGAGAATGGAACTGATCTCTGGGATGCACAGTGAAATTATCATGCTGGCTTGATGGTGGCAGCAAGGAGTTATGTGGGGTTATTTGCAGAGGTGTGTATTCACAGCTCTGCATCATCATCTGCTTTGCCTGGTCCACTCTTGAGGCTGCCACAAACCTGGGGACTTAACACTTCACACCAAGGAACACAGCCTTAGGCCCTGCCACCCTGGACTTGCAGCATGTACTCTGCACTCTGTCAGTGATATTTACCATTTCTGGGTACTGAATTCCTCGGGTGCCTCAGCTGTGTACATACGAAGTGAGGCACGGGACTTACCTGATCAATGGCTGCTGAAAAATTGTTTCTAACACCATCTGTCTGCCAGATAGGTTGTTTTAGGGGTACCAAGTTGTCTACGTCTTTGCTGAAAAACATCCAAGGGCAGGGCAGGGGGAGGAGATCAGAGTTAATAGTTGGTAATCAATTCTATATCTATAAAATGACAAATCTTATGAAATTCAACTATTTGACTTTCAAACACACAAGGAGGCTTGCTTAAATAATTCTGATGTAGTATGCAAGCACCACCTCAGGGCAGGAAGCCAGGAAATTAGAAAATTAGATGTGTTCCCCTGTGTGGAGATCCCTGTGGGCTGAACCTCTACGGGGTGGCTGTTAGGCAGCCTTTGCCAGTGCCGAAGAGCACGGCAGCAGTCTGGCACATGCACTGGGGCAATGCCACATTCCCACAAGGTTTTTGCATGACACAGTCTGCCAGGTACTTATTTGGGCTGTAGCAGGAGTGTGGCTGGCGTTTTGAAAAGCAAGCCCCAGAAGGGCAGTACTTTGGGGTTGAGAGCCAGCAAGCAGTGAGTTCTGGGTGAGCTGGCCGGGCTCACCCATGGTGCCACTGGTTGTGCCCTGTCTGCTGCCAGCACCATCCCCTCAGCCCCGCCGTGCGCAGTGCGTGGCAGGCATGGCCAAGTGAACAGGGGTTCCTTGCAGAGGGCTCAAACAGTTCTAGTGTATATACAGAGATTTTAAAGGCCTCTGCTAGACTGCCCTTAGAAGAACAGACAATTTTCCATGACAAAGCTGGTGGACGTGCTCTGTCGGTAATTCTTCTTGGTTATTTATTTTTATTGCTGTGATTCACAAGCAGGTAGATGCTTCATTTGAGTTGTGGGCATGACTCAAAGGAAATATGAATGCTGACAAAAGGAGGGAGAGGCTTACAAGCTCAGCAACAGTGCCATTTTCCACACTTATTTCATCAGAGGTTAGCTTACACCAGGTTTCTGATTGCAGCAGAACACCTTTGGGGTAGCTAATGTCCTCTCATCCTTTAAGGCACACATGTTTTGTAGCAACCAGTCCAGACAGGGCTGAATATTTAGAAGTCAATAACACAGGTTACAACTTGGATTGGCAAGCAAACCTTTCTGCCCATATTATTTCTGGTTTTCCTACCTGTATGGTTTCTCTCAGTATTGTTATATGCCAGGTTTTAACTTCCTGTTTATAGGGCATGCAGTAGAAAACAGATTATAAGGCCAAAAGTTTGAGAGTTTGCTAACCCAAGAAATGTGAATTATTTTGTTAACTGGAAAGACCTGGTCTTTCTAAAATGGCTTATTGTTTTTTACAAGGCTCCTTTTCTTGACTGAGACCCAATTCATTATTGTGAAGAGATTTTTGAAATTATAAGGGACAGAAAAAGTGAAAAGAAAGGGACTGTGAGTGAAGCAAGAGGAAACACCACAGAGTTTAGCACACACTTCCCTGTCTCCTCCTCTTTCTCTTTTTGGACTTATTTACTTTGCTTGCTTCCCACATACACCTCCTTTCACAAACATGAGTCCCAGGAAGCACAAGAGATTTTTTTTCTGTTATTATGTTGTGCTTGAAAACTGGGTTGGGAGGGAAAGGTCAGGCTTTTTCTTCATAAATGCAAGCATAATGCACCTGATTTATCCTGGTGGTGGCGGGGGGGGGGAAGTTGAAAGAACAACACAGCTTGGGAGAAACTGGGAAATAACTCTTCAGGATTCACTTGAGCTATTTAACATACATATTTCTGTGCTTTTTGGAGCTCCCTGGCTTCTTCCCCATTACTGCTCTTCTGTGTGTGTAACTTCCTGGATGGACACAGCAAGGAGCAGGCTCTGGGTAGGGTGAAAGGCTGGAATTGCTTACCTGGGAAGGAGGAAAAAGGAGGAAGGTGTGGTAGGAACAATGCCAGGTCCTTGGGGTCCCTTTGTGCTGCCACTGGGCAGACAGCATGCCCTGGCACCCCTGCCTTGCCCCCCAGTGATGCTTCAGGGACCAAGGCAATAAGGAGGACAGTTTTCAGATGAGAGAGGTGGAAGAGGGAATGCAGCATCTCAGAGCACACAAGTCTCCACTGCCACAGAGCATGGACTAGCCCACAGATTTTAATTTTCCTTTGTGAGGACATCAGTCCAGGCTCTGTTTTGTGAAATAGTGATGGTAAGTCCTCAGAGCCCAACACAGTTACCCCTATCAAATGTTTAGTGGCTACCAGAACAGGAGAGCAAACATGACACAGGCAAAACGATGCCAGTCTGACCCCAGAGGTTCTCTGCAGGTCACAGCCAGAGCCCCCAGGGCTGCCACGAGAGAGAAGTCCTCTGTCTCTGCAGCATCTGTTCATCTCAGGCATTTATGCAGCACAGCTGCTTTCCCTCTCTGAGGCACCGATGTGGTACATGTCCTTATTGCCCTTTCTGGCCTGTAAGCAAAGTGTCGTGGAGAACCAAAAGAACAAATACAGCTGAAAACCTCCTCCCGTGGCTGGTTCTTTGAGGAGGTGCCCAGCAAGCATGGATACACGCAGTGGGGGCACAGGCACCCACCCAGTGCAGCCCCTGGACGAGCTCACTCCAAATGGCCCCTTGCCATGCCTGACACATCCCTGGTGGTCATGCCTACTCGCAGCAAAGCAGCCACCCTCCCACTGCCTTCTCTGCACACATTTCTCACAGAACACACCTTTTCCCTGTCTCTGCAAGCCATCAGGGTATCCTTCTGCAATGCAGGGGTCAGTCAAAGACCAGGACTGGTCAAGGGCAATGACTTTGCAATTGGTCAGACTCACTTCAGGTGGGTCAGTTTCAGGTGGATCCCAGCCCTGTGAAAAAGCCCTGTGGATTTCCACACAGCTTGCCTTTTTCCTGAGACAGTACAGTATTTTGTGTGTCACTTTCAGAACAGCTTTAGCAACAGCTGTATAAATCCTGTCCCTGTAAACAGTAGAGAACGATTTTCATCATCAGTGCTGAAAAACAACAAAAAAACATTAATCTTTCCCTCCTGACTGAACCATTTTAATCAACAGGTTTTTGGCAGGACTCACTTCTTCTTTCGTCTGTTGCATGCAAATTCAGGGGAACTCCGGATCCTGCCCTTTCTAAAGTTTGCCTATGTAAGCAGGTTACCTTACATGGTTCTTGAAATACTTTATGCCAAATTATGTTGGGCTGAGCAAAGCAGAGGGGTGACTGAGAGTATTTGTGGTCCTTAATTCATTTTGAGTATTCTTTCACATGTACAGCAGCTAATGCATGTTACATCTGTGTTATTTCTTGTTGCAGCTGCTGGCCCAGCAGAGAGAAGGAAATCGACACCTTAGCCACAAAATTAATATATATCACAGGAAGGGACAAAACAGTCATCTCCAAACTGGCTGCGCTGCTGTGGCTGGGACCTCATCAGGAGAAACGTCTGTCTCTGTGCAGAGAAAGAGGTTAGGACTGTTCTCAGTTCAGCAAAACAGCTAACCACATGCTAACATTGATCCCATACATTGCTCTGCTACGCCAGTTGCCATTACCATGAGCTGTCTTTTATTCAAATGTGCCAATAAACATGTCTTTCACTTTGCAGTTGAAAGCCAACATTTGCAACAGACTCACTGGCCTGGGACGTTGTGAGCACCAGCATGTGCGGGCCACACTTTTCCAGTCACTGATTTGCTTCTCTTGTTTCCTCCCTAATGACTTTTCTCACTTGGCTTCTTCTTTTAGTTGCTTTGGTACTGCTTTTCTGTTTCTCCGAAGGCTTTCTGCACAGTGATCACAACAGGGAGGTGTCCTGCCTTCTTCCTCTACCGACCCACTAATAGCCAGGGACACATACACATTTCATTCAGATGCTTGCAGGTGGAGCAGGGACCTTCCACCAACAGAGAAAAGTGGTTCAGCACCCAGGGGTTCGTTTGCAATCTTTTTCCTTCCGATCACCCAGGAAAGCTAATGATAATGGATATCCACTGTCATGGATAATGACAGTGACCCACCAAATACAGCAAGTGTTCGTGAAAGTATCAGCAGTGCAACCTATGGGTTCAGTTCATCTTGCTGGCTAGCAATCCTGAACAGGATCAACAAGCAGAGGGCACTCTGGCCCTCAGACCTTATGGCTGCAGTTAATTTTCTTTTTCTTATCATATTTAAATATTTCAGATTTTGAAGCCTACAAAGGACAACGGAGTTTATGAGAGCTGCATTAATGTGCAAGTAACTTAGTGATCCTCTTGAATTCAAACTATTAAATAATTCAGAAATAAACCCAAATGTGATGGAAGAAAAGGGTTTGGGGTTTTTTCCCCATCATACCTGCAGCTGGCTGATTGCTGAAAGACAGTAATGCAGGAAGGCAAATGCAAAGTGCTTCAAGAACATAAGCCTGTCATTCCCATGGGCTGTACTGCAAGGAGGCAGTTCGTAGCTGGGTGATTATGGGACTGGCAGGGGACAAACAGCTCAGAGAACTGGGAATCACCCTGTCATCTCCAGATCAATGATTCCCATCCAGCCCAGATCAAGCCAGGTCCTCTGTGCTGGGCTGGGAAACTTTTTTGGATGTGGCTGCTGCCACAGGTAACTGTAACAGGACAGTGATTACAAGTGACCCAAGGAGGCTGGCAGGCCTGATTTTCCAGGAGACAACAGATCCAGCTGGGGAAAGGGTTCTGCAGACTTGTGACCTGCCTTTGAGAGGTTCCTCTTTTCTTTTGGATAGTTTCAAATGCACATTTTACTTCCTGTGTTTCCTGTAGCACTTGCAAGAGCACTTGTAAGAGCCCAAGGGACAGACCACGGACAGGTCTGGAAGTCCACCCAGATCATTCATCTACTCCTAAAATCTTTAGCAGGGAAAAAGCAAGTAAACAGCAACAAATAAATTCATTATCCTGACTGTTGCTCTGGGAGCACAGGCATGACATGGGCCCGGCTCCTGACACCCCTTTGCTGTGTTGGTACTTTAGGCATGGTATGAAACTCATCAGGTGATGTCTGAAAGTGGACAGGGCTCTGGAAAATCCAGACCCACTCTGACAGCATGACCAAGAGCAGTTGTTAGCAAGTCTCTAGGGAGCAAGGGCATCAGTCAGAGAAGGGAACCTCCTGCAATGAGGAATGCCTGTGTGCAGTCCAGCTCTGGTTTGACACAGACTTCACAAAAGGAAGTCACATTGAAAACTGTTTATGCTCAGGTATCAAGGAGGGGAGGAACAGTACAGCTGTGCTAGGAAGATCTCCTGACCTATATTGTGCTGTGATGCTTTGATCTGCCTCCTTCAAAGAAACCTGTGTGCTGGAACATGCTGTGTAACATACATCACCTTGTGCAGTGGTGTGTGCAGTGCCCCATCTGGAGAGGTAACGGAGCAAAGGCTGAAACATGACAGGGGCCTTAAAGTTCAGGTTTGGCTTGCTCACCTGTTTCCTGGGAGTTGGTCCACCTTTGGTTTATAGGGAAAGCACAAGATCCTTGCCTCCAAACCTAACCATCCTCCTGACTGAGGTAATTTATCTCCACTGCGTTAATGGCGCAATGCTGGTTTGCATTGACCAAGTCATAGTTTGGCCAAACATGACAGCTGGTGTCAGACCCCATGGGATGCTTGGCAATGGCCAGAGAACTCCAGATGACCCTACTACCCTCATCAGAGGTGTTACTAACAAGTCCTGCTCTGAATATGGACTATCATTCCAAGTTTGCTGCTCTCACACCATTTGGATTTTCCACCTGTGCAGGTCACACAACACACAGCACTTTGACTGGGATTTGTTGTGAACATTAAGAGACAGAAAATGCTTCCTGCAATCCAAGGTTTGCGTGGATTGCCTGCATTACCTGAATTACCACAGGCCACACATCCTGTTGAAACCATGATCACTCGCCCACCTGGGTCAAGATAAGAGGTTGTCTTGCCCTGCTTTTGGGAAGGGAAAGCCAAAGCATGGTCTTGGGCTCCATTTGCACTAGATGCACTCAGGCACTCTGGAAAAGCGCTGTGTTTTCTGTAGCTCCATCCAACATGAAAAATTACCAATTTGGCTTTGTACCATGTATACACTCTCTGCAGACAGCAGCTAGAGAACACCTGGGCAGGTCTCAGAGGGAAATGCAGACAGGCTGTGGAGGGATTCCCTGCCTGGAAGGGTGGCTTCCAGCTTTGCAAACCCACCCACAAGTGAAACCCTCATCCCCAAGGGCAGGAAGAGCCAATGCGTTCAAGAATTGGACAGGATCTCTTTTTCCATGCCCCAGCTGATCTCAGCGAGGATTTTTTTTGTGCTCTGTGACCTATCTCCACATTATTCATCAGATGTAAAACAGATAAAAAACCCAACAAAATTTGTATGAGACACAAACATGGTCAGGATGATGTCCAAGCTGTGTACTTCAGAGCTACCACCACTCTGGTTTTCCTGTTTGAAGGAAGGACTGTGACAGCAGCCGTGCTGCAGTCACAGTGCTCAGCAGTTCCACGTTTCCATTTACCGGCAGCAGATTCGATCCGACCTGGCCAGGGGAGGGGTCGGGTTAACAGCTGACTGCAGAGCCCCCCTTACCCTTGCCACAGGGCTGCTGCTCTGCCAAGGTAACGTGATCTCAGGCGTGCGTGGGCCAAAATCAGAGCACAGCAATCAGAACCACTGAAACACACGGAAGGAGCCCAAACCCACAAAACCCTCCAGTGCCCAGAAATCGTAGCAAGCCAAGGGGTAAGACCCTCCATCCAAAAGATTTTTTTATTTGGATTGAGAAAAAGGAAGTAAATGCAAAAAACAAAGAAGGTAGAGACTACCTGTCTGGGGAAAGCCCAGAATACACTTACTTACACAGTTTTTGTCAGCTAATCCCTCACAAACAGCTGCAGTCATCAGCCCCTTGCAACAGTGTTGTGTGCAGATGGTAAACCCCAAGCAGTTCCCCAGCTACTACACGACACAACAAAAGCAAAAGAAATGACATGGTGGAACCTGAATGTGTATGTGCCTTTGTACATTTCTTTTGCACAAAACTACTGATTTAATGTGTGCACAAAGATCAATATTTATGTGCTTGTACATTAACTTTTCTGACTATCCTGTTGTTCTTTAGAACATTTGCAATTCAGCACCTTTTGGTGGTATCTTGGACAGGTTTTTTCAAAAGGAGACCATTTTCTAGATTGCAGTAGAGAAACACTTTGACTATTTAAGGAACTTACTGCTTTCAGTGTGTGATGTAGGTTCTTTCCATTCTTGATGTATGTTAGAAAGACCTTTACAGCTGGAACAATTTTTTAGCAAAAAAGAAACTTCCAAGTGGTGCTGTGGAGGTGCAAGGAAGTGATTGAGAATCATAATGAAGTTAGACTGATTTAGATCTTCTTTGGCTGTATCAACAGTAAGTGAAGTCAGGATTGATTCGTGCACTAATTCTATCCTTTCCTCTCTGGAAGCCAGAACACCTTGAAGATCTCTACCTCAAGGCAAAACTGGGTATCTTTTCCTGATGAAGATCTGAAGTCTGGGTCATCATGCTAGGTAGCTCAGCAACTCCTCACAGTTTCCACAGTTTCCTCACAGTGGACTAGGAAAAAGTCCAGCTCAGAGGGAAATATCATCATCATCATGATCATCATCATCAATGTTGTTTAATTACAGTCAGATGTTAAGCAAAACCAGATTTTCTTAGAATGTAAATGGGAAGTGGGCTGGGATATGTGTGTTGCTAATGGCTCTAGGCACAGTAGGAGGTTCACACCAGTGAGTAAACCTGCAAATAAGAGCATGAAAAGCAAAATAATTCTGTTAGCTTCTCCTGAGGAGAAAGGGAAAAAGAAAGAGAAGAGTTTTCATTTTACTGTCCAACACTGAATGAACACAATGGCAAAGATCCACTGATGAATGACTGTTATTTTGAACATATTTTGACAGTGTTGACTGCATTTGACCAAGGGGCAATGGTCCTGAGTAGTGTCAGTTCTTGCCTTTCCCATTAAAACATAAAACTTTAAAACTACTAAAACTTTAAAAGTGTCCTTCTTCCTCAAGCATTCCCCACTGGACAATGTGTTTAACCTGTATTAGTCATCACAGCACTCACAGAGTAGCTCAACCACCAGGCAGATCAGTGTGGGAGAAAACAGGCTTCACTGATTCCACTTGCTAATTATTGTGAAGTCAGGGAGATAGCTGTCCTGCTGCCACCTGGCCTCTGTTACTTGAGCCTTTCAAGAATCAAGAACTGGAAGGAGGGCAAAATTACTTGTCCCAGGCTGTTAATTAAGTGATAGCAGGGCTGTCCAAACACTATGCATGCTGTTCCAGTGGCGAAGATGATGAGTTCAAGGATAGTTACAGCAGAAGTTCAGAGGCCACTGTTCAGTGTCCTTGGCACAAGCTGACACTGAGACTCCCAGTAAAGGATGATAGGTGAATGATCCCGGGGAGCACTGGCAGTACATGTTGGCACTCTTGTTACCATCACAGTGAGCACATTTCCAGGGCTTTTCTTCAATCTGCATTTCTTTGCCCTTCCTTGTCCCAGAGGGAAGCCCATGCAGGTGACTGTGAATGCATCGCTCTTGTTACTGACCTGCAAAATAATTGCTCCCAAACCATATATCTTTATTATTCTATGGATCTCGGGTTTCAAAATATCCAATATGGGAGAAGTCCCAGGCCATCTCATCTTCCCTGAAACAACTGGATCTTTAATGCATCTCATCTGTCAGGTTGGGCAGCTCCCAAAACACGGAGACTGAAAGAGCATGTATTTTCTGTGACTCAAAATGCTTTGTTTGAAAAGCAGGGGAATAGTTAAGACTACCAGAATAAAAGTGATAAGGTGATTATCTAAACAAATAAAAGTTTGGGGGTTTCCTCCACTCAAGGAAAAGCAAGCTTCTGAATGTTTCTAAAAAGGCATCCCTCCCCCAGAGCTGGTCTTTTCAGAGAAGCTATTTGATTCCTTCTTGCTAAATATCCCTGGATGACACTAAGCTACAGATCATGGGCACAGCACATGGGCTCTGGCCACCAGAGGTGGCCGTGGAGGTAGTAGGACCTGTGGGCAGGAAGTGAGATGTGGACGTGTGTCCCCAAAGCCTCTGCATTCAGCTGCAGCTTGGGATCAGCTGAGGGTTGTCATGCAGCTGAATCCAGACCCTAGGGATAGCCGAGCTTGTAATCTTTCTGTGTTGCAATATACCTGACCTGGTGTCCACATACAGACACAACACACGTCCGAGGTCTCCTGCAGTTCATCCCTAGGAAGTGGCTAACTCCCTGGCTGAAAAGGAGCAAACAGCCCTCCAGTAGGTCCAGGGCTCAGCTGCAAGGGAAAGGCAGGTTTTGTGTAATGTGTAATGACTTTCAAAATCTGAGCGTTTGTGGTTGCCCTCAGTGCATATCTTTCAACTGACTCGACTGCAGTTACCAGAGTCAGAGGTGTTTGTGTGTGCCACAGAAGGTGGAGGATCTGAGCAGCCTGCAATTGCCCTGGTGGGGACAGGCAGAAAGGAGAACAGAGCGGGTGAGAAAAGAACTCTGTGAACAGCTAGCAATTCCTCAGGCGTTCCCCACTAAACTTTGTTAGGTAAAAAAAGCAAACACACACCCACTCTCTCAAAAAAGAAGAAAGTACTGCCCCTCTCTATAGGGGTTTTAATGCCATTTACAAGCACAAATCTCTGTGAAGCGGGGGAAGAATTATGCCATGTGACAAAGTTAAATGCTTCCCACTTCATCATTTTTTGTGTGGTGATTTGGGACTGCAGCTAGTTACAGAAAGCAGGAAAGAGCTGCAATGTCACGAATCAAAAACCACAATTTCATTTCAGAAGCGTTTGTGCGACTTTGAACCTTCTCTGCCCATGGCATCCTTTTGCTCTGAGATTCCTTTCCAGTTCATGTAAGGACATAGCTGCCCAGCTGATCCTCAGTATCAGTGTCACTTCTTTAAGTTAGTGGTATAGTATGATCTGGTACTCTGAGCGAGGATTGACACATTTCTGAGACTCATTAAGGGAAATTGAGTCACCCACGGTCTTTTGCTCTTATAGAATAATTGTGCAAAGGAGGAGTGAAAAGAAAACTGATGTGAAGAAGGAAGGGGGAAGGGGCTAGCGACCACCATTTGGGTAGTGATATTGCATGAATACAGCAAGCAGAAGTCTGTTTGTTCTCTCACTAGCCGTAAGAAAGAAAAAGAAAAGAAAGAAGAAGAAAGAAAGAAAGAAAAGAAAGAAAGAAAGAAAGAGAAAGAAAGAAAGAAAGAAAGAGAAAGAAAGAAAGAAAGAAAGAGAAAGAAAGAAAGAAAGAAAGAGAAAGAAAGAAAGAAAGAAAGAGAAAGAAAGAAAGAAAGAAAGAGAAAGAAAGAAAGAAAGAAAGAGAAAGAAAGAAAGAAAGAAAGAGAAAGAAAGAAAGAAAGAAAGAGAAAGAAAGAAAGAAAGAAAAAGAAAGATGAAGACAGAATGTTTCTATGATTTTTACCTACTTAACAAGAACAATGTGGAAGCTAGTAAAAAGCTTTAATGTTTAACAAGCAAGGCTTGGCTGGGTAAAACTGCAGTAGTAGCAGTAAGTAGTAAAATCGGAAAATACTCAGAACTTATGACCTTCTTTTTGCCACAGAGTCCAAAACAGGGTTTCAATCCCATCATGCCAGTGAAAGCAGAATGAATGGCAAATGTGATTTTGGTGCTCATTTTCCTACTTTTAAGATTCACTGATCCTGCTTAAACCTATAACAAAGGCAGAGCCTGCCTTGGCTTCAAGAAGAGCTGGTTTTCATGGCTCATTCTGGCTGCCTGCTATCACATCTTTTATTATTGTTTTTATATACATATGTGTGTGTAATGTGGTCCCTAGGGCATTTGCAAAGGCAGAGAGGCTCTCTGTTTTCATAGTGCAAGCTAAGTCTCCACTTGTCCAGTGTCCAAACTGCTGTTTCAAGAGATTCTCAGGTCCTTCACAAGCCTCCAGTGTGGCATATGTGCATGAAAACTGTCTGCCCCACTGCACCACCAAGGTGGAAGGGCCAGGCCTCATGTGCCCACCAGAGAAGCAAAGCCTTTAAGCACACTTAGACTGGTGGGATTGGTCTTTCTCTTGCTACACCCTCCCCTGAGATGCCTGCCAGTCTCTGAGAACACCAAGGTCTAAATGCTAAGGTCTAAAAGGAAAATGACTCCTTCCAGACGCTCTCCCAGAAAAGAAAATATCTCATAGGGAAAAAAATGCAGAGAAGAGATCTGACACAGAGAAAGGGAGAGAAATAGAAAGAAGTGGTCTGAAAAGGATTTTCCTTTAATTATTTTAATGCGCAAAGGGAGTAATATTGTAGAGTGGAGAAAAGTTTGCAATTCTATCAGGTGCAGAAGTCTAAGCCAGCTCATCATTTGAACATGCTTGAGCATCATCTTCACTTGCAGCAACAGCCTCCAGCACTGCAGCAGAAAGGCTCACCCCAGAGAAAGTGAACAAATGGAACAATCAAATGGAAGTGGAAAAAAAAGGGTAGGAAAACTTGGTAAAGAGCTATTTAAGAGAGAACAGAAGCAGTCTGAGGGCGCCTTGAAACTTGAGAGGCTCTGTATATGTTACAGAGCTACATATTTATTATCTGGTAACAGAACCCATTTGGTGGCTGGCAAGGTTTGCTCGGGCAGATATTGGGGAAGTGCAAAGGTTGCATAGGAGCTGGGGGGTGGCCTGTGGCAGCTGGGGCTTGTAAGAAGGGAACAAGAGAAACAGATTGCTCTGCTGTATCCATCTAGCACTACGAGGCCTTGATACCCAACATGAGTTTTACAGCCTGAAAATGTGTGAAGGTTACATTGGGAGTGTGAAAGTCTTCCAGTGGCCATCCCAGAGGAAGGTTTTAGAGAAGGATTTAAATTTCTTTTTCCAGTTTGTATTGAAATAGTTGGATAAAACAAGTTTTGTTGCTTTAGCCATGTTTGCAATTGGGAAAACTACATCTGCAAACACCAGAAAGTTCAGATTAAGCATCACAGATTATTGACAGAGGTGTTCAAGTTCAAGCTTGTTGCAGTGAGTCCTGTGTACACCAAGGCTGTCAGTGAATCCACATGGTCATCTCAACATCTGTGAAAAACAGAAGGAGATGGCAGGTAATGATAGAGAGGAACCATTAATCAGTTCTCCAAAGAAATAGCAAATATTTTTTCCAGTGTTACCATTCTCTGCAGAAACCTTTCTGAATCTCTTTCAATCATGTCAACTCACATTGCCGTTCTTCCATAGTCAAGTCAGGAAATCAGGTATCTGATGTTGCCGTGCAAAGTATCAATGTTGCCTAGAAAAATCCCCCATGAAAACCAAAAAACCAATAGCAATGCCCAGTAAATACACAGTTTTCATTTGGGGTCTGAAATCACTGAAATATTTGAAAAACAATGGAACAGTAAATTGCACAAGAAATATACCTTTAGGATCATCATTCCCTGACCTCCACTTTTACCTTGGCTGCAGTGGGAAGATGCAGATAATTAGTCAGCCTTGGGTCAGCATGAGAGTTATAGTATATCTAATTTTTTATAACAAATGCAGGAGGACAGTGAATTATAACCATGCCCAATGGCTTCATGTTCTTTCAGCATAACCAAACACATTCAGAGGTTGTCTGTGTCTTGAAAACAAAAGCACAAATGTGCTGTTTTCATTGTTTCCTCTTTTAGAATTCAAGGCTCTTCTTTCCCAAGTTTGTTCTTACTAAGTTACTACAAGCCACACCAGGCTTGATTTCATACTGCCACACTACCACCCACTTCAGGAGTGGAGGTGTCCCTTCCCATGGGTGCCAGTAAGGAATGCACTCAAACCTCATGCTTCTCTTCAGGGTTGTCAGCTGAATATGAAGACCTTTTTAAGCAGTAGGGGCTTTTCTCAAGACTTACTAGGAATACGTGCTCATGGGCATCTTAAAAACAGAGACTGTGATGCCTGTTGGTACCAGTCTGCCTGGTCACAGCGACTTTAAGAAGAAACAACTCAGTTACTATTAGTAGGGCTATTGCAGACAGTGTGGGGCACCCCTTCTACTCAAACTTATTGGTCCTTGAATTACAGGCAGTGGAGAACAGTGCCTAAACCAGCACTGTACAACCTGCTTGGCCCAACCTCCTGTATGCAGCTAAGTAGGTTGCACTTTTACATAACAACAGCAAAAAACAAAACCAAAGGGTGTGGCATTGCAGGTGGGGAGGCAAAACAGCTTTGTTTTCCTTTTCTAAATTGGTTTGGATAACAGCAACTGCAAACTGAAACTTAAGAATGACTATTGCAAACTCCAACAAATCACAGCTTCTTCTGTCTTGTTTCAAGTGAATCATTAATTGTTTACTTTTTGGTCCCTCCATTTTTACAAATTTATAAAGTTAATTTCTGCCAGCATGAGAGTATGGCAGCATAAGGGCAAGCTTGTTATTTTCTATTTCCTGTAAAGCTTTCAAGAAATTCTTCTCTAACCTGTAAAGCAAAATAAAGTCCCTTTTGGAACCTCTGACACACACCATACCATCTGTCCAGCAACAATCTTAGGCTACCGTTGTACTTCACACAAGCACCAGCAAAGAGGGACATCTGGCATTTACTTTTAAACCTAGACATGATCATGAGAGATGGAAGTGCTTGGAGAGGAATTAGTCATGGTTCACAATGATAATCTTTGTTAATGAAGCTCCAAGCAGACTTCTATCCAGGGGTGGCAAGTAATGAGGTGCAGAAATGTTTACAAGTCCATAGAGAATTCATTAACCAAGCTCCTGTAGGAAAAGAGCTGAAGGAGCCTGTGGGATTTGAAAGGTGATACTTTTACCAGGGAAAAGTTAAAACGCCAGGCTGGCAGTACACATGTAGGCAGGAGCTGGACTTGTTAGTGGATTGCTGACTTTGCTTGTAAAAATCTTGCATTCAGCTGCCCCCCTTTCCTGCCAGTTGAGGGAGCAGAAAGATGGACGACAAGCTTGTGTTTGAAGTTATCTGTGATTTGGAAATCTCTTCAGTTTCCTTGGGGACAATACAGAAATTCCATGCCCACAGTGGTAAGTTTCTCCATGAGAGCTGCCTCCTCCCACCCCCATTGGTCAGTGATCCAGAAATCAGGCTCTCTGTGACACACCCCAGCAGCTAGTTACGGAGAAGGACCATCCACGAGTGCATCACCACTTGTACATGTGTGAGTAGTCATTTCTGAGTAGCAGATGGCCTTGCACAGACATCAGGGAGGCTGAGTGGGTGTTCACACCTGGAAGGTTAAAGGTATGAAAAAGCTATTTGATTCCATGCCTGGGGCTAACAGTGACAGATGGAAGATCTTCCCAGGGGGTCATTAGCACACTGCAGAAGCAAAACATCCAAGGCTTTGGACTTTCAGTTGCTGATAAATAATAGCAGACAGCTACTGAACCCTAAGCCTGCCATAACTATGAAGGATCCTGAAGACAAATGTCTCTAGATGTTACCTCTGTTTGAGACTTTGTCGAAAACTCAAAAGCTGTGTCAATGCATGTGAATGTGTGGATTTCTGTCCTCCTTGCTACTCAAAAATCGGAGTCCCTGAGCCTCGTTTCGCTGACACAGACATACAGCACTAACAAATGCAGCATGCTGCAATCCTGCCCCAGGAACAAACCCTTTCTGAAGTTGAAACTGATGTACCCTGCTCTGCCCCAGCACTGAGCTCTCCCTGCTTGCAGGGGTGCTGCCTCTTATGCACAGTGGGATGCTGCACAGGAGATCAAGGAGGTGTGATCTGCCCTTGCTCACAGCAAGGAACAGCATTGCTTTGACATATGGGCACTTTCTCTATCCCTCCGAGGGGCTGGTACTAAGCATGAGTGCAGTCAGATATCTGGAGCCAAGGCTGCACATTGCTGTCTGGACTTTGGGCTGAGTTTTCCCTTGAATACCTTCAGACTCTCAGATTGCATGAGACCTGTACAGGCAGGAATAGAGCCAGAGGATCAGAGGCACTGATTACTGTCTTCTCTGCTAAGCCTGAAGCAGGATTATCAAGAAGACAGAACCATAGTCTTTTCAGCAGTGTACAGCAGAGGCAACTGTAAAAAGTTGCAGTAAAGCAGATTCTGGCTAGACAGAGGCTAAATAATTTGCCTTCAGGGTGCTGAAGCAGTGGAGCACAACACCAAGAGAGGCAGTGGAATTTTCCCTCTTGGGAGCTTTCAAAACCAGGCTCAATAAAGCCCTCCTCAACCTGACCTGGTGCTGAAGATAACCCAGCCTAGTACAGGAAGCTGGATGTGAGGTTCCTAGTGATCCCTTTCTGACCATACCTGTCTGTGTGTCTGCTTTTTTGCCCCCCTGAAATTCTGAGAAGCTTCTATAATTCCTCTCATGACATCTCTCAGACTGGGAGAAAGGCTTGTTAAGAATGTTGGTTTTAAACTAGAAACACAATCTGCAGCAGATTTTCTTGTCTAGGAGAAGGAAGAAAATTTCCAAAACTTCATGAAGTTCTTGTGGCCATTTCTGCAGCACATACAAATTCAACATGACCCAGTGCCTTTAGGCTATTTGCATGTATTTATATGGCAGAGCCATGGTCTCCTGGTTTGGTTGGTTTTTTTAAGATTGTTTGTCTAGATTCTGTCCAAAACACACAACGTTTCAGATGTCTACCACCAGTTGTCAACAGGCAGTTGGTCCTGAATCATGTATTTAAGGGAATGATTTGCTTTGCCTTCTTTCTATGTAGTTTTTTTTTTCCTTCTTCTTTCTTTCTTTTGTTTTCCTTCCCTTTCACATTTCTGAAGAAGTTCCTTAGGCTTGATTGCATTACAATAAATACTTTTAAAAAAATAGAAATCGCTCATTGCAAATACTGGTCACCTGCAGATGACCCCAAATGGCAACAGTCCAGCCAATATACACAAGGGCAGGGCTGCCGTGTGGAGAGGCTGGGACAGGGTGAGAAAGGGGCCAGCTTGCATGGGGCTGCCCTGCCCCAGACAGGCACAGCCCAGCAGTGGTGCCTCTGGAGCCAGGGGCAGTTCTGTGCCCTGGCATGCAGCAAGCTGAGCCGGGCCAGCGAGGATGGAGGTAAGCAAAGGCTGTTTTCCCCAGCACATACAGCACAGGGAGGTGAAACCACCTCTGTCCTTGGAGATTTCCAAACCTTAGCTGGATAAAGCCTTGAGCAACAACATCTGATCTCATGTCTGACCCTGCTTGGAGCAGGAGGTTGGTCTTACAGACCTCTCAATGTCTCTTCCCTTCCCTTCTACTTCTGTTTTATTTTGTTTTGTTTCCTTGCAAGTCTCTGGAGAGCATCATTACATAGATACAAAGGATATGTAAGCCTTGAATTCAGACTGGGGTAGACATTAGTTTTTTGCAAAGGCCTTGTCCTTCCAATGTTTTGCCAGATGCTCACAAAGAACAGTAAATTGAGGAGATAGAAAAAACATGCAGAACAAAACCAGAACAAAACAAGAAAAACTCCAAACTTTGGTGTCCTTCCCCATTCCAGAAATCTGGAAAAATCAGCTGGGAACCAGCTGAGTTAGCCAATATTACACAATGTAATACTACGGAAGGAAGATTAAACAGCACATCTGCTGAATCTCCCCCGTCAGCCAGTTCAATGACATTGGAAACCACAGATGTTTTTCAGCTATTTACAGAGCTAAAAGCTCAAAGCCTTCAGAGGTGCTCCACAAGGCAAATTAGATACTTCACATCTTTTGTGCTAATGCTTGGTCTGCTGACAGCTATCAGGTGATAATTTGTTAGCCTTTCAATATAAACCACACTAAAGAACCATCACATGGAGTATTACAGCTAAATCAGTGAATATCTCTGCTTTAAACTTCCATTATTTCTGCAAAGGAGAAGTACTTTGTTTTACTCTGCTTACTCAGTGAATACCTCAAGGTTTGCCTGATCTCCCTATTAATAATAATTCTTAAAAGAGAAGATGCACATTTGAGTTTCTAAATCTAATATAGGGAGAGCAGATCAGAGAATTGGAATAGACTCTTGGATTTTTATTGGGAATTTTGGTTCTCTACATGAGACAACGTAAGTTTGGTCACTAAGACTCTAGTTTAAGATGAATTTTTTTATGGGACTCTTAACAGCACAGCAGAAGGAGTTACTTTGTGGTTAGCAGCCACACACTGCAGGCTGACCTGAACATAAGTGTCTTTTTCTTTTCCTCGGCATATTTCTCTCTTTATCCTCACAAGACATGTGGTTGAATCACTTGACTGTTTGCAGACAGGAAAAGCTGTCCAAAATACAGTGTGATGAATTGCAAGGATGCCCCTCGAGGGAGTGAACTGCTGACCCTTAGACCGTTCTGTGCTGGATGCTGTTTGGAAACCTGCTTAGCAAAGGCAGGCTAGATTTGATGCAGGGGCCACTGCCTCCTACATGACCAGCAGATTGTAAATTTATAAGCACTGTTGTGTCCAGCTTTAGCCTGAGCTCCAGCTATGGTACATGAGGCAGAGCTGTCTGGGAATCTGCTTGGTTTTGACTACGGCTGCTCCCTAGGCTGACACTGAGCAATATTCTCCCAGTGTTTTCTAGAATTAACCTCAGCAGAGAGTGTAAATCAAGGAACTGATTTGTTTTGTGCTGGTTATCATTAAGTTATTTAGCAAATAGTTGGATGTGAAATACAGAAACATTTTTCTCAGGCGGTTATCTGTATATTTGAAGTTACGAGATTTGCTATTTTGTTAATATCTTCTTGTTGATGTTTTTGAATTTGAGCTGCACCACCAGCAAGCATTTCAGTTCTGCACAGGGTTTTTCACAGCATCCTCTTCGCTTGCATGTCATTTCTGCATTTTTCTGTCAAAAGCAAATATATGAACAACCTAGGGACTGAAAGAAACAAATCCACTTTGACATTCTTACAATAAGGAAAATAACATCCATGACCTGGTGAATATGAATTTAGAATCACAGAAAAATTGTAACCATTAAAACTCTAGAAAATTCAAATCTGGTTTGTTTGTTGTAAATATTTATTTCTAGGGTTAAGTGTCATATGTCTTCATTTGGTAAATATTTTTTTTAATTTAAGACTTCAAGAAATGGAAATGGGATTTGGTGCAGGTTTCATATATCCCTGTAATTAATAATCAAAAATAATAGAATTATAAGTGAACACTATCTAATATATGAGGCAATTTTTTATTCTGACAGAATTGTTCTAAGAAATTAAATTATTGAAATGTACACTTTTTTCCCACGAGTTCTGTGTCTTTCTGTATTCTGTTCTGAATAACAGATATGATGATTGCTACTTTGTAATATAACATGTTAATAATTAATATATAGTTTCAGTAAGAAACAGTGCAAAATAATGTTTTCTATTACTACTCCAGGAACTAATAAAATTTGTGTTTAGGCTGCATTCATTTCCTTATGGTTAAGCCTTTCCACTCTAAGCAGGAATAGGTTTAACAAAAAATGTAGGTAAATTACAAAGCTGATCCTAAAAGAAACAGTAATTCACTATTACCCTTTGCTTGGAGTATAATTAGTACAATTTCTGTTTTAAGATCTTTGGTAAATATTGCTTATAATTCCATAAGCAGAAAAACAGTAATAGCCACAGCACTAGGCCAGCTGATAACTGATATTCCACCTGCAGAGTTTCTACTTTTCTGCGTGGATTAGCTCATCATGAGGTTGATGTACAGCTGGAATGTTTATTCCTGCTCAAGACAAACATTCTCAGGGGGATTTTAACTTCAGTATTTTTAAAGTCTTCACAGGACTGTGGAACACTAATGAAGTCATGTTTAGCACAGTTTTTGGACATTACAAACTGTCTTATGTTGTATAAGAAAATGTAAAAGATGATTTCCAGAGGATCAAAGCTCCTTCAGCTGTTCCTCTCCCTAGTACAGGCAGCCGTTAGAGCATCCTGTTAAATAGAAGTATTTTTTTGGGTATCACCGGGAATGATTTGTGCAATAAACTTTATTTTTCTTTCTTCAAGTAGACATATAAATTTTATTGACAGAATTACACAGTTTATCCCCAGTATGACAGAGGAAGGCAACATAGTCTGTGAAGGGGTTTTATCAGGTAAACATTCTTTAAGTCCTGTTCCTTTCAATACTTTTCAAATAATGATTTAGCTTTGTGAATGCCTCTCTTTGGTCTTTCAGCTACCAGACTTCTAAGAGATGGATAATTACCATAGAAAGATATTGACCCTTTCAATTTCACTGCTGGTCAAAATACTCCAGCCCTGAATAAAAAGCGCAATCCAGAAGTAGCAGCTGAGGTTCAGCAAAGGACCTAAAAAGTAATTTACCCTAGGACTCCATCTGCAAACAGGATATCCCAATTCTCACTACTGTTTTTTAAAATATTTTTTAAGGATACAACTTGTTATTTTTATTATTTTTATATTTTATAATATTATTTTACCATGTTTTATATTTATTATTTTTACCAGACCTTTGAATTCAGTAAAGAATAGTTTTACTACAGTGTTCAGCAGTTGTGTGTGAGCTTCACAGAGCTCTCTGGCAAATGTTGATCTTTCATCAGAAATAGTTTTAAGGTAAAGGGCAACTTTGCTCTAGGATAAGTCCAGCAATGACTTCTGAAGAAATATATTTTGAGACTAGAAGTTTCAGTCCATTTTTCAAAACTCTTTTGGAAGCTACTGCTACTGCTACTGCTACTACAATAAGAACTACTGGTTCCCTCAGGTATTTTTGGAAGTGACCCCAGAGATTTGATCTGGACTTCAGCATGAAACTGGAAATCACTCATGACATAATTTTACACTTTTGTAACATCTATCTATTCTGCTATTTTCAGTAGTTAAATTTGGAATTCACATTCTTGGTGCATTTCTGCAACTTATTGCTTACTAGAGGTTCTTCTATGGCCTTTGTGCTTCTTTTCCTTGGAAATTCTTTTTCAGTATCACCTTCCCCCTAAGTGTTTTCAAATTTCCTCTCTGTGGCTATAAAGCACACAATGTCTACCACAGGAATTAACTAAAGTATTGCTCACCTCCTCTCTAGAGACAGATTGCTTTCTTTCAGGAATTGAGATGGGGAGGGGATACAGCCAGGAATTTATCTTCCCTAATTTAATCAGGACTGGTAAAGAGGTCAAGAAAGCAGGAACAGTTTGGTTTGGTGGGTTTTTTTGGTATGGTATTCCTTCTTCTGAGTTGAAAACATGACCTGCATATTTAATGAGCCTCTGTCATGTTGGATCTCCAGTGGTCCAGCCAGCTGCCTCTGCAGCAGCAGGAATGGCATAAGTCCTGGCAGAAATGGGCTGGCTGGAACCTCCCACATGGTGGCCTCTGACCCATGATCCTTCCCACCCTCCACAACACCCAGCATCCAGGGCAAGACGGTGGGTCACAACTATTTTCATTTACCCCTCTCTGTACTCTTTGAGATCTGTGCTGGTCAGAACTGAAAAGCAATTAATCAGGAACAGCCTCACAGGGATCTGATCCAACCTCATCTACCAGAGACAAAAGAAGGATACTTTTTTCTGTTGATTTGAAATAGGATTTAAGAAATCTAACCACTTTTCCGTTCTTGCAAAACACATAATTGGTTTGTTGTTCTCTTTCATTTAACATTTCCATTTCTTCTGGACTCAAGAACCTTGATGCAGCTGGAGCCTGGTCTACTCATTCTATTCACCCGAATACTTTCAGGACAAAGGAAGTCTACCACCTGCAGCAGTGTATTCCTGGTTCTCTGTCTATATGCTCTGCCATAAATGAGGACTGATCATGTTCATCAACCAAGCACAACACAGTGTTATAAGATGGAATTTGCTCAATCTCTCCATGGCATTTCCAGGTTATAGTACTAACCTTCCTAAAGCACTCAATTGCTACTCAGAATTGTTTAGACATTTTAAAATACACCATGTTTTAAAAGTTCACAGTTTTCTGTTTTTCTTTTCAGCATCTCTTTCCAAACTGAAGCAAAATACAGCTAAAAAGTCCGTAAGACTCTAAGTTTACCATCTCTTTAGTCCTTCATCAAATTTAGGAATCAATCGATGCTGACAAAGCTTTGGACTGTAATACTTTTTCTGCAGATATTACCTTGGTTTCCCTAACCCAAACAGCCTGAGCCAACAGCACCGAGCTCCCATTCTGCTGCCAGACCCTGAACACCTCCCCCGGCTCTGCAGAACAGCAGAGGTGAGCACTCAACACAACTCAGTTTGTTCCTAGAGATCACAAGGGAAAGGTGCCGCAGGAAGAACCGGAGCAGATGACAAACCACAGAAATGTCCAGGCAGGGATGAGCCAGGAGCCAGGGATCACCGTGCCTCACCTACACACAGGGCATAATGCAAACCTGGAAACGATCCATACAGGAAGCAGCAAGATGTAGACAAATTTATTTTTAAAGGTGGAGTTTCTGGCTCAGAGGTGCTCTGCAGCTGCAGTCAGGGCCCCTTCAGGCCCTGCTCTGACACCGAAAACACCTGATGGCCCCAAGCTGGCTCCCTGTCTGTCCTGTGCAGGGTGAGGGCGGGGTGGCAGGTCACTTGTCGGCGTGGAGAAGACTGAGAGGTCCCAGCCAAGGTCCCCTAAACCACGTCTCCCTGCTTTCACCTTTCCTCCCTTGCCTAGGACCGTTTTACTTCAAAGACATCGTGGTGCTGGGCAGCGTTCCCCCGAGAGAAAGGCCATGTGTGCAGCAGGGCTCAGTCTCTGCCAGCCCAGGAGCCCCCGGCGGGCCCCGCGCAGGCTGCAGGCAGAGCTGTGCCGGGCTGGGGACACGGCACCGGGCACTGGCTCCGTCTGTGCCCTCTGCCTGGCTGCATTCATACCTTCCTGATGATGAACAGGATGGTGTGGCATTCAGCCACAGATCAGGAGAACAAAGGCTGCAGTCAGCAAAGGGAATCACATGAGTGGGATTTCCAGAAATGACCAGTTCTTGTTGCCAGATACTACTGAATGTGGGTTGAGTTCTAAGGAAATTAAACAGGAAGGCCCAAACAAACCAAACCCATACTGTGTCTTCTTTTCAGATTATTTAAAAGGAGTTAACAGATTCTATGTGGTGCTGTATGAACTGATGAAGATACAATAACTGTGCTCTCAACCTTGATGCTGTAGAAAGATTAGCAGCAATTTGAAGAAGACAAAACCACTGCACTCCTGACAGATTTAGTTGAGACAGGATTAAGTAGCCTGTCAATAAAAGTAATGTCACTCTAAGGAAGAATGGGAATTCTGCTCGGTATGGCTTCAAAGCAGCCTGGAACACGTTTGCTGGAAAACTGCTGCTGCCAGACAGAACTAGAAAGTTGTGGCTGGTCAGGGGGAGCAGATGCAAGGGGGAGGAAGAGCTTATATGAAGCATGAGGGTTGTGTGGAAGAGCTGACCCTCCTACAGTAGAGCTACTTTGCAGCAAAGATAGTGGGGGTGATCCGGCTCTGCTGGCCTACACTAGTTTTTCCAGGCATTCTTACCATGTGAAGAAAATACAAGGCTTTTCTATGAGACTGCAGGCATGCATTTTTTAGGCCCTGAGCTTTCACTGGGACAGTGCCTCTGAAGGGAAAAAAAATACAGGTTCTGGCCATGGGACCTGGCCAAAGGTCTATCTTAGAAGAAATGCTTCAGAAGTATGAATGTCTGCACAAGATAGCTTGTGGCTACAAATGGGATTTTCCTGAAACATTTTGTCTCTTCTGGATGCAGAAAACTCAGTAATCTCTCTTTTTTTCTAAATGACAGCACATGTGCCTATGTAATGAGCCTGCATATCCTAAACCAGAGGGTCTGCAGCGCTGCTTTTGACAGTTTTGTACCACATCCCTACCTCAAGCCTGCTTCCTCTTTTAGAGTTTGTCCACTGCAGCCAGGGGGCTCACCAGCTGCTTATTGCTGCCTGACCTCCAGCACCGAAACAATAAAGATGACACTAGTATCCCCAGGCTGGTATTTACTCTGTGAAAAAACTGCATAGGTGGGAATGCCTTGCCCTTGCCCGGGTCTCAGTGGAAGAACAAGCATTTCTGCCCATATTGCACAGGGGAGAAACAGAGACAGAGAGGGGGTAACACTCAGCCTAAGGAGGTGACAGCTGAAGACTTGTGGAACACTTCTATAGTGACTGTTCTGCTGGCACTGGGCTCTTTCTACCATGTGTTTAGCAGTACCTGTCCAGTTCAGATCTTTTAAAGGTCACCTGTAAGCCTCTCTCCACCAAAAAAACATTATTAAGTGAATTTCCACATCTTATAGGGATGTTGTAATGAAAACTATACTATAATTCTGTGTAATCAAACACACAGCAAAGGAAACCATATAAATATTGCATACAAAGCTACAGCAGGATGCAGATTTGTGATTGCATCCAGCATTCAACCCTTCTGCATGTATATATATATATACATATATATATATATTCTTAAGGGACACTGGAGGGCTAACAACCAAGAAATAAATTTTAAAAAATCACTGCTAATCCAACATTTCTATGGTTTGGGCATTATCCACCCTACTGGAGCTGAAGAGAATTGCTCTTTTTATGGATGTGATTTGGCTCACACATTTGGGTTGCTCTTTGAACCTTTCCTGCTGGAGACTAAGTAATAAGTCACTCTTCACTTGTAATGCCAGAGCTTTCTAGGCCTTCAGTTCCCTGTGGGGTGCAGTTACTTCGTTTCAGCTCTGTAAAAGTTACTCTCGTTTCTAATACAGCTTACAGCAGTTCATAAAGAGAAGGCAAAGGGGTCCAGAGGTAAACAAAGAAAAGCTGTGCCATAGCAAAGTGGAGTGGAAAGCGCTCGTTTCTTGGCAAGTGTTAAACAAGAAGCAGGGTTTGAATTTGCAGGGGCATCTTCAGGGACTCTCTGGCAAGACACAAGAAGAAGAACCTTAAGGTGCAGTGCAAAACGTTAAGTATTTCCAACCAGCCTGAGAAATCTGCATCAGAGAACATCGGATCTGTTCATTTGGCATCTGTTCATTCATCATCTGTTCACCTGGAGGCATACTGGAACCTGGGGCTCTCCCTGCTACCACTGCACCTCGGCAGTGGTGCAGGTGTGCATCCAACCCTCCAAATGGGCTTTTATCAGCAGAGCTATGTTCTCAGGGGTGTGGGGTGCGGTGTGCTGGTACAAACACTGATGGAGTAGTCAGAAAGCAAAAGTGCCCTTCCTTTTACTACAGTTTAAATGGCTGTAGGGTTGAAAGTAATTTTATGCTGTTAAAAGCAACAGGAAAACCTTTTGTCAGAGACAAGGAAATGCAGCATCGGTACATATGTAAATGCATACTTATATATGCAACTCACAGAGACCAGAGAACACACATTCTCTCAGTGCCTCTGGCTATAAGGATAGCCACAGTACTAGCACAAATACCCATTAAACAAATACTCCCCAAGCACTTCCCTGTGCCTCACAGTCTGATGCTGGTAAAACCTGCACTCTTGGTTAGCTTGGTCCTGCTTTACACTAGCTCCACTTCCTAGGGAGTGGATTCCTGGAATGTCACTTCAGTCCAGCAGCGCCTCTCCAAATTCTTGTCATGTTCACCTTTACTGCTGGTTTTACAGGGGACTTCTGCAGCAGAGGCCCATTGATGCCACTGTGCTGTTTCTCACCAGAACCTCCTTAGCTCATCCACAGCTCACAGTAAACAAGAGCAGCTATTGCCCTTGACTCTCCTGTCCCTCCACAACATCTCCAGACACCTCTGTCCTCAGGAAACCTAAACTATAAGCTTTAGATATAATAACCCAGATATTTATGGGTGTTCACCTACCCCCGGAAGAACTGCTAGCACCTGAATGCCTTAGACAACATCATACGTATTAAAATCCTAATGGGACAGCTCAGGCAGAGGGCCTTCCTTTGGATGTGAAGCTAAAGCTCAGAAGCAGTACTATGAGATTCTGAAGGAATACCTTCCTCTTTCTCCAGCTGTTCCCTTACATGGGGAAACTGTGAAAAAAAAAGTGGTTTTAAATCACTGGATTTTCATGGTTTGTACCTGACAAAATGCCTATTTATGTATGTTTCAGCAACCCTTTTGTAAAATTGTGTTTCTCAATAGGAAAAGGAGTGGTTTTGCTGCAAAATCATCACTGTTCTTGTCAAAAAACTCCAAAACCAGTAAAAGTCCTTGGATATATAACTACCAACAACTATTTATCATCTGTGAAAAATACTGTGAGGCTGGAAACCCAGCTGTATCAGATTTTAATAATCCAAATTTCACACTTCTCAAAGTCACAGTCTCTCAGATACCCTGTGAACAAGGCTGCTACAGGTCAGCAGTGCCAAAGCAGGAGCTGGTTTTTTGGTTCACTGACATCTCCCAAACAAAATAAAACAGGAAAAGAAGAGACACTTTATTTCAATTTACAATGTTTTACAGCTCTTTTTTTACTAAAAAAATGTGAGTTGTGAAAGCAGAGGGCAGGCTGCAGTGCCAGACAAAAAAAATGGATGAGGGGTGGTGCAGCTCCACATGGGAAGATGGTAAGACAGCAGTCCCATGAGCATCAGAAGCTGCAGCTGGTCTTCCCGTGCTGTGTAGCACAGACTCAGCCCCGCAGCTGGCGTGCAGCTCCTGCTCGAATTCACATCATGGCTCTGTCTGTACCTGCAGATTGCTAGAGCACAAGCACTGGCTTTGTGCTTCAGTATGAAAATGGAGCAAACACACTGTTTAAAAAAACAGTAAAAAGAAAAAAGAGAAAGAAAGAACAAAAGCAGCAGAAAGCCTTTCTTTCCTTAAAGGGGTCACAGGGAGCTTAGCATTATTCGCACTGGAATATGATTGTCTGGGTGGATGAGAATGTGCTTTCTATAATTACTGGTAAAGTGTCTAAGATTATGGCATCCAGGGCATTCAAACTGAAGCTCTTGCTCTCAGTCACAAAGAGAAAACCTGCCTTTTGATAGATGCCCGGACAATCCAGTTAGAAAAGTGCCTTCTTCCCCCCAAGCTTTGCCAAATCTAAGTCAGCAGAAAAATTTATTTCTGGAAGAGAAAAAAAGCCCCCTCCTGATGTTAACAGGGAAAATTATTATCTCAGCTTTAACTTCAGGCTGCTTCAGCTGTTCCCACTCCTTCCACTACACCATTTTTTCTCTGTTGGCAAACATTTTTCTGGAGAAATACAATTTCTCCTGCTCCCCACACGAGCACATCCTGAGTGGCCATGATGTTGTAACCACTACATCATAGTGCCCTGTCGTCGACTTGCAAATGACCTGTCTGGCTGGAGCCTCAAACTGACAGCTAAACACGGCTGGCTATGAGGAACTGCAACAAAGAGGACACGGGAAAAAACAGCACAAAAAGCAGAAGTGGTGCATTCATCTCTTCTCAAATTCTGTCTGCTTTCTTTTCCTTTATCTCTTGAGCAAGTCATTCCCCTCCTTAAATCATGTTCTTGTGATAGAGTTTCTTATCAGGGACCCCTCTACAAAGTGAAAATTGTCCTTTCCCCTCAATAATGTCTGTATTTTCCACAAGTCACTTCACTGTGGACCAAAAATATGACTGCCAGCCACAGCTCAGCACTGTTTTCCAGTTGTCAGTGAGGTGTTTCTCACAAAGCAGGAGAAAGGAAAAACCACTATTTCACTAAACTTGGTTGCTCTTTATTTTCCTTACTGCTCCACAGGCCCAAAGGAGTTTCAGACATTTGCCATGTCATAGCCACAGCATTCAGATTGCAACCGCGTGCTCGAGTTTCTGATTTTTCTAGTCTCTTCATCTATTTCCTTGTATCACACTTTGGCAGATACAGACTATCAGAGCAAGCAGGTAACTCCGCTGAAATCCCACAGGAAGTGCTGTCCTGCTCTGCCTCCCAGTATCGCTCCGGAGTTGTGGAAAACAGGGTCCTGCGGGTTTAGCTGGTCGGTGTAAAGCAACAGAAACTGCAAAGCTCACGCCGAGGCCGAGGGGAGCTGTGCAGGCACCACCGCCTGCTGCCGTGACACCACAGGGACACGATGCAGACAGGGTGCTCTGCTCGCCGTTCCTTTACGTGAGTAGCTAACAGATCTAGTAGAGACCTGTGACCTCCTCCTCTTGCTGACCACCAGTGTCAGGCATGCAGCTACAGATTGCACAGTATTTTAGCATTTCTTCATAGATATAGTACCCTTCAGTGTTACATTCACACTAATAATTTTCACCAAACAGTTAAAAAATAAAGAATGCGTTAATTCCCGCAGAATGGAATATTTCTATTTTCTACCTACTCTCAAAATATATCACTCTAATCAGAAGCACAGTGGTGGGTAAAAATCCATGGGAAATACCCCTATATTTACAAGCACTTTATGTAACCTTCTCATTCACCAATGTAATGTAAAACCAACCCATAATATTAAAACCAGGTCTTGATCAGAGACGGGTATGTGTGGCAGAACCAGCTTTTATACCATAAAACATAGTTGTCAGAAAATAAAGAAATAGCATTGTCTAAATCAGCACTCAAAATACACAAAATTGAGAGTCAAATTGTAACAGCTCTACCAATTCTGTGGCAGTCAGGACAACTGACTAATCTCTCTGTTCCTCATGCTTTCTTGTGGCAGTGTTTTGGGTTCTCTGGGAAAGAAGATACTGTATAAAGAACACATAAGGATTGACAGGCACGGGAGTAAGACGATCATCTATATTCAGAACCAGACACAAGGGTTTTTTTCCCAGTGAGGGGCATTTGAAGATAAATAACCCCAGCTAAGCAGCAAAGGAAACGTTATAAGAATTCTGTTGTGCAAAGTGATACTGACACAGT